>CM039471.1:9606804-9675815 GCA_022433065.1 Begonia loranthoides
TATACAAATTGTAGAGAAAATATGATTTCATTGATACCAAAACAAAAATAGTTTTATACATGGCACCAAAAAAAATAAAAATAAGTCCAATGATTTCAATTGTTGAAATTCAATCATAATAACAAAGATTGATATCAATTTAAAAATTTTAAAGCTTAGAGAAATTGATGATACCAATTGAAAAAATGAAATCCAATTTCAAAGATACTAATTGATATACTCTATCTTTCAAAGATATTCAAGTTAAGAAATATTCCTCTCCACCTAAATCATTGCATACAATCAAAACATTGAGGATGAAAATTCAAGATAGATACCAATTGTAGAAGTTTAAACAAAACAATTATTGATATCAATTGTGTGATTTCAAATCAATGGAGAATATTGATATCAATTTGAAAAACAACTACAAAACTTCTTCCCCTTTATAAATCTCAAAACTAAAAACATTTGGGGAAACAAAGTTATCAAACAAAACAATAAGAATTTCTTCCTCTAAACTCTATATGTCAAACCAATTCAAATCTCTCCTTCTTTGCATTAATCAAGTTAGATTCAAAGAAGAGTTATCAAAGTCTACCCTACAAGCGTAAACATATTTATCAAAAGCTAAAAAAAAAAAACTTAACCTATTTTACAACAAGTCAATAGTTTAAAAACAATTTTTAGCAATTTTATTTTCTCCCATTTATCATTATGAATAGGCAAATTCAATCAAAAGGAGAAGTCCACGACAAATTTTTGAAAAGGCAAAATAATTTATGCCATAGCAATGATCTCTCCCTTTATAAAAAAAAAAAAACAAAATCAATTCATGGGAGTGATCTAAATTTTCAAGAATGGAACATTTGTCTAAACAATTTATGTCTTCCCCTTTTTATCTATAGCAAAATCAATCCAAAAAGGGAAAACCAACAAATCAAAATTGATATCCAACAATTGAATATAGAAGACAAGAAAACTAATTGTTGGATGCCAAATCCAAAGCAACAAAAATAACCCAAGACAAGAATTATGCAAAATTTAACTTAGAGATACCAATTGTAAAATAAAAATTTCAACCTATAAGCACACTATCAATATCTTTCATTTCAAACTCAAAAATATCGAAAATAAGTTCGAAAACTATGTATTGAAGAATTTGAGTCAATTCAATTTTAATCAAAAATAAAAAGACAAATTAAGTCAATTGTGAAATCTAACCTATTCACTATTAATTCAAATTAAGACAAGCAAATTTAATTTCTCCCCCATAAATCATTGATTAAAATAAAATCTATGGAGATTTTCAAGTTTAAATCAAGAGCGAAAGCAAACTTAGCAAAATTAAAATATTTGTATTTTTCTGTCCCTGTATCAATAACTAATTTTTCTGTCTAAAAGGGGGGTTTTCATGTTTATCAATATAAAATCAACATTTGAAAACAAATTAATAATTTCTATACAAAATTACTTTTCTCCCTCTTAGTATTAATCAATTTAAACGCAAGAGAGATTCATCAAAGTGTGGCTTAGCGGAAGCAAAATCTATCAAAAACCATATTTAAAAAACAACATTCCAAAGCAAGTCAATGATTTCCACACAATTCTATTTTTCCCCCTATTTCGTTATTCACATTTAATTCAAGGGAGAAATCAACAAAACATCATAATTAACAAATTTTCTACTCTTCTCCCCTTATATCAAGCTAATTTTAATTCATGGGAGAAGCACATTCTCAAAAAGAGACAAAACAATTTATTCCAAACAATCATCAAACTTAGCATCCAACAATCCAATATTTGTACTAGCATGTTCAATTTAGAGACTAAGTTGTTGGAATGCAAACCATCAAAATATAGATTGAAGGAATAAGGACATCTCAATTCCTAGATATCAAATGAAGACATAAAACAAATTTACAACCTATGATATCTATCAATTCACTCCAAAACAAAATCAATTTATCTCAATGCAATCTTAAATTAACAAAATTAAACATCTAACACTTTTTCAAATATATGCAATTTAGAATCCAATTGTTGGAACCATTCATCAAAATACTAGTTGAATAATAAAACATATTTCAACCTATATATACAAAAAGATTAAAGCTAACAATTAATCCAAGAAGATTATGTACTAATCAATGTTAAAACACTTTCAATCCCAAATCAAGAATAGAACAATAGAATTGAATCAATCTATGCTTTAATCCCAAGAAAAATAAAGATTGAATCAATCAATAATATAATCTATTCTAATCCATCAAACTCTAAATACTAATCCAAATCAAATTCCACACTTAAATTCAATTATAACAAAGAGATTGTGTACCTCTAAAATGTTTATTTTCATTTACCGCATTTGAGGCATTCCTTGAAGCTTCTCCTCGTTTGTATTGGATATTAAAGTATCCAAACCCATTTAGCTCATTAGGAGAATCTCCAACGTACAACAAAAATCATTTTGCAAATTTTGGGACCCAAGCCATTTTGGGTCCATTTGTTATAGGTTTGGTTCCTTTAGGAACCCACACAAATTTAGAATTTAGATTGGATTTAGAATTTAAATTAGACTTAGATTTAAAATTCACATTCAAAGAATAAGCAACTTTAGAATTAAAGGTTGATTTCACATTAGTATTTAATTTTAAGGGACAACAAAATGATTTATGTCCAACACAATTACAAGAATTACAAATTGATGAACTAACAAATAGATTCGTGTAATTCTTTTTCTTTGCAAAGGGTTCATAGCCAATTCCGGCTTTATCGAATGTAACCCTTTGCAAACCTAAGAGCATATTTAAATTTTTGCTCCCATTTGTGAATTTAAGCACTATAGAATTCAAATCATCATTCTTTGTTTTCAATTCACAAATATCAATCTCAAGAGATTCAATTTTGGCATTAGCATCCAAAGTAGATTTATATTTAGCATCCAATGATTGAATCTCATTTTCACGTGATTTGATATAAATATTCAATTCATCATTTATATTTTTCAAATCACAAATTTCATGCTTATGACAATTAATAATAGCAATTAAATCACAATTCTTAACATTCAATGAGTCAATTTCATATTCATGTGAGTTAATAGTAGATTTCAATTTATCATTTAACACATTTAAATTACTACTATCATGCTCAAGAGATTTAAAGGAAGCATTAGAAACATCAATCATGCTTTTTAATTCTACAATTTGATCCTCAAGAGATTTATTCAAAATAATATGTTTTTTGATCAAATTGTCATTTTTCTTTTTCAATGATTTATTTCTACCTTTTAATGCATCCAAACTTTCTAGCAATTCATTTACTAAATCACCATTATCATCACTACTAGAATTTGAATTGCTAGAAGAGTTTGTTATCTCAATTTCTTCATTGGCCATGAAGCATGTATTGGCCACTTTCTCCTCTTTTTCGGAGGATGAGTTTTCCCCACTTTCATTCTTTTGATTTGTTCCTACATGTGTTAGCTCAAGAGATTTCCAAATATCATATGCACTAATACAAGATTGAACTTTATCAAATTCATGCTTACTTAAGGCGCTATACAAAATATTCATTGCTTGAGCATTTAAGTTCCAATTCCGTTTATCTAAATCATTGAATTCACAAGTTGGTCTAGAAAGAGATATTCCATTTTCAATGATTTTCCATAAAAAGAAATCAATAGATTGTATAAATATTTGCATTCTACACTTCCAATACAAATAATTACAAGCGTCAAAGTGTGGAGGTGTAGATGTGCATTGACCTAATTCATACATGTTGGAGTCCATAGTGTGTATATATATATATATGTAATTTCAAATCAATGATATTCAAATAAATTTCAACAATGAAATTCAACAATTTATAGCAATGTGCGCAAGCAACACAATATCATACAAAAATTTAAATCACCCGCTCTGATACCAATTGTAGGATCGATATATGCCTATAGAGGGGGGGTGAATATAGCGTTTCTAATATTTTCGTGTGATATTTTAATATCTAATTACCCTAAGTGATTTAATGCATATAATTAAAATATCGATAATAAATATATGCAATAATGTAAAGAGTAAAGGTTAGAGAAGTGCACGCAATATTTGTTTGCGCGGTTCGGCAAACTAGCCTACATCCACGCTCCAAGTTCTACTTGGAGATACACTAAGCAATTGGCTTACGGGTGCCAATAAAACTGTTTACAAATTGACTATTAAATGGGGCGTCACCCTTGACTAATTATAAGGTCGTCAACCTTAGACTCTTACGAGTCGTCACCCTAAATTTGACTATTGCGGGGCGTCACCCTATGATTGAACTTACGGGCGTTCAATCGAGCCTATATGTATTTCGGGTTGTCACCCTCGTATGTTGAATTCTTAGGGAATCACCCTTTACAATCAAGCACAATACTAAACTCGGAAATTTAAGATTAAATCTAGCTAATCCGAATTCTCCCAAAATATAACTCACAAGTTCAGAATAGGGAGAATTGGATTTACAACACAATTAAAAGCTCACAGAGTAGTATTCGAGCATTGATTTTGCCAGGGCTTCGCCTCGAATATTTGATTCGTTGGTTGTTGAGAGCTTTGAATGAACCCACATTTATAGACACTGCCACTGCCGCTTCCGGACGTCCTCAGCGTCCGCATCTATTGTCCGCATGACCGTTGGAATTTTCCCGTTGAAAATATAGCCGTTGTGCAGAAATTTGGAGTTTAGGACGCAGAATTTCTGGTCCGCTGCATCCGCAAGTCACAGTTTTTGCATCCGCAAGTCACTGTTCATCCAGTTTAGGACGCAGATTTGCATCCGCATCTGTCATCCGCTGCATCCGTAAGTCACTGTTCACCAGTTTAGGACGCATCCACTGCATCCGCATATGTCATCCGCTGCATCCGCAAAAACCCTGAAAATGACAGATTCAAATCGGACGCCAATATTTGCGTCCGCTGCATCCGCTTCATCCGCATCTACACAGTTTAGTTTGGGGACGCAAAATGGCTTCCGTAGACTCATCCCCACTTCACTCCAAATCTTCCCTTGAACTATATTGAGTCCCTAAAAGATATTCAACACTACATGGACTCAAATAAACATGTTAGAACATTAATAATACCCATTTTGAGGGTATTTTCAATATACACGGATATAAATATTATGATAAAAACGATAAGAATAATATCCGGGACATATAAAATATAACACAAAATACAACTTATTGATTTATTAAATTAATCAACATTTTAGTCATCATCAAAATACAACTTAGCCTAACAAAAGACTAACAATTGCCTCCACCGGGATCATATATAAACATGTTTGGCCTCTGCAGCAACATTTTAAAGAGCTTATTGTAGCAAAGAACAGAGTAATAAGCCGTAAATATTAGAAAATCTTCGACATGGTTCAGCCGTAAATAGCTCCTATCTAGCGTTGGGAAAACTGGAAATGAAGCCATCAAACCAAACGTTTGCTTGGTCAACCATATGCATCTTAGCAATGCTTAAACATAAGTGCTCTTGAGTTTGATGCAAGGAAAAAAACATGAGCGCTTTTCTGATCCATTCCCGCGGTTCGTCTCTAGAGAAAATAGGAAAATCCAGATGAGGAATCCTAGTATGTGATGAAGATCCAAATAGCTATTGTCGACCATTTTTGGAGTGACGAAGGTCGGAGATGAAGAAGATGACGGTTCAGGTTCTGCAAAAACTTGCTTCTGCTTAGTATCGGGCCGATTCGATAATATTTGGTTCAACGCTGCCATTAGAGCATCATGCTAGGAGGAGTTATCAATGGCGCTTTTGTCCTATCGTTCCGTGATTTGTTGCACCTTTTCTTATGTATCTTCCAATTGAGCAAACAAACGCAATAAGGTAGAGTTTACCCCTTTTAATTCTCCCTCCACTCTTTTAACATTTCTTCATTTGATTTCACTCTATTCTCAACCATTTTTGTTGATCGTACTGCCTTGATACTAATTGTTATGGTATTACTCAAAACTCAAAAATAACTGAGGGAGTTTGTATTGATATTTTGGATGAAGAAAAAGATTACAGAGGATGAAGGAGGAGATTACAGGAAAAAGTAAACTAATAGAAAATGAAAACTAACTGTTCACACATTTAACGCCTCTTTCCCATCTCTTTGGCCTCTTTTATCTTCAACAATTGTTGCTCATTCTCTCTTCTTTGTTGAGTAAAATATAAATGATTAAATTATACTTCAACCCACAAGCTTAAGCTTTTAGGATTGTTGATAATTTGTCATTCTTCAATTAGTGACATGTGGACAATAAGATGAGCTCCACGTAATAGTCAAAGGGCTCCACCATAACACATAGTTGGCAGTTTGCAATCAAGCAAACGAATTAAAATTCCCAACAAAGTAATCAAGGCCTTTGAATTGTGAAAAAAGTCGAGGGAAGAAGCTAGCTCTCAATGTCTTCTTCATTTGCCATGGATGGCAGACCAGAATCAAGAAAACAAATCGAAATTTCTAAACAAACAATTCAAGGCCTTACAATCTAAAAAGCAAAAAAGGTAAAAGTTAGAAGCTAGAAATTCAGAACAGGGATCATAGGTGCGCGAAATTGAGCAAAATGGGAGGGCCGAGAAAGAAAGTAGAAGAGAAACCAGCTGATATAGCTAGAAGAACTGCCAAAGATAATATATTGTCTTTTGCTCTGTTTACGTACTATTGCTTAGCGTCTGACACATTGTTTCGAAGGATTAGCTCTAATTAGATTTAGTGTTGGCATTGGCACAGAGATAAATCAATAAAAATTAACTACTTAATTTTGTTTCTTATTTAAGTTTACTTATAATTATTCCTACATATGCTAGTGGCAAAACTATTACGTGGTTGGAATTACGTGCACTATAGTCTTAAATTATCACCTATGATATATAATAAACTACTAAAATAAAATATAATTTATATTAATGAATGAATAATACATATGGTGAAAATTGAATGGTCGTAAAAAAAAATACATGAAAACAAGATATCGAAATTTATGTAGAAAACCATTTCGAGAAACACTCATGAGTAGAGAAGAAATTCACTATAAAACTCAAGATACAATTAGTTTTGTGACAAAAACAACAATATATAGAGTAATGTAAAAAATTATAATATTGAATATGGATTTGATCCGACCCAACTAGAACTCGGGTTACACCAAATTCTAACCATCTTTAACTTGACATAAATTTCACATGAGAGGTTCAAAACTAGAGATGTTAAACGAGAGGGCTGGCGCGGGCCGAGCTTGGCTCAGATCGCTATAGTGCCAAGCCGGGTTTGGCCCAGGCCTGGTGTTTTGGGCTCACGAGCCCGTCGAAGACCGAGCCAAGCGAGTCGACTCGCCCCACAGGCTGGCCAGCCTAGTCCTGGGGCCTACCTCCCTCAAGGGGCAACAGTCAAATGACCATTGTCCTGCTAGGGGGAGGGGGATTTCCCCTTCCTCCCTCCTCTCTCTAGTCTCTCTCATCTCCCCCTCGTCTATAAATACTCTAAAATACCTTCAAATTTTTTCATCAAATTTTCTTTCAATCTTTTATTCTCCTACTTTTGAATTTCTAGTGCTCAATCGGTCTCTCTTATTCTTACCAATTTTCATACTCTTTCCATTCATTCAACAAGGTATATATTACAATTTATTATTTAATCTATTTTTATATTGTTGTTAATTTTACGTGTATGATTTAACAATTTTTATGTGAATTTTTGTAGGTTTCGTATACGTGGATGTGATCACAAATTCACATCACCTACAGACCATTGTTGATCAGTTGAATTTGTGATATCAATTTGTTATTTGAAAATATTGATGATGATATTGAGGAAAATAAAGAGTTAAATCCTGCATTTTCAACAAGACAATTATCTGCACAAACATCCACTTCTTCACATAAAAAATAGGAACAAAACGTCTGAGGTATTGAAACATTTTGAAATGAAAGAAATTAAAATTTGTGAAAAAGTAGAATTTAGAGCTCAATGCAAATATTGTATTAAAAATTATGCATATGTTACTAGTAGTTCAACTATCACACTTGGTAGGCATCATAAAAAAAATATTACTTAAATGAGCAAGTAAGGGACCCTACACAAAGATTATTGAATACTAGTGGTAGTGACACTTTTTTATATTCACAAAATAAAATGAGAGAAGGAATAACAAAACTTGTAGCACAATGCGAGTTGCCGTTATCGTTCACCGATAGCGACGAATTTGAAAATTTTATGAAAGAGTATGCTACTCCTAATTTTAAATGTGTTCCTAGAAGTACAACTAGAAATGATATTATTAAAATGTTTAATGATATGAAAAATGAACTAATTTCATTTTTTTCAAACGCCCATTCAATGTCTAATTGTATTACCTCTATTTATGGAGTACACGTAATGCTATAGACTATGTTGTTATAACTTCTCATTTTATTGATGAATCTTGGCAATTAAATAAAAGAATTTTAAGATTTTGTAATTGTGAATATCCTCACATTGGTATTACTATTTATAGATATATTATAGCAATATTGCAAGAATATTCTATTAGAGATAGAGTATTTAGCATAACTCTTGATAATGCTAGTGCTAACGGTGTTATTATCTCTCATTTTAAAAATTATTTTCAATTAGATACTACTCACGATTCTCTTTTCCATATGATATGTGTATGTCATATTTTGAATTTAGTTGTTAAAGATGGTATAACATATTTTGCACCTCGTATTGAATTAATTAGATCCACAATTTTTTATATCATTGGATCTAATTCAAGACAACAAGAACATAGAGATTTTTGTAAAGCTGCTCAACTTAAATGAAAAAAAATTAAAAATCGATGTAGATAATAGGTGAAATTTGACTTATTTAATGTTGAAAAATGTTAGGTTATATTGGCAAGTTATTTGTGCTTTTATTAATGAGAAAACACAAAATATTAATCTTGATAAATCTAGTTGTAATGTAGCTAATACATTTCTTGATTTTTAAAACCATTTTATGATGCTACAAATGAATGTTCGGGAATTTATTATCTCACTTCTCATCTTGTTCTCCTAATTTTTGTAAATTTAATGGGTAATTTTGCACAATATTGACAAATAGATGAATTTAGAGATATATTTAATAAAATGGAAAAAAAAAATTAGAAAATATTGGTTTGATATTTCTCCTATTTTTTGTTATGCATGCATAATGAATTTTAGGTATAAATTAAGAAGAGTGAGTTAATAGAATTTCTATTAATTTATGTATTACTCCTTTACTTTCTAGTGATTAAATAACACATGAAATTGTTAGTTTATATTCTTCTTATGAAATTAAATATCCTAATGTTTGTCGTTCACGTCCTTCTTCATATGCGAGTTCTAGTAGTGGTGGTGGAGCTACAAAAGCTCCACAATTTGGTATTTATGATATTTGGAATGAATTATATACAAATGCTTATTCTAGTTCTATGCGACACGAACTAGATATTTATTTTGACACTTGATATCAATTTTCTCGCAATGAGAACTTTGATATTTTAGATTGGTAGAAAATGTTTTCCACTACATATCATATTCTTTCTATAATTGCACGTGATCTAATAACACCTCTGGTCTCTACCGTAGCATTAGAGTCTGCTTTTAGTGCAGATAGACATGTGTATGATGAACTTCGAGGAAAATGACCTCGTGGAGGGACTCATTTGCATGAAGGATTGTAACGATGCCATTACGATAAATCAACAACGAGAGGACCAAGTATTAGAAGAATTTAAAATTTTGGATGTTAAAGATTAGATTTTCATTTAAATTTGGATGTATTGTAATTTGAATTTTGAAGTATTTTTTTAACTTGTAATTTTTTTGACATTTTGGATATGATTGACAATTAGATGGGTGTCAACCTAGTTGGGATGTATCTAATTTGTAGTGATGCAAGTGTCAAATTAGTAATGAATGATATATTTTTTTTTATATATTTGTCTCAAATAATTTTTTTTGTAATTACATGTAATTTTATATTAATTAAATAATTTTATTATTTATACGACTAACTATCGTGACATCTATCATATTTTAATATTACAATAATAAATATTTATTATAGTTTTAATAGCTAAAATTTAAAAAATATATATAACATATTTATATGAAATAATTTTATTTATGTATGTTGGGCTCGTTAAGCTCGGCTCGTGGCTCGTGACCCGACTCGGGTTGAAAATTTTTTGGGGTCAGCTCATTAGGCTCGACTCGTTATGCTCGACAGACTCGGTGAGCTGGGCTTTCACAGGCACTGCTCAGCTCGACCGGCTTGTTTAACATCTCTATCCAAACACAAGCTTTTCAACCCAACTCAAAAGAAATCCAGAACACTAAATTTTGACAATCTCTATCTTCAAAGAAATTCTGATGCAAGAAAACAAATCGTCAAAACTCCAACAAAGAAATACAGTCGAAAAGAAATCACATCTTCTCCATAGTATCACCAAGTTATCTGAATCATCACAATCAACTACATCTGAATATGTGGAAGACTCTTCATTGGAATTGATACCCCTAAACACATTTAACGCATAGCCAACTAAATTATATTCACCATAACGCCATGGAGGTTCATCCTTCCTCCTGGATTTGACTTTAGCGATAAATCTCTGATGTGAAACTGAAACAGTTGACAATATGGTGACTACATCACCCTAAATATTTGTAATGAGCTGACATATCAGCTCTGATATAGATTCATATCTCAACTTGAAATTCACCTGAGAACTTAACTTTTTTTTTGAGTCATCTCAAACAACCCTTTGGAAAGTAAGTTACAAACTTTGCATCCTTTTTCCCCATAAATGTTGAACCCTACTACACATACAAATTTGCAGATCTTTTGTATCCCTTTAACATGATGAGGGCACTTCTACTGATCTTATAACACTCCAAAATTTATTTTTCCCAAAATTTCATAATCCTAAAATATTCTCCAAATTGATGGAAAAATTATATTAAATTAGTTTATTGAAAACTCTAATTAAAGTTTATAAATTCTTGAAGATGTCAAAATAATTAATTAAGCATGAAACCGAGTAATAAACAAATATTAGAAAGTGTCTATTTAATTTATTGATGCTCAAAACATTAAATAAACTTTATTGAATAAATTACTTTCATTAAACAACTACATTAAAGTACTAAACCGAATTCAAATTTCATTTATTAACAAAATTAAATGTGAAATAATCTTTAACACAACATTAATTAAAACGAGTTCATAAAAATATAACCATGCAATATTTTTAAAAGTTACAGCATAATTTATTTATTAAAAATGATATGAAAACTAAATAGAAAATCACTCTTTTGTATGCTCATATGCTTAAAAATTTCATCGATCAACCCAAATTCTTCTTCAGTTAAAAAGTCACATACATCACAAAATTAGGAGTGAGATAAACTCAGTAAGTAAAAATACGTGCATAATTAAATTAATTCAATGCATTACCGAATTTCCATACTTAAAGTTATATACTGGTTGAAACTCATTTTTCTGCCTCACCATGCATTCAGGCTTTCATTAGCCCTCTCAAATTTCAATGCGTTTAGACTTTCATTAGTCATTTCATAATTTTCATGCTTTCAAGCTTTCATTAGCCATCACATCATGTTTTTCGTCAATTCCATCAGATTCATGCATTCACACTTGCATACAAGATGACTTATCAATTTTTATATTTTTTTAATCCTACATCAATGTCTAATAATGTGTGTGCGGGTAAATTAACAAAACAACAACTGTACTATGAGATCAATGACAAGTCAACCACTAAACAATTTTCATTATCAAATAAAACACTCAACAAATAATTTTTGCTAACAAATAAAACACTCCACTATGAAAAATAAATGGAGCAAACATCGTAATTATGTTTTCTTTCTGCTGCAGAAAGTGAGTACTTGAAATAGAACTTATGAAAGATTACTTTCCTCAAAGAAAAGTCGATTTTCCCTAGAGGAAAGATAATTTTTCGTAGAGGAAAGTCGAATTTCCTCTATAGAAAGTCTATGGAAAGACATCTTTTCGCTGCGGAAAGATGACTTTTCTTTGCATTTTTCTTTGCGGATAAGGAACAAATCCATTGTCTTCTTCATGGAAAAATGTAACATCCCGATATTTTAAGACGACTAATTATCGGGATATTAACAAAGGCGTAGGAGTGTTAAGCTTTTTCGTAAATTATGTAATGTTTGTCCCCGTATAATTGAATTGGTGAAGTTACGAAAATATGGCGGCTCGTATTTGGAAGTGTTATTTGACGATGTATTTAACAGGAAATCAAGTTGAGTGGAAAAAATATGAGGATATGTGAAGAAAATGGACCTTGGGGATGCATGAGGACGCCATTTGGCGTCCTAAACCCACTAATTTCGAAGTGTGGATGCTGGCTGGGGAAGTGCGAACGCACAAATCGGCGTCCGATATGAATCTGTCTTTCCCCTGGTTGTTGCGGACGATGGAGCCGGACGCTGCGGACGTGGGAAGTGGCGTCTGCGATGAATCTGTTTAGCTGAATAAACTTAAGGACGATGCATGCGGACGCTGAGGACGTAAAAATTGGAGTCCGATATGAATCTGTCCAATTTGGATTTCATGCGGACGACATGTTGCGGATGCCGCGGACGAAGGAATGGCGTCCGCAATCGGATATCGGACGGCATGGACGAATGTCGAGGATGCTATTTTGCTGTGTGTTTTGGTGTTGCGGACGATAGTACGGCGTCCGTAGCGTCCGATAGACAGCAGATCTGAAAAATAAAAGTCAGAAAACAACGACAAACTTTGGCATTTTTCGAGTTATTACACACTTTCAACGAGGAAGAAGTCTCCTGGTAGTAGCCCACCCTATGAGCATGCCTTGCCTCCCTTGTGTCTCCTAGGTAAGTCTACCTCTTTTTAGCCACTCTTCCTCTTCCCCCGAAGCATTTTCTGCTGTGTTGTGTTGAGGTGAGTGTTGAAAGAAATTCTGGTGGGAAGAAGAAGATTGAGCTACGGGACAGAGATGGGTCACGAGAGGAAAGGAAGAGCTGAAGGCTCTCTGGAGTGTTGGCTAAGAAGAGGATCGGATCTGCATTTGTTGGTGAGCTTTCTCTGCTATCATTTGGTTCTGTTTTGATCTGCTCTGTTAAGTTGTTGGGAGATAAGTAAAAGAGTTTTAACAAATTTTCTCTCTTTGATAATGAGTTGGATTGATGTAAACGTGAGACATATGTTGTATTCTTGGGTTGAACTGATAAATCAAGTTAAAAAAGTTAAATTTAGAACAATGACCTATGCTCTGTTAAATTAGTTTACTGCCTTGTTGGATTTAGTTTTGGATGCTCATGAACTACCCTGTTGATTTGAAAGTCGCTGCCTTGATAGAATTAGGAAAATATCTCTTAGCCAGGGTTGGATTGATGAGTTAGTTAATAACTTCCAAGTTGTTGTGAGGCATGGTGGCAATGGTGTATCAATTGGTTATTGCTACAATATGTGTTGGTTATTGCTATAATCTGGGAAGTATGAATATGTTAGAATTTTCATTGTTAGATGAGAGTCCAGCTAAGGGTTTGGACTTTTGTTGATATTAGATTTGTTAAATGTTAAAGTGCCCAAAATCTAATGAGGAATAAGTAATGATATAATGTTATTGTATTATGAAGGTGTAGACAGAGGAAGAAACATAACGACGGGACACTTATGCGCATTACAGAATTGAGGTAAGGAATGGGTTGTCTTGGCCTTGTGCCCTACACCCAAGTAAAGTGTGTGTGAGTTGCTTCGTGATGAAGTCGATTTATTTTCATTATTGTTTTACTATGATGAATGCTAAGTTTAGATTTTGATACTGCGAAAGGAAAATGAATTGAGCTAGAAAGGAAAGAAGAAAAGTATGAATGAACTCTATGAATGAGAAAATGAAAAGGAAACGTATGATGAGAATGAACGAAATGTAGAAGGTTAAGATTAATGTAGTATAACGAAAAGTATGAAAAGGAAGTAATGTTCAGGATAGGTGGGATATGCCTATCACTAGAGAGGACCTTGAAGGCGGGATACGCCCGAAAAGGGAAAGAATGCAAAGGAATAATGTTTAGGATAGGCGGGATACGCCTATCACCAAAGAGGAAACATTTAGCATAAGAAATTGAAGTAAGAAATAATGGTTCAAGTATGTATAGATAGTTAGTGATGATTGTTCTTTATATATATTTAAATTATTTAGATGATAGAAGAAAGCAGCATGAAATTTATATAGGTTGCCTTTGTTACGTTATGAATTCTAAAATGATAAGAAGCATGATTAAGAAGTAGATAAGAGTATGAGGCACGATTAAGAAGAAAAGGATAAGAGTATGTTAAAGCATAATGTTCAAATATGTCAAGCCTGTTTGTATGTTAGTTTAGATTTCGATGAGCATGTTAGTTAAATGATATATGTCGTACATTCTTTTACCATTCTATTATGTTTGTTAATTATTTCCGTTCTTTATATGTGCAAGTTCAATTATAGTATGTTTATTTCAATGAGCATGTTTATTTCAATGAATGTTTCAATGAATGTACGGTAGAATGTATATGTTCATGATAATAGAAATCCAATAGGAAGCACCCAAAGGAATGGTGCCACATGCATGAGTGAGGAAAAAGACTAATGAAAGAATGACTGGGATGAGCGGGATACGCCATCACCGAAGACGAAACCCTCCGACAGGATACGTAGGAAGGGCAGCAACTCTGAAGGCAGGATACGCCGGAAGAGGAAGACCCTCGGAGGCGGAAGAGGACGACCCTCGGAGGCGGGATACGCCAAAAAGGGGACGAACGCTAAGAAAAGAATGTTTGGGATGAGCGGGATACGTCATCACTGAAGAAACCCTCCAACAAGATACGTTGGAAGGGTGGAAACTTCGAAGGCGGGATACGCCGGAAGAGGAGGAACCTCCAAGGCAAGATATGCTAGAAAAGGAACCGAACAAGGAAGTTGGAGGGCGGATTTCATTCCCTAAGAACCCTCAAATCTTCACACTCGGGATACGAGTGAAGAAACTCAGGATATGAGTTAAGAACGAATGTAATGAAAGAATTGGATTAGGTGGCCCCATTCCAAGCAGAACTAAAGAGAGACGCATAAATGATTTCCCCATATCCTTACTGGGCGAAAGCTCATGTCCTTACTTGTGGTGTAGGAAATGACGAATAGAGAAGAGAAAGATGATGAACACGAAATGAAGCAAGATGGATGATTTCGCACACAGGAGATTCGGGTTAGCAAGACAAAGAACAAATGAAAGTAAATGGTTATGAATCAATAATCAATGAAGTTAAAGAAAAGTAAACCGTATCGATGAAGTAATGATTCAGTTTTAGTTGATCAAAATGATTAAATAGCTTAGTATGGTTAGAATTTATAAAGATGTTTTACGTTTCTGCTATGATTCACAAAGGTTGATTTTAACGCTTCCGTAGAATTTTAAAAGAGGATTTATAGCACGAAAGTTTTGAATAATGGGTTTTACGAAATGAGTAAGAGAATGAGTCAGTAGCGATCCAGTTTTTGACGCACTCTGATACACTTGTTTTCAAAAGAAAGAAAATTTGAAATTTTTACGCATTTTCAGGATTTACGAAAATCCGGGTCATTACAAAAAACACAGACAAGTTATGATTCTCCCATGAACAGTAAAAAAATTCTAAATCATCTGACATCTAAAACATTATATATTATTTTACAAAATCTTCTAAATTATAAAACTAAAAAAAATAAAATCAATTTATACAGTATTTTCTCAAATCTATTGTCCATGGATATTAGCTTTTTTCCACTAAAAGTCTCTGAAATACTAAGTGTCTTGACAACTCCATCAAACATTTTGTTTATGACAGTACCAATACCAACTATCCTATAAGGTGTGTTATTACACATTAACAAAGCATATTTAGAAATAGTCTCATATGTCAAAAACCAGTTTTGATTGAAACATATGATGAAATGAACAAGCTAAATCTAAAATCCAATCATTGTCTAGCTTTGAGTTTCCTTCAAACACAACAAGAAGATTTTCATCTCCATAGTCTTCTTCTTCTGCAACATCAACTACACCGAACATCATTGGTTGCTTTCCTTTCTCAACAGCTCTCTTAATTTCATTTTGAAATTTACAACACTCAGATTTAATATGCTCTTTCTTCTGAGAAAAGTAATAGGTTTATCACAATTCCTTGATTTTGATTTGCCTTTCAAACCTTGAACATTATCACTATCATTATTGTTTGACTCTCCTGTTCTACCCTGAACAAGGAATCTCTCTCCTTGAGATTTGGAGCTAACAACAATATGCTATATCTTCTTCTTTAATAACAAAGCCCTACAAACTTCTTCTAGAGTCAAAGTATCCTAACTATACAAAGTAGTCTCTCTAAAAGTACCATATGAAGCAGACAACGAGCATAGTAGAATCAACTCCTAGTTCTTCTTATCATACTTACATCTCATAGTCTCCAAATCCGAAACTACTTCCTTAAATGTGGTCAAATGTTCTTCCGTCAAACTATCTTCCATTAACTGATGAGAATATAAACGCTAGTTTAGATGCAACTTACTTGTTAGAGTTTTCTTCATACACAACTGCTCCAATTTTGACCATAATGTGGTGGCAGTTATCTCTTTCATAATGTCATGCAAAATCTTATTAGAGAAATTTAAACGTATCAAAGATAGAGCTTTTTGATTCTTATAAATTTTCTCCTCTTCATTCCAAGTTGTCAGCATTTTATCGAGTCCTAATAGCGTGTCTTATAAGACCTTTTGTGCAACCACATCTCGTATCTTTCCTTGCCATAACTGAAACCTTGTGTTTCGATCCAATTACGTAATATCAAACTTTCGTGAACTCATCGCACAAAAAATACAACTTCAAATGGAATATCCCAACCAAATATTTGAGGCCTAACAATATTGATATCCTAAGCAAAATCAACTCCCAAAATTCAAAATAAAGTTGCTCAAAAATAAATTAAAAATCCAATAGATATAATTAGAACCACTAAAACTCACCCCAAAAATCAATTCACCAAAAAAAAATTTGAGAATAAAATCTCCCAAACAAAAACAAATTAGATTAGCGGTTGAAGGACCACGATGGCTTGTTTGTCGAATAACAGAAGACTAATGAAAATGGAAGATCGGTGACAAGAATTGCTCAATTTTTATGAAGACGAGCGACGATTTGTGCTGCTATGATCGATGAAGACTTAGTGGGCTAATAGATCAATGATGAAATAGAAGCGAGGAAGGCTTCTTGTAAAATCCATAAATTTTGAATTTTATATTTTTCTAAGTAAATTTTTCGCTTTAATCTAAGTCAGATTGTTTTACATTCACCAAATCTTTGCCACGTGTCATAGGTCTTCGACCACGTGTGAGGCTTCGATCAAATGGTCAACTAATTAAGTTCTGTATTTCCCTGCCATCTGAAACTATGGGGTTATGTTTGTTAGGTTTGAGTTACTGTAGCCTAATTTTTGAATTGTCGAGTGTAATTGTCAAATTGGATTTAAAGATTTTATTTAATATATGTATTATATTAAATAAAATAATTAAATTAATTTTTTTTTCTTTTTTAAAAGGAAGACTCCTTCCTTTGGGAGTCGGTCGAGGAAGGGAGAGAGGGAGGGAGTCTAGAGTCAAGATTTTCATCATTCTTTCATTCAAGCGAGTTTTCATCGTCCTAATATCCGTCTTTTGTGAAGGTTCCTCGTAGTTAAGTCGGTTTCCAAGCTCCATTTTTTTTCGTTTGAATTTTTGTTTCTTGTTGATTTCAGATTCAAGCTTAGAAACTCAAATCCTTGGTTGGGTTCTATCTTTTGTGATAGATTTAGTGTTTGTGCATGGTTTTATGTTCATTCGGGGTGGGAATCAACATGGGAATACGAGTCTCCTCACGGTTTCGAGCTGAAAAGCTTTCCCTAGTCGATCACTGGTTATGTCCGATCAACCGCAGAATTGGTCAAGAGCCTCTCTATTCGAGATGACTTGTGTTTGGTTGACTGCTATTTGGATTCGGTCAACCGAGAAAAGTGTATGAGGGCCTTTGTTCGAGGTAACCTGTGTCCAGTCAATTGTGTTAGTGTTTCGGTCGACTGAGGATGCTTTTGGGACGTTTGCAAAGGTTTCGAACATCCGCGTACATTATGCTCTTTCGATTCAGACATTTGCTCCGGTCATTCGATGTGGGAGACTGAACATCCATGTCAGGGTTCAGACGACCACTACCTGAGCCTAGTTGTCGCAGTTGAGTTCTTGTCATCCGCGGCAGGGTTTGGTCGACCACTGCCAAGGCTCGATCCACCACAACTGTGTCTTTGACTATTGTTTGTTCTCCGCTTGGTCGCAGTCGTTCCTTGTCGACCATGTGTGCTCTCGATTGACTGTCGTCGAGTTTTGCCGACACTGGGTGGTCTCGATTGACCGTAGTCGTGCTTAGTTGACTCCAGAAGTGTCTCATCGATTATTGTGTTATTCGGGTTGGTCGTAGTTGTATCTCGTTGATCGTAGTCGTGTTTTGTCGACCAACTTGTTTTTTGGGTCCACAATTGATGTGTCTAGTTGATCATTGTTTTGTCATTGTCGACTGCACGGTGTGATTTCATAGAGTTTGAGTTTAGTGATTTTCACTCAACTTCCTCAACCATATTCTTTTTTTGGTCAGTGTGGCTTCTTAGTTCGATGTGAGGGTTCTTGTTGTTCCTTGATTTGAGCTAGGAAATCTTGTTGTTAACTCTTTCGGTCTGCTTTTGAATTCCGTTTTAGGATTCGTGTTTTGGCCCTAATGTCGATTTGGGTTTTTTGACATTGGTTTAGTTTTAGGTTTCGACAGTGTTCCTGGTTTCAGTGTTTGTTTCTGATGGAGCGTGCGACTAGTCGACTAGACTTCTGTTGTCATCGAGGTAGAAATTTTTATACTGTATTGTATTGCATCATACTTTTTAAAATTCTATTTTATGGGTTGCCACATATGAAAACTCAACGGAAACTGTTCAACAACATGTCTATTTTTATTATATGTATGCCATTTTACACTTTTACCTTATGAGTGCATGACATTTTGGTTTATTTGTTTTATGCGCTAGTATATGTTAGATAAACCTTCTTTGTCTTGGATTGTATTGTGGCCGCACAACCAGGGCAATGGGAGGCAGTAATCCCTGAGCATCTTTTATTGTGTCAAAATTATTTTATTTGTACAGGAAAAAGGGTAATAGAGCATTGATGACGTGTCTTTGGATTTCAAATTCCTAAAGTAAATGGTTAATAGGGCGATGATGACACGTTCCTTAGATTTTGAACCCCTAAACATAGTCAAGGTATTTAGTCATTTCTCTTGATTTTATGGGTTGTGTCATTGTCTAGTTTTCAAATTGCCAACAACCTTTATTTGTTGATTTTACAAGTTGTGTCGATGCCTGGTCTTCAGATCACTTGCTGTTAGTTGATTTTACAAGTTGTGTCATTGTCTGGTCTTCGGATCGCTGACAACTGATTTTACAGGTTATGTTGTTGCTTGGTCTTCGAATTGCCGACAACCCTTATTTGTTGATTTACAGGTTGTATCGCTGCCTAAATTTTGAATCGTCGACAACCCTTGTTTGTTGATTTCATGGGTTGTGTGGCTATCTGGTCTTTAGCTCACTGTCAACCCATGTGACGCTACTAAGTCTTTGAATCACCATCACCTTTTTATTTCCTTCTGTCTCATTAGATGTTGTCTGGTCTTCGGATCACCACCTTTCTGTGATAGTGTGCTAGAGGGATCCTTGTGAAACTCTTTTTTTTTCACTGAGGTTGTTTTCCAATCAAAGGCAATGTAGGCCTATTTTAGTTATAGTTATCTATGTATATAACAAGATTTTGATCATTGTCGCATCAATGACTCGTGAAGCCTGTTTTGTTAAAATGAGAAAAAAATATAATTTTTAATGATTTTAAATCCATATATGGCATACCATTTTATTATGGTTTTGAGAAGAAAGATAAAAACTTAGTTTTCTCATGCATTTGCATATAGTATAGATTTCCTCATTGAGTTAGTCAACCCCCTAACAACCCCCTCCTTCCCAAGTTCAGCTCATGGAGGTCAGGTGTAGCATTCGAGGTGTGGTTACTTCAGATTTAGTTATCATTGGTGATGATTTATTTCTTTTATTAGTTTGTTAAATTTGTCATATGGTGTTGAATGGTTCATTTCTTACACAATATTTTCCATTTGTTTATTTTTACGCTATTCGTATCTGTTGTTGATCACTTTATATACCTTGACTCATTTCTTTGAGGTTTAAGCTTTATTTTATACTAAGTCTTCTGCTAATAACCTAGCCTTGAATTGAGCAGCGTGTTGAAGATGACTTTGCGACGAAGGAGGACTACTCTTCCTCGAATGGTGGCTGGCTTTGTTGACTGTCGACTTTAGACTTGATCTTTGCTTGACAATGGAATCTAGATTGGCAGTGGCAATATCCTCTTCTCCCTTGGTGACGAATGGCGGTGGAGAGTTTTTTGCTTGATCGGCGGTGGCTCTCTTTAGAGTTTCCTTCTTTCGCTGCTTGAAGGAGGAAGAGATGCGTTGAGGAAAATTTTTCTCTTTTTCTTTTTTTTTTTTTCAAATTTTCTTTTTCACAAATAGCAATTTTGTGAAAAATTAGAAATTCTAAAATTTGTTCGATCTGAGCAGAAACTGTCAACTTTTCTCTGATATCAATTGTTGAAAATCAAACATTAATCGAAAAAAAAAAAAAACACAAAAACGGGAAATCAATGATTAATATGGAAAACCTTTTCGAGAAAAAAAAAATCACTGGTAGGAGAAATTTACTATCAAAATCAAGATGCTATGAGTTTTGTAACTCAAACAATAATATATAGAGTAATATAAAAATCTTAATATTAAATGTGTTTGACCCATCCCAACATAAATTAAAATTACACCAAAGTTTAACAACATATAATATGATAAAGTACGAAATTGGAATGTGGAGTGCGCAAATAACATTAGTTTTACAAAAAAAAAAAAAACAATCTATAATTTTAATTAACTTGTTATATGGACAAATTAATATTGGTTGAATACAACATCCTTACAAACTTAATTTCTATTTTATTGATATGTTTATTCATTAGTTAAATAATTATAATAGATTATATATATAAATATTAAATAACAAATGATTTTATAATAATGGCTGTAAATAATGTGAACGGATGAAATTAAAATCGAAATGGATGAATAATATTATTATACGAGGGGAATTGAATAACGTCTGAACGAACATTGGAGATAAAGTAAAAAGGCACAGTACGAAAATGATAGGGTATATTCCATAGCCTGAGGCTGACACAATTAAATTAGCATATTTAGGTGAGACCCTATCTCATCCATCCTCAAAAGAACAACTGTAACGGGTTCAACTTAATCTGGCCTCATCAAATATTATTTTCTTATATTTTTTCGAAATTATTACCAAATATATGAATGAAAATTCGATATAAATTGTGGTTTCGAAATCTAAGGTTTGACTTTCATCTTTGAGGCAGCCCATTATTTCATGTTGCGAGGTTAATGTCCATGGTGGATCGAAGTTAATTGATTAATATATGTTAATAATGTACACATACATAGAGGGTGCACTCTCTTCAATCTCTCGTTCCAAATTTCTACTTCTTGTGAGTCCATCTTCACTGGATCAGATGGAATGACCCATCGTCTTCCCTCCATTCTCCTGATATATAGCACATTTTATAATGTTAGAAAGTGTGGAGAAATGAAAAAGAGGAACGCAGAATTTGTTGCCAAGATTCCCAGATCCAATCTGCAAAACGATAGAGTTTCCACAGATACTGATATATTTGTTTGATCAGTACAAAGTCAGTGTTATAGCTACAAATGCTGCCTATAGATGATTAAAAAAAGTACATTTGATAATACCCTTTTAGTTTCGGAGACGAACCGGAGTGATTCTTCCATTCTAAGCAAAGTGCAATTCCGAAGAAATGAAAAAGCACCGAGATATTGGCACGGCTCAATCAGACCATAAGTTGATATTAGTAGTTCTTTGATATCTGAGTGAACCAGGCCAATATCACCGTAACTGTTTCAGACATATGAAGAGAGAAGCAATGGAGATCGGAGAAGGGGAAACCAAGGAGAAAGGAAGAGCGAGTGAGAGATGAGAATGTCTGAGTAGGGTAGGGTTTAATAAGAGGAAGAGGGTCTGAATGAGCATTTAAAATCGCTACTACCAAAGCAGAAATCTGGGCCACAGCATTAAACATTCTTAATTCTTTTCCTCTCTCTCTCTCTCTCTCTCTCTCTCTCTCTCTCTCTCTCTCTCCTTCCTATTTCTTTTCACCAAAAATAACCCCTCCCCGCAAATATTGATGATCGCCATTATCAAAAAGCTTAATATCCAACTGATACAGACCAAAACTAACCCCCATGACATGAAGAAGAAGTAGGGTGTTCACGGTTCAGTTTGGTTGGGATTCATAATAAAAAACCATTCCGCCACTTTATTGAAGATATTTTTTTAATAAAATTAATATCATTTGCATCCTAATGTGTCCATTTTAAATAAGTGATACCAAAGTGTACAACTCAACTTCAATACTCAAGGAAGAAAACATACAAAAATAACGATTATTAATCGCTAGAATCGACCGAATCGAACTGAAATTACAGTTCTATGAGCTGGGTTTTGTGAGTTGCAGCTCATGGTAATAAATTATTGAGGGAGAGAGACGTGCTTTGGAGAAGGTGGGATATGCTCATTGACAACAGCAATAAAAGAAATGAGGCGAGCAAAGAGGAAGCAAAGGGATGGTTCTTGATAGCGATACTCACTGGCATGGCGAAGCAGGCACAGGCAGAGCAGCAAAAATTAATGAGGGAATCTCTCTCTCTCTCTCTCTCTCTCTCTCTCTCTCTCTCTCTGAGGATGTACAGGCCGAAACATTAATGGAAAAAAGGCATCCAATTGACTCTTTTTCTAGCTGGAAGAAGCCAATCTCTCTTCATATATCCCGCTTGCATTCAAAACGGCAACCGACAGTGCTGCATAGTAGTTCCATGATTCTGCATTAAACCTTCAATTTCATGCATAATCTTCAGTTCAGCTCCCTTGCTGATATCAACTTTTCTAGTAATTCAAACACTTATTCGACAATAATATATAACTATTTCGCATCGTACTTCCGTTTCTATCGGGATCCAACTGCTCCCGTGCCATTTTCTGTTAAAATCTAATACTTATTCTCATATTATTTTACATCGAAACTATGATTAGATTTCATATAACTGACAACAGAGTTGTTGTTTTACCTTTCTTGAAAGAAGATAGAAGAGGAGAAAATAATTTAGGGTGCCCATTTTCGTTATACCATTCATTGCTAAAAGTTAATTTGATTAGAAATGAACCTAATATTTACATTATTTTTGGAAAATTAACAAAACAACCACTATAGTATGAGATCAATGACAAGTCAACCACGAAACAATTTTCACTAACATCTTAAACACTGAACTATGAGAAATAGATGCCACAAACATCATCTTCACATGTTGAAAGAAACATTACCGTGAAAACGATACTGAAACATATTGTCTGCAATTATAATTCTACTTCAGTTTTATGTTAAAATCGTAATAATTGAAGCAATCTTACCTCGAAGACGATATCGGGAAGCTCCGGCATGGTCTTCTCATCGTCAAAAACATTTGTCAAGTTTTTAGTTTTCAATTTTACTAAAACGTTATCGAACGTTGGCATGACTCACCCCTCCTCTCAATTTCACCCGTCCAGTTCTCATTACTATCTTCTCTTTCCTCTTCCTGGTCCGTCGTCGTCGTCTAGTGCTCATCATCAATGTCTCACTTTTCGCAACGGAAAGTAATATTTCTGCTGGAGGAACATTGTCATTCCTTCGCAAAAAGAAATCTATTAAATTTGTTTCGTGGAAAGGCAACATTCCACCGCAAAAAGACAACGTTTCGCAATTGAACAACATTTTTCAACGGATAACGTAATCGCAATGTTTGCTCCATCTATTTTTCATAGTTCAGTGTTTAAGTTGTTAACAAAAATTGTTCAATGATTAACTTATTATTAATCTTATAGTACAATAATTGTTTTGTTAAGTTCCCATAATTTTTTCAATAGAAGATAGCACGGACTTGAAAGACATATGATAGGATCAAGTGCTTCAAAGTCCAAAAATTTATGTGTTTGAGAAGACGATGCATGCTTTAAATTTGACAAAGTTTAGAAGGGGAATACATGCATAATTTGCAAGGGTGGGCCTTGCAGGCAAACCTTTAATTTAGACCATGGTAATCGACAATAGAAAGTACTATAAATCAACGATAATAGAATTTGGCTCATCAAAATCTGCTAATTAAGATTTGAAAAATAGAGAGGGAAGAAAGAATAGTAATAATTAAAGATTCCCTCAGGAAAGGTGCCAGGCTTTACCAGCACTGTGCCTTCCATCTACTATGGGCGTGGGATTAAATTCTTCAGAGAAAATAGCAGAGGCCCGACACCCCCCCCCCCCCCCCCCCCCTCAATGAATTAATTTCTTTCGCCACCAGTCAATGAATTACGCACCATAAAAATAAAACCAGCACCGCCGTCCTAAGCCATAGTAACTGATGACACAGATAAGAGGGCAAAAGCAGGTAAAATGAAGGGTCGTGATTGAATGTCAGCGTTGGGTGGTAGGCCAACCCTTCACAATAAAGAAAGGGTCTTCGTCACTCTAGATGATAACTAGGACTCGGAAAATGCAATGTACCCAAATCACACACACCCAACTGCACATGTTTACCATGGTAGTCAAATTCTAACTCACCTTTTGTGCCAATCTGTCGATGTGGGACAAATGAATCGTAGAGAGATGTTCTTGTCCTGTTGTCAGCATTGTCCATCCTTTGTAAAATCTAAGACATTAACTGAGATCTAGTAGTTTAAAACATAGTCAGCTAACAAAGGAAAATGAAAATTGACTGGAAATTAATTAGATGCAAACAATTAGATTTCAAGCTAATAACTTAAATTTATCAAATGATGGCCTGGAGAAAATAAACCAAAAGAAGCATCAGCTAGACATAATCTTTCCCAAAGAAAGAATGTCTCTGTCTGCTAAGAACACATCTTTCCATTCGTGTCAGTTGAAGCGTTATCGAAACCATCATAGCGGTTCATTATTTGCACTTAATTACATATTTACACCTCCCAGCTGAGGATTTCCTCAAATTGATTGGTGATTTTCATAAGATATAAATCTAAATTTACATTCGCATGGTGACATAACAAATATGTAAGCTTTAAATACTATTTCCATGTAACTCTTTCTGAACTTGTTCAGGTGTTCTTTCACCTCATCAATTTACATTGAAATGCCATACCTATAGCATTCTGCTTCAAAAGAGCAATTAACTGTCATCAATAAACACATATTTTAGTGTCCGAATAATGAAGCTACGGCCACTTAATACATACAACAATGAATTTTTAGTACACGAAAACTAATTCAATAAACACAAAACTAAAGGAGGAAAGGAAACAAATTTATAGTGGATGTACCTATAACACACTGCCTACTGCTCTGGTTATGTCTTCCGAAGTTTTGCTAGTTTATCTTTCCACATAGCTACAGGAAGAAGTCATCAGTCACAAATAACTCTGACTAGCACATGCAACAAGACAAACCTAAAATTCAAGAGTATGTGAAACACAGATAACTGATTAGTAGGCTGATAATCCCTATTTATACCTGCATCTCTATACCGCTCTTCTAAAATAGCTAAATTCATATTAGTCACCATATTAAGCTCCTCAGCCACTGAGTCTGTACCTTCTGTGGCACTGGACAAGATAGACACTCTCGCTTAAGGCTACAATAGAAGAGACGAAAACTGCAGATTGTGCAGGAAATATAGTGTACATAACTTTTTTACCTGTCAAGGTGAACATCATAGGTAGATTTCTTATTACGCACCCTTCCCATGCCATAACCAATTTGTATGGCATCTGTAAAGACAATTTGTTTACTTACATATATTGGCACCTACAAAAAGGAAAACATCAATCAAACCAGTAGCACGTTCAGACTTAAGACAAATACACAATCTTAAGGCAATAAGAGTATATAGTTGTAATAGAGAAATTAAAAATGAAAATAATCATCTAACAATTGAGGAGAAAATAGAAGCAAAATTAAACGCCCAGCTGAAAACATAATGAGCGAATATCATCCTAAGCAAGCATTGTATTATTTTATAATCCAGAAATTTGCGAAGTCTTTAGCATTTTACTATCTCAAGGGCGGAAAACCCACCTTGCATCTGTTTGCCACATTAATGGCATCTGAGGGACGTGCATCTACACTTAGCATTTCATTTTCTCCTGGCTGCATAATACAATAACTTATGAAAACGTTGATCTGGTCTTCTTAGGAGGCAGACAGAATCTCTATGCTAATAACAACCTTACTGAAGTACAATCTCGCAAAGTAAGTATTCACCACTCTTTCTGTTATTCTCACCATCACTACCTGAAAAATTAATGGGAATAAGTGAGAAAATTTGCATATTACAGAATTTTCCACTCTTTGAAGGTAATTTCTAAAGGATTTTATTAGAAAATTTAAATATGATTGTGAATCACCTATTACGATCAGAATAAAAAGTTTTGTAGCACTAGAATGACAGTGACAATATTACGATTCCTTCATTAAACACCTAAGACATTTGACTGCAGAATACTAAAGATAGTCAATTGGCTTAGTATCCTAGACATGTTAGTTTTCAATGCTTGCTCTAAAAAGGATTTTTACAACCACCCATGTGAGGAGATGTGTGTGTGCATGCTTGCTCGTGTATGTAAGAGAATGACAAGATTAATACATGAAAAAGTATTCCTAGACTTCAATATGAATTTAATAGATGAGAAAGTACTTCCATACTTCATAGCCAAGTTTCTCCACAAGATTTCTTATGAACTGGAAATGATCCGGGGAGTTCTGAAACAAGGCCATCCCAAAATTAATGACATAAAAGATGAATAAAAGGACTAATAAGGCCTAAAAGGATACCTCGTAATCATTCCCTAATTGATCATCTTTAAGTTTTTCAATTGCAAATTCCCCTGCAGTGGAAACAGTTAAGGCAATTGTATTCAAGATACTTCAAAAATATCTATAGTATGGAGTTAAATAGTTCGCCTCAAATTTTATCCACGTACCAACAATAATTGGCAGTACAAAGTCGACATCACAAGAAATCTTCAAAAAGATTGTGGGACTTTGAAAACGACGAAATAATTCTTGCTCTACTGAATTGATATTGAATATTGAATCAGTTGGAGTGGAGAAAGGAATCATCTGATTAGAGAAATGAAAATTCACATTTCCTTTGGATCCTCGCATCCACATGTGGTAGTGCGAGATAGTTTCTGCATCAATAAAAATCGGGATTATGCCGACAATGCTCTGACACCAGTTTCAAGGAAAATAAACATAAATTGGAATTGAAAACTATTTGTTCATCAAGAATCGTAATCGTGCAAGAGACAATTTCAACGTCCATTCATCAGATGAAGCGAAAAAAAAATCAAGACTTTGAGCTCCTGATGACCGAATTTACACTTGGCGCTCATACAATTTGACGTCCAGAGCACATTAAGATTGAGCAGAAAGGAAATGAGACCTGGTAGGAGAAGCGAGGCTTCGAGATAATCGCCATCGCTATCATCGAGGTTGGTTGATTTACCTCGGCTGTTACCGCGAGAAGAATGACAGGAAATAAACAATGATTTGGGGCGGAGAGAACGTTTAGAAGTAAGATCTAGGGAAAGTACAGTCGAGGTAGAGAAGTGGAGGGAACAAGAGGCAAAAGAAGTCGGGAATGATCCGCAAGCAATAGTTTGATCTGCCATGCTCACGTTCCTGAAGCTGACCATTCGTACGCAAAGCTGAGCTCCGAGCATTGTAGTTCTCAGAAATCATAAATGAGAGAAAGAGAGGGGGTGATGCTAAGAATACATGAAAAAGATATGAAGTATTTCATTCCATCCTTCGAATATCAGCAATCACTTCCCTGGTACTTCTTTGTTTGCTTGCTTCTTTCTTTCTTTTCTTTTCTTTTCTAGAAATAACATATGGGGATGCAAGAAGACGAATATACCCTTATCACGAAAGATATTTACATTGAGTATCTGAAACTCCAACAGAGCGATGAAGTTTTGACTAGATTTGAATTGGTCCAGAAAACCAGTTATAAGATTCATTTCAAAGTTTAGGCTCTCGAAGTCAAGTTTAATCGAGCTTATACTACGTAGGCTCGGTTTGATCGTCTGACGCTACGTGCATGGCGTTAGAAATTAAATGATAATGGAAAAAAGAAAATAAGATGTTGGATACTAAGTTGTCCTAGAAAATCTCTTTTGGCAAAAAAAACTACGGACAGATAAACGTATTTGCTATAAATATCAAAATAAAATTATGATTTTTGCAACTCTAGCTCACATGAATTTATAGAAAAAATAAAATCATAAATGAGACCTACGATGTGGGTCCATCGGTCAGTCCCGATAGAATTTAGGTCACTTTGAACTCTAATAATCTCTACCTTGATATGAATTTTATGAAAGAGATTTATAGTGCGTGCTCATAAGGCTGGCCCAAAAAAATGAATTTAAACTCTTGAATTCTAACAATTTCTATCTTGAAATGAATTCTGCTGCAATGAGCCAATTTTCAAATCTTCAAATGTTCTCTTCCACACCCTTAAAGAAAATCTCCAACGAAATCTCACCTGCTGATGCACCACAGGGCCCAATCACTAGAGCCCGAGCCAAGGAGATTTCTAACTAAACTTTCACTTCTTATTTTGTAGGTCAAGATGCATATGAGGGGCTTGATGATGAGTCAAGTCATGAAAATAGAAAAATGCCAAAAAATCTCCTCATTTGGAATGTCCCTGCACACACTCGGCTAACAAGCAAAACCAAAAACAATTTTGAAGTCTCTAGTGTCGAGGATTATAGAGGGTAACAAGCTGAAGATATGTGGCTCCAACATTGTGACATGTTTATTTACTTTATGTTTTGTTGAATTAATAGTATTTGGATACAATTTGGATTGATTTTATATTGTTTAAAATTGTGGATGTTGGTTGAACTCGGCTAGTGTGTTAGCCGAGTACTTGTTCGAGTTTTCTTTCCTTAGGGCATTTTTGTAATTTTTGTTTTAGGGCATCTCTTAAGGAAGTATTTAAACTTCCTTAAGGCTGCCCTAAGAGAGTAATTGGATTTTGAATTGCAACTGCATATTTGGTTTGGAGGTTTCCCTCTCAAACTCTCGGCTTCCTCTCCTAGGATTCATACTAGAAATTGGAACCAAAAAGTATCTCGCTCTTTTCTTTGCATGGCCTTGGAGTGAGGTTCTTAGTTAAGCTCTCCATTGTTTTCTTCCAGAGGTGATATCCAGCATGGGAGCTTAGAGGACTAGTGTGAAAACAAGGTGGAATGGTTCCTTTGACAAGGAATCCATAGAAGTCAAGAGTGGTTGATTATCCATTCTTGGACCAGCTTGTAGATTCAATTTTTATTCTAGTTTTTGTGTTGTGATTTAACTACTAGAATTTTGAGGTTTGCTTGATTATTGGACAAGGGAAGAGTGAAAAAAATTTGGTGTTATTTGGATTGCAATCACGGATTTTGTACAAACTCTTTTAGACACCTAAAACTGTTCTCCATTGGCACCCTTTCAGGCAGTAGAGTTCCATCAGCATAATTTCCGTTTCATAACAAGTTTGATAGTGATTTTTGGAGGAGCCTTTTGACTCTGTTATTTGAACTTTTCCTTCAATTTTTGTGTCATTTGGATATTAGGAGTGAAAGTTATTGAAGATTCATTTTGGGTGTCATAACTGTTTCATTGGTACCCCTTCGGATAGCATATTTGTTTACGCGGTTCGGCAAACTCGCCTACGTCCGCGCTCCAAGTTTCACTTGGAGATATACTAAATAATTGGCTTACGGGTGCTAATAAAACCGTTTATAAATTGACTATTAAACGGGGCGTCACCCTTGACTAATTCTTAGGTCGTCAACCTTTGACTCTTACGAGTCGTCACTCTTAATTTGACTATTGCGGGGCGTCACCCAATGATTGAACTTACGGGCGTTCAATCTAGCCTATGAGTATTTCGGGTTATCACCCTCGTGTGATGAATTCTTAAGGAATCACCCTTTACAATCAAGCACAATATAATAAAATTGGAAATTAAAGCTCAAATCTAGCTAATCCGAATTCTCCCAAATATAACTCGCAAGTTTATGGGTTGGGGAGAATTGGATGTACAACAATATTGAAAAGCTCACAGTGATTGAATCGTGTATAAAATTCGGCAGGGCTTCGCCACGATTCCTGGTTCGTTGTGGAGAGCTTGGAGTGAAGTTGTGTTTATAGACATTCCACTTTCGGACGTCCTCAGCTCGTCCGCATGTGATCGTTGGAAAAATGTCCGTTGAAAATATAGCCGTTGTGCAGAAATTTAGAGTTTATGACGCAGAATTTCGCGTCCGCTGCATCCACAAGTCACAGTTTTTGCATCCGCAAGTCACTGTTCACCCAATTTATTTGCATCCGCATTTGTCATCCGCTACATCCGCAAGTCACTGTTCACCAGTTTAGGACGCATCCGCAGCATCCGCAAAACACCCAGATACCCATTTTGAGGGTATTTCCATATACACGGATATAAATATTATAATAAAAACAATAAGAATAATATCCGGAACATATAAAATATAACACAAAATACAACTTATAGATTTATTAAATTAATCAACATTTAGTCATCATCAAAATACAACTTAGCCTAACAAAAAGGCTAACAATCTCCCCCTTTTTGATGATGACAAAAATCTAAGAAAGCTAAGCATTTGCATATAAATATTGCATATTTGATTTCTCTAATTTAGTTATGCAATTTATCAAGCAATAAAATCCATGCAACATGCTATTTCATAATATTCAACTTCCCCTAAAATATATATACAACTTATATATCATTCTCCCCCTTTTTGTCATAATCAAAAAGATTTCCTAGGGGAGGGGAGTCAAACACAATCGAGAAATATTATCTAAATAAGATTATCAAAAGATTCATCGAAGAAATTCTCCCCCTTAAACATTAACAACATAAATAAATTTAGGGAATATGTATTAGAATCCAAAGACAATCTCCACAATAGTTTCAACAATTAATTCTACAAAAAACAAATTTCTCTCCCTTAATCAAAGAATCTATTCACATATCAAACAAGGATGAGAATCAAACATTAACATTCAATTTCAATTTGTGGTTAAAAGAAGGATACCAATTTGAAAATAACCACACAATTTTCTCCCTCTTTTTGCTCATTAAGCCTAAACTCATTTGAGGGAATAAGCATTAAAGTCCAAATCATATATATACAAAAAAAAAATGGGATTCAAGAATTAGATACTAAATATAGGAATTAGAATCCATTTAAGTTCAAGAATTGTAAACACATGCTCACATTCTAACAAGTGATACCAATTTAAGAATTAAGAAATTAACAAAGGATACCAATTGATAATTCACAATTTGAAGCAAAACAAATTTTTCAAATAATTATACCAATTGTAAATCCAAAGTTAAAATCGAATCATTTTTGCCAATTATGATACCAATGGTAAGTTCAAAGAGAAAATGCAAAGAGAGATACCAATGTGTAATATCAAAATCAATTCAAATATCTCTTCCCCTAAGTTAATCACAACAACCACTTAAAAAGGGGATATACCACACATTTAAAATATTTGCTCTCCCCCTTAGAGCAATATTAAAACAAATTCATAAATTTCTCCTCCTATAAATTTATCAACTAGCAACTAGGAGAGAATCCAAGAACTTAAGAGAACCATCCAAGAAAAAATATATATACCAATTGAAAAATAAATCCATGGATGAATTCAACTTTTGGAAACAAATTTTCTCTCTCTATCATTATGCACAAAGTCTAATAGTTGAAGAATCAAAATATGAAATCAAGTAAAAATCAAAAAAAAAATTATACCAAAACAAAGATAATTTCATACATGATACCATTTTAAAAAAAATTAGTCTGATAATTTCAATTGTTGAAATTCAATCCTAATAACAAAGATTGATACCAATTTAAAAAGTTCAAAGCATAGAGAAATTGATGATATCAATTGAAGAAATGAAATCCAATTGCAAAGAAACTAATTGATATACTCTATCTTTCAAAAATATTCAAGTTAAGAACCATTTCTCTCCCCCTAAATCATTGCATACAATTAAAACATTGGGGATGAAAATCCAAGATAGATACCAATTGTAGAAGTTTAAAATAAAACAATTATTGATATCACTTTGGAGATTTCAAACAAAAGATAAATAATTATATCAATTTGAAAAACAACTACAAAAGTTATTTTCTCTTTCAAATCAAAAAATTGAAAACATTTGGGAAAATACAAGTTGAATCAAATAATTTTAATTTCTCCCCCTAAATCAATTAACAATATTCAACATATGGGTTTTAGTGGGGAAAAACAAAAGTCAAGACAAATCAATTATCTCCTATCAATTTCATTTTCTCCTCTTTTATCCATGCACACATTTAACCCAAAGGAGAATTCTAATTTTATTTTTTTTTAAAACAATTATATCTATACAAATATCTTTCTCATTTTTTTAAGTTAAAAATCAATTCAAAAGATAATTGTCAAAGTTTAAGCATAAGTGAAAGCAAGTTTATCAAAAACTACAAATTAAAATCAACATTTAAGAGCAAGTCAATAAACTTAATATAAATTGATCTTCTCCCCCTATATCAATGATCTAAATAGCAACATCAATTCATAAGGGAAAGTTCAAAGTTTAAGTACAAACGGAAGTAAATTTATCAAAAGTTAAAATCCTTGTACAATTTTCAAAAATAAATCAAAGATCTCCAATCAAATTTAACATCTCCATTTTCTCCATGTACAAAGTTTAATTCAAAGGAGAAACTAAGTTAGAAAAATAAAAACAAAAATCTCTAAATAAGTTTATTTTCTCCATCTATTTTATTATTCAATTTACAACCAATGGAGAAATGTCAAAGTTTAACCTAGTGAAAGTAAAATTTATCAAAGATTATAATTAGAATCAACGTTTCAAGGCCAAGTCAATAATCTTAATACAATTATATTTTCTCCCCCTATTTCGTTATTCAAATTCAATTCAAGAGAGAAATTAACAAAAATCATAATTAACAACTTTTCTACTATTCTCCCCTTATATCAATCTAATTTCAATTCAAGGGAGAAGTACATTATTAAAAACAATAAAGCAGTTTATTCCAAACAATCATCCAACTTAGAATCCAACAATCAAGTGTTTGCATTACCATGTTCAATTTAGAAACTAAGTTGTTGGAACACATTCATCAAAATACTAATTGCATGAATAAAGCATATTTCAATATATATATATACAAAAAGATTAAAGCTAACAATTAATCCAAGAAGATTATGTACTAATTAAAGTTAAACCACTTTCAATCCCAAATCAAGAATAGAACAATAGAATTGAATCAATCTATGCTTTAATCCCAAATACAAATAAAGATTGAATCAATCAATAATATAATCCATTCTAATCAATCAAACTCTAAATGCTAATCCAAATCAAATTCCACACTAAAATTCAATTATTAAATTAAATTATTTAAAAGGAAATTGTGTACCTCCACCAAGTTTATTTTCATTTATAAAGCATTGGAGGCATCATTTGAAGCTTCTCCCCCTTTGTTGGATATTCAAGTATCTAATTTCCTTTCAAGCTCCTTGGGAGAATCTCCAACCTACAACCAAAAATTATTTTGCAATTTTTGGTACCCAAACCATTTTGGGTCCTTTTGTTATAGGTTTGGTTCCTTTAGGAACCCACACAAGTTTAGAATTCAAATTCGATTTAGTTTTTAAACTAGACTCAAATTTAGAATTTACATCCAAGGAAAAAGCAAATTTTGAATTAACATTTGCATTCAACTTTAATGGACAACAAAATAATTTGTGTCCAACACAATTGCATGAATTACAAATAGATGAACTAACAAATAAATTAGTGTAATTCTTTTTCTTTGCAAAGGGTTCATAGCCAATTCCGGCTTTATCAAAAGTGACCCTTTGCGAATTTAAGAGCATATTTAAATTTTTGCTCCCATTTGTGAATTTAAGCAAAATAGAGTTCAAATCATTATTCTTTGCTTTCAATTCACATATATCAACCTCAAGCAATTCAATTTTAGCCTTAGCATCAAAAATAGATTTTGATTTAGTATCCAAAAGACTAATCTCATTTTCATGTGATTTGATACATCCATTCAATGTATCATTCATAATTCTCAAATTACAAATCTCATGCTTATGACATTCATTAATAGAAATCAAATCACAATTTTTGCAATTTAAGGAATCAATTTCATTTTCATGTGAAATGATAGTAGATTTCAATTCATTGTTCAACAATTTCAAATTGCTACAATCATGCTCAAGAGATTTAAAGGAAGCATTAGAATCATCAATCATGCTTTTCAATTCAACAATTTGATGCTCAAAAGATTTATCTAAATTAGCATGTCTTTTGATCAAATTGCAATGCTCCTTTTTCAATACTTTATATTTATCTTTAAGTTCATTCAAACTATCTAGGAATTCACTTACTAAATCACTATCATCATCATTATTAGAATCGGAATCGCTATAGTAGTTTGTTACCTCAATTTTATCTTCATTGGCCATGAAGCATGTATTGGCCACTTTCTCCTCTTTTTCGGAGGATGAGCTTTCTCCACTGTCAATCTTTAAAATTGTGCCTACATGTGTTAGCTCAAGAGATTTCCAAATATCATAAGCACTAACACATGATTGAACTCTATCAAATTCATTTTTACTCAAGGCACTATACAAAATATTCATTGCTTTGGCATTTAAATTCCAATTTTGTTTATCTATATCATTGCAATCACAAGTTGGTCTAGGAAGAATTAATCCCTTTTCAATGATTTTCCATAAAAAGAAATCAATAGATTGTACAAATATTTTCATTCTACACTTCCAATACAAATAATTACAACCATCAAAAGGTGGAGGTGTAGATGTGCATTGGCCTTCAATAAACATATTGGAATCCATAATATGCAAATATATAAAATTCCAATTAATGATATTCAATCAAATTTCACCAACAAAATTTAACAAGGAAATCTATTCCAATAGATGGCAATATGCACAATCAACAAAATATCACCCAAAAATTTAAATACCCGCTCTGATACCAATTGAAGGATCGATATACGCCTATAGAGGGGGGGGGGGGGGGGGGAGCATTTCTAATAATTTCGTGCGATATTTAAATTTTCTAAATCCCTAAGTGATTTATCAAATTCGATTAAATATGCAATTACATTAAATGCGTAAATTAAAGAGTAAGGGTTAGAGAAATGCACACAACATTTGTTTACGCGGTTCGGCAAACTCGCCTACATCCCGCTCCAAGTTTCACTTGGAGATATACTAAATAATTGGCTTACGGGTGCCAATAAAATCGTTTCCAAATTGACTATTAAACGAGGCGTCACCCTTGACTAATTCTTAGGTCGTCAACATTTGACTCTTACGAGTCGTCACTCTTAATTTGACTATTGCAGGGCGTCACCCAATGATTGAACTTACGGGCGTTCAATCTAGCCTATGAGTATTTCGGGTTATCACCCTCGTGTGATGAATTCTTAGGGAATCACCCTTTACAATCAAGCACAATATAATAAAATTGGAAATTAAAGCTCAAATCTAGCTAATTCGAATTCTCCCAAATATAACTCGCAAGTTTATGGGTTGGGGAGAATTGGATGTACAACAATATTGAAAAGCTCACAGTGATTGAATCGTGTATAAAATTCGGCAGGGCTTCGCCACGATTCCTAGTTCGTTGTGGAGAGCTTGGAGTGAAGTTGTATTTATAGACATTCCACTTTCGGACGTCCTCAGCTAGTCCGCATCGTCCGCATGTGACCGTTGGAAAAATGTCCGTTGAAAATATAGCCGTTGTGCAGAAATTTGGAGTTTAGGACGCAGAATTTCGCGTCCCCTGCATCCGCAAGTCACAGTTTTTGCATCCGCAAGTCACTGTTCACCCAGTTTAGGACGCAAATTTGCATTCGCATCTGTCATCCGCTACATCCGCAAGTCACTATTCACCAGTTTAGGACGCATCTGCTGCATCTGCATCTATCATCCGCAGCATCCGCAAAACACCCAGAAAATGACAGATTCAAATCGAACGCCAATATTTGCGTCCGCTTCATCCGCATATACACAGTTTAGTTTGGGGACGCAAAATGGCTTTCGCAGACTCATCCCCACTTCACTCTAAATCTGCCCTTAAACTATATTGAGTCCCTAAAAGATATCCAACACTACATGGACTCAAATAAACATGTTAGAACATTAAGAATACCCATTTTTAGGGCATTTTCAATATACATGGATATAAATATTATGATAAAAACGATAAGAATAATATCCGGAACATATAAAATATAACACAAAATACAAATTATAGATTTATTAAATTAATCAACATTTAGTCATCATCCAAATACAACTTAGCCTAACAAAAAGGCTAACAGATATTGACTATTCAAATTAAGTGCACAATTTTGGAGTAAAAACAGTTAACCACCCTTCCTCCATTATTGGTCATTGGCACCCCGTGGTGCGTGTAAAAACTGCCAAAAATTTTAAGGATAAATTTCACTTGTAAATTTTTCGTGATAAAATTAGTTATAACGTTGAAAAGTTGAATCGAATTGTCGCATAGTGACCATATGTGAAATTTTAGTCAATTAGTCAAAATAAGTGGAATTGAAAATTTTCGAACAAAAAGTTAATCTAGAAAACGAAGTTGGAGAATTAAATTATAGCGGTAAAAGTCGTTGATCGATGTTTGTAACAAATTGGGATTGGAAGTTGGAATTTGGAGTTAAATTTATATTCTTTTATTAAATGAAATGAAAATAAAATAAATAGGGAATGGAGAAAGAAGAGTTGGCAGAATTGGAGAAAGAAAGAGGGATACGAAGAATAAATGAAAAGGGAAATGAAGGGGGAAAGGAGATAAAAAAAAACAGCGGGAGAAATGGAAAAAAAAAACAATGGGGGAGAATTATAGTGTTTTAAAATAAAGGGGAGAGAGAGAGAGAAGTGAGAAAAGGATGAGAGGCATCAGACTTGGGTGAATAAAAGAAAGTAGAAAAATGAAATTTTTAGAGGAAAAAGGGAGAGAAACAGGGTACGCAGCGGAAGAAAAAAAAAACAGAGGGGAAGAATAGGGTTTTCCCATTTTTGCTTTCATTTTTCATTCCGCCGAAGGAGAGAGAGAGAGACCCTCACCTAGAGAGGGAGACAAATCGCAAAGAGAGGGATGCCGAGCTAAGAGAGGGATGCCGAGCTCGGCATCCCGAGCAATCGAGCGACTAGCAAGCTCCGACGGTTTCCTTCCAGGAGCATTCTGAGCAGACGACGGGCGAACGTTCGTTCGTCGGTGACTGCGAGCTTAAGAGCACGGGTTGACAGACGAGGATTGTCAACCGTGGACGACGGTGAGGCTTCCGGGAGCATTCCGGCAGCGACAATAGCTCCAACCCAAGCCCGTCCTTCGATTTTCGGTGAGAAATGCTAATATCCGATTCTGATTTTTGGATTCCTGTATTTTCGGCCAGATTGCCCTATTTTGATGAACTTGAGGATTTAATATTTGATTTCTGCTCTATTCTTAGGGTTCCATCGATTTGGATTTTTATTTGTTTGATCTTTGTATTTCATGCCATGAAAAAAAAAAAAGCAAGGTTCAAAGGTTTGGGTGATGAGTTTTGTTCTGGTCAAGGTTTACTACAGTTTTGTTGAAAGCCGAGGAGTACTCTTTGTGTTGGTTTGAGATCTGCCATGCGTTTCTACTTACTATAAATGAATAATTGTTGAAATTATGTTGGGTTATGTCACTAGTGAGCCGAGGATGAGTTGTGATTTTCAAGTTTGTTTTCTGCCATTGAAGATTAAATATTGTGGGGTCTGTTTTGCTTCTGTTGTTACGTTACATTCACAACAATGGATTTTGAAATCTGCTGCAGTTGTTAGTTTGAAATTTGGGTATTTGTTTGGGTTATGCCGAGAGACAGGTAATTTGGAGATAATGGTATGTCAATTGGGTTTTTGTTTTGTTTTGGATGAGGAGTCTGGGAAGTTTTGTTGTGTTGAATATTTTACTCACAGATCATGGAAAGACCAAAGGACAATGATATATTTGGTTTAATTTTTGTATACATTCTGATGTTGTTAGCTATAAATGTGCAATAGTCTATTTTGGATGGGAAAAATACAAATAATATGCCCCTGAGAGGTTGCCAGTCTCAATTGATAAGTCTTGTAGGGTGATAACTATGTTGGCCTTTGTTGTGATATTGCATATTGCTAAGTGTTGAATGTTGAAAATTGATTATTGTTCGTACGATGACCTGTTAGTTTATTGAGTGATCAAGTCACAACGATTTTTTTGGAATTATTAGATGAGACATGTATGCGACGGTTGGGTCCCTAGACTGTTGTAGGACCCTTCATATGTTTATTGAGACGTGTTTGTCCTCTGACATGTTTTAGGTTTAGACAAGTTTGAGGATGTCGAGCCGGCATCTGCAGCTGCTACTCTTTCGAATACGAGGAGAGACCGCCGTCGAAATAGGGGCTTTATACTTAGTTGCTTGCATCGCATTGCATATTTTAAAAATAAAACTGTATTTTGTGGAATACCACACATGAAAAACCTGACGGGGATTGTTCGAGAGCACGTTAGCTTTTTATACTATATATGTACAAAAGTTTTACACGTTTACTTTTGTACATTGGATTTCATGTTTTTATATAATGATTATAATCTGTTTGGGATGAATCCTCCTGACACTTTGAACGGTCGCGAACGTCAAAGTATCAAGGGGACACCCTCGATACATCTCCTGCTGCGTGGAGATGGTTTGTTTGCGCGTTGTGTGAAATAAGAAATTTTGAGAAGGTGTTGATTGCTTCTGTGGGTTGCAAATCCCTAAACCTGATCAGGATGTATTTTATTACAGGCGTGTCGTCGTGGAATTTGCACAACAACCTAGGTGACGGGCTCGGTCTATGGACTGTCGTCATTTTTCTTCCTCCGAGCTCATGAGGTGTTGCTCGCATGATATGGCCACCTTTCTGTGTATTTGTTCGGAGGAGTCCTTGAGTGACCTTCCTTTTTCACGAATCACGAGTTTGGAATAAAACACGACGAGAGTATTTTAACTTATAGTTATTTATGTACACAACCATGTTTTCTTAAACCTGGTCGGAGGTCTTGGGCCTGATTTCCTTGAGACAAAAAAGATTTAAATGTTTTATTAAAATGTGTATGATTCTCCGAAACTCATGGTTTTCAAGAAAAAGTAAAACAAGTTTTACACATGCATAGTATTTAGTATAAATTCCATACTGAGCTAGTCACTCACCCCAATCGACTTATTTTTTTTAGGTTAGAGTTTCGGTTAAGGCTCTTCTACTATTTTATTTTATTTCATTTCCCTAGTTAAACGCTTATTTATCGGTAAGTGTAACAATGGACGACTATAACTTTTAATTTGGATGACTGAAAAAAAAAAAAAAAAACATTTAACTTTGTTGTTGGATTTTCTAGAATGTGTGCATAGTACCTAATTGGACTTTTAAGTTTATTATTCTCGCAATCACAAAATGGACTATGGCCCATCACATGGGGTCACGGCTGCGTATTTATACAAGTCTTATGCAACAATTTAAGTAGCCTTGGGCTGGGCGATCAGATCTTCTACGAAAATCGGGTTATTTGGCCCGGCGTTTCTGTCCCGCCCCCCTCTGGGTCGTGACAGGCACCCCGTGGTGCGTCACATGCCCTCCCAAATAAATATACAAATTCCCAAACTGTAAAAATCTTCAAAAGTAAATTAACAAATGATGTTGGCCAGATTTAATAAACACTTAAAATATGATGATGACATCTTCAAATCTCACAAAACATCATCCAAATTTCTGTGAACATATTTTGCATCTTGACTTATTTTATCAAATTTGTTCTTCAAAATCCTTTACAATTCTACTCTCATTATACTTTTATAACTAAATATCAAATCTCGATCTAAAACTGAAATATCTATTTCAAAGATCTCATTGCCCCCAAAAAAATAAAATTTTCAACAAAATATTTGATTCAAAAATCACTGATTTCATGCTCAAATTATTGAAGCAGAAAATCACTGATATCATAAGATTTTAAATGATATTACAAGATTTTAAAAGATATCTCTAATGATTTAGATATTTCTGTGATAACAAATCCGCTCCAAATAAAATACACCAAAAAATTCACAAGTCTCCCCAAAAATTCTCATACAATTAGAGTTTAGATTTTTAACCAAAATTTGAACAAAATTGAAAATTTTAACTTAAAGTAATCCCAAAAATTTAGATATTCCTGGAAAAATCATAACTTTTCTAATAAAACTTTTGTGGGAAGTCCAAACTACGAATATGAAATTAATGTTAAAAAATCAAAACTTTGAAAACAAAATTCTACTCTGAATCACTGAAGTCAGGTGATGTGCCACACAACCTAATATCGAGATCACAAGGAAAAAGGTTCACCAATCTCTGTGTCACATTATACTTTGAAGGAAATAAGTTGCAAGACAGCTTTGAAGAGGAACCTACCATCAATGATGAGGCCATGCTGAAATATGTTCTCTTGTGGGAGCCATCTTCATCCTATAAGATCGTTGAAGATTATACTCTTTAAAGAAGGATGTAAAGTCATTATTAAGCTCGAAACTTTTTATCTTTTGATTGCATTGGTTTTAAATGATATTTTGTTCTAGGCGGACATTTGGTAGTCATCCAACTAATATATGTTCTAGCTGTGTGTTTATTATTAATAAGGGTAATTTTTGGTAATCAGACTTTTTTTGCTTATACGTTTATTTTCTAGGGTATTTAGACTCTCTTTATGGGTAGTTGTAAGTGTTAGCCTAATAGACATTAACATTAATTGTTTTGATGATGAATGATTAAATTTAATTATAAGTTATTTATTACTTGGATATGTTTACAATTGATTTTCATTGGAAATACCTTCTAACAAAAGTATTTATATTTGCTAATAAGTGTGTAAGTCCATGTAGTTTAAAGGTTTGTTCATTTGGAATTAGAAGCTTAAAGAGTGCAAAACACGCAATAGTGGTTGATCTTAGGTGAATGGCGGTCAACCGAAAGTCTTATAGAGAGCAATAGATTTCTCGATTTAACGAGGGCAGTTGACCAAAGAAGGAATCGCAGTCTAACGACAATATTACAAATTGCTCTGAATTTTGAAGCAGAGGAAAGCGGTCGACCAGAGTGAAGGAAGCAGTCGACTATAGATAGTGCCGAACCATTTTCTTACTTTCTTTAAAGCAGTCGATCGGAGACGTGATTGGTCGTCCTCATGACTAGTGCAAAAAATGATCGACTAGAAGCATAATGACTACATCCAATGGTCAGGAAGGGATCAAACAAAATAGTTGAGTGGTCGACCGCTCGACAATTGTCTATAAAAAGAGGCACTCCGAATTGAAGAACTAAAGGAAGAGAAATCGTACCGAAGTGCTACCAAAATCATTGCACGATATTTCTCTTCATAAATTGAGTGCATAACATATCTCTTTCAACCCTTAACTTAAGTGTATACAATTGTGAGAGATTAGTCTTTAGAGCTTTTATTGTAATATTACCAATCATTGTACATCGCCTCAAAATAGTCAAAGAGAAAATAGTGACTTGCAATAGCCTATAAAGGCTTGATTTCCACCAGTGAAGTTCAATCAACAATAACCGGGAAGATTTATTGGATTAAGGAATCTTCAACAGAGAGCCTTGAAGAGCGGAAGTAGGCAAGGTTGGCCAAACCGCGTTAACAAACATGTTTGTTGTCGGACCAATATACGCCTAATGAAAAAGATTGGGGGGGGGGGGGGGGGGGTGTTGTAATTAGGCTATTTAAAATTTTTCGTGCGATATTATAATTCTATTCCCTAAGTGTTCTATTACAAATATAAAGAGTTAAGGGATAAGAGGTGCAAACACATTTGTTAACACAGTTGGGCAAACCCGCCTACGTTCGGCCTTCAAGGTCCCCCCTTGAAGATTCCCTAACCCAATAACCTCCTCTATTATTATTGATTGAACTTCACGAGCATCAATCAAGCCACTACAATGACGATTGACAATGCGTCACCCATTGCTCTTGACTGTTGCGGGGCGTCACTCTTTTTTTCTCCTCTTCACAAGAGGTTGCAAGATTAGATACAATTGAAAATGAAAAAAATCTAAGGCCTAAGCTCTCCAAATGTAACTCTCAATTTTGGGAATGAGAGAGCTAGGTTAAACACTTAATTGTTGAGAGAAATCCGGGCAGTGTTTTGGTATAATTCTCTCTTCTTGTTTCTTCCAATTGCAAGTGCTTCTATATATAAAAATTGTCCAACGGTCGACCGCCCAACTCTTCCGGTTGACCACTTCCTAACCGTTGCATTATAGCCGTTGTGCTCTGGTCAACCATTCTACGTTCTGGTCGTCCATACTAGTCGCCCGTTTATCCTCGCCGGTCAATCACTCTAGTGCAACTCAGGAACTATCTCGACTCTGTCTAATTTTTGGTCTACTGCCATTCATCCCGGTCAACCGCTCTTCTATACTTTAGCATATGTCGAGCAATCTATAATATTTCTAATCGACCTCTCTTCTTCTCTGGTCGAACTCTCTTCTACCTCTGATGCAAACTGGTCAACCGCCCTTTTACACAAGTCAACCTTTACTCTGTGTTTTGCATATTTTCAAACTTCTAAGTCCAATTGATATATCATTTAACTACATGGACTTAAACATAGATATTAGCAAGTCTAAATACCGGTGTTAGAGGATATTTTCAATAAAGATCATATATAATCATAATGATAAACATATTAAATTCATACATTTCATAAACAACTAATTAATAAATAAAATATTCATCATCAAAATAAATAAGTCTAAAGTCTCTTAGGCTAACATTTGCATCTTCTCTCCCTTAACTCCTTATTCTTATGCTTGTTTTATTGCATAATTATTGATAGCATTTCTAGCAAATTGAATTTATATAATCACACAAAAAAGTTAGATAGTCTAATACACCCCTCATTAAGACTATCACGATCATTTCAATTAGCACTTTTGAATATTATTGACTTTGAAAAGTTTTGGCTTTCCTATCTTAGAAAAACTCATTTTTGATCAAAGTGTTTCCATTATGATTGCAAGTATCTCAGATTTCTTGTTCTTTGTGAGAGTTGAACAATTCTTTTTTATTGTAGTCTTCTCACTTCAATTCTTATTTCCAATCACAGTGTTTCCATTCTGATCGCAAGGGTCTCAGATTTCTTGTTCTTTGTGAGAGTTGAGCAAGTCTTTTTTTTTTTATTGTAGTCTTCTCACTTCAATTCTTTGAAGTGAACTTTTCTGCAAGACTACAAAAACTCACAATCTATCAAGTTGGAGTGCTCCTTCTAGAAGACAGCCTTGAAGTTGTAATGTAATGACCTGGATTTCTAATCATTTTAAAAGTATGCCAAACTTTCTAAAAACAAGTTTGAGGTTAAATTTTTCGTTTAAAATCTTTTCTTAGAGTGCCAAAATCCGATCGTTATCAACTCTTTTAAAACGGTCAATCAAATCGAGGGAAAACTATGAGTAATATGTTTAGCGGAAACGTAATTTAAAATCATCACTTAAAACATTAATTTAGAATCCAAGTTTGAGTTTCAAAGCGAAATCTACATAATACTCTGAATAAGTTCTCAATAAGGGTAAGAGGGGTAATTATCGTTCATAAAAACAACTCGACGTTGGCCCTTACAAAATTACTCTTCAACCTTTTTCTTTTTCTTGATGTCGTACTACTACTCTGCTTGCGTCTCCTCCGGACCTACCATAGGCCCCACGGGAATGGCCTCCTCTGCTCCTCGAAGAATTACTTCCATATCTATTGGATATTAGAGTTTGCAAAGTATAGGCCTAGAGTGTAGTTTGAGTTTTTATTATGTTGTATTTAGTTTTAATTCAGCCCAGATTTGTAAAATAAATTTGAATATAGTTTTGTAAATAAATAATAGTGTATAATTTTCTTGTTTATGTTAGAAATTTTATGTGGCCCAATTGTGAGAGTGCATGTGTGTGTTATGGTGAGCTTCATCTGCAAGTTGTGAGTTTGTGATCGTTCTCCCGACAGAGAATATGTTTCGCTTCACGGTTCCTGAGGGGATCGAGGGCTAAACCGTCACATAACCCTAGATATTAAAACTACTATCCTTAAACAATCCCAAAGTCATCGATTTCGAGTATTCTCCAAATCTTTCCTTCATATATCTATAATCATGATGTGATCTAACCACAAATTTTTGTTCATCTTCAAAATATTTACTAGCAATCCTCAAATAGACTAAGTCTATTTCCTTCAACTGTTGTACATGTCTCCATCCTCTAAAGTCCTCAAATTAATAATCTTCTTACATCCTTTGACCATAGATAACTAGTATCCTCTCATTGATCTTTTGAATTCATAAGATAACGTATTCAATAATCATAACTTTTTATATCTAAGTAATCCAACCGCCAATAACTTCTAAAGGCGCTCCAAAATTCTAAATCTTTACTTTTCTCTTATAACGTGGCTTTCATGAATGATGCTATGTATTAAGCTCAAAACAAAATTTTATGTACAACTTTTGGTAACATCAAATTTATTATGTTTAATCAACTTAGAAATCTTTGTTTTCTAATATCCTTAAGCTTATTACTTTTATCACTTTCCCAGTATGCTATCACTTGGTAATAGGGGTGGACAAATCGGTTCTCGGTTCCGGTTCCGGATCTCTTGGAACCGACCGTTCGGTTCTCAATTCCGAAAGTAAGAAACCAGAACCAGAACCGCAAGGAACCGGATCCGGAACCAGAAACAAGACTCGGTTCTGGTTCGGTTCTGGTTGGTTTCGGTTCCCAACTTGAAATGCAAGTTTTTTATCTAGCTCTGTTTCATCACAAACACATTCTACTTTCCTATTAGTTTCAATGTTTATCATAGAAATTTAGAAGCCATGAAATCAATACTAAACTATTCATCATAAATCAATTGCCATTTTTCTCGTAAAATCGAAAACCCAGATATTCACTTTTGTTTCAGCACATTTATAACAACTAACACATGAAACTAAAAATTCTAAACTTTAATTCTTCAAAATTGCAGAAACGCACAAACCAGAACCAGAATCAAAATGCAAGCTCAATATTTCCATAAACTTGTCTTCAATCCAAAATTGAAAATCTACAAGAAGATGAATAAACCCAAGCAGATTAAAATGCAAGAAACAAAAATCCAATGAGAAGGTATTGCCGCAGGAAGAGAGAATAAAACCATTCAGATAAAAACAAAAAATCAAGAACAAATCCAAAGAGAAGGAATAAACATTGAAAAGGGTAGTCTCCAGGCCCTTCTAAATAAACATTGAATTTAAAAACTCACTAACCAACCAATACACTGAATCGGTAGACGCGAGAAAGGAGGAGAAAAATAGCTCTTCAACTTCACCCAAACTTTGGTTAAAATCACAAACCCTAAATCGCAAACCTTAAATTCAGAAACAACGATTCGTCTTCTCGCCTCTCGGTTCCAGGTTTGCAGATTCTTCTTCTCGCAGGTTCTAGGTTCATAGATTCGCCTCTCGGTTCCAGCCTTCCAGGTTCGCCTCTCGGTTCCAGCCTTCCTGGTTCGCAGCTGCCCTTCACGAGTGTGGAGTGTCCCTATTTTTCAGATTTAACACAATGCGGTTCTCGGTTCTTTGTTTACAGAACCGAGAACCGAACCGCACATAAAACAAAAAACCGAAACCAGAACCATTAAAAAATGTAGGAACCAATGTAATGACCCAGATTTCTTAAACCGTTTAAAAACTCATTAACTTTTATTAAAACATTTCGATTAAAACGAAGGGTTATCAGAGTGCATCAAATCCGAATCGTTAGAAAAATCTTTCATTTTCTTCTTCCTCAAATCTATTTTGAAAACAAATTTATTTATAAATTTAGCGAAAGCATAAATTAAACAAAAAAAAATCTAAGATATGTCTATATAAACGGAATAGAAAATTGATATTAGAAAAACGACTTAAGCAAATCCAGGTTATAAATTTTACATGGTACCATTATTCAATAAAATACAACCCGAAATTAGACATTCATTTCTTCTCCCTATCATACCACATCATACCATACATGTCATACTACTACTCTGCTGGCGTCTGTGTCGGATCAACCCCAGGCTCCACCGGAATGACCTCTTCTTTAATTGCTAGCATAAGTCCCTCGTTACTTACACCACAAGTAAGGACGTGAGCTTACGCTCAGTAAGGATAGGGGAAAACAATTATGCATTCTCTCTTTAGTCTTCGTTGGATTGAGGGCCACTCAACCCAACTCTTTTCATAACATTACGTTCGCTTTCTACCTTCATTCGTTAAAACTCGTACATCGAGCTTGGAGATTGGAGGTTTTCCTTTGAGATGACATAGCTGTACAGAAACTAACCCCCTGTGGGCTACTAGTCCATTTCCCATCTTGGTAGGGGTGTATCCTAGTAGCTAGGCTAGATCCGGACTACCCATCTACCCCAACTCCCTAGTTCCGGCATATACCCGCCTTTAGGGTTCTTCTTATCCCGACATATACCCGCCTTTAGGGTTCTTTCTTTTTCCGGCATATACTCGCCTTTAAGGTTCTTTCTTTTTCCGGCATATACCCGCCTTTAGGGTTCTTTCTTTTTCGTTTCATTATTCCTCACTCATGCATGTGGGTACCGTTCCGATGGTTACCCTCCTACTTGGTTTCTATTAGCATGGACTTAACCTAACTTTTCCTAACCAAACGAAACATGTATAATAAGCAATAGCAATATATTAGGCAATCCTATTAAACAACGAATGAAACGAAGGTCATTACATGCTTCTCATAACGAAAAGAATGACAGCGAATTAACGAACATGCTTTATAAACTCATGGCATTATAACAGTAAACTAACAAATATTAATAGTGAACTATAAGGAGAATAAATCCTACGAACAAGCTTTGGACTTGACGACAAATAACAACGAAATGTAACTAACGAAACGTACCAACAAGTTAATAACAAGAGTAAAATTAAAAGTAATGTTTCATGACAATATGCTTAACGAATTCAACCAAAACAAGCTCAATAATTCGACTAAAACCAGAAGATTTCTAACCAGAACCATGAAATAACAACATTATAAACTAAATCAAGCATTTCAATGCTTGAAACAATTAAATTACATCATCTAATCTAGATACTCCACATGCTTTAAGCCAGCATAGATATTCCATATCTTATTGAATTAAAATTAGGGCAACAAAATTTCCATCAACCATTATATGCACCTTGAAGAACAAATGACAAAAATTAAAGAAATCAAACCCATATGTCAATTTCTCATTATTCATGTTTTGATTCATCATAGTTTTTGCTCATTTATGCTTTTATTCAGCATAGCTTTGATCTGCAGTTTACCATGCTTAAGAAGGGAATTAGAAAATAAATCATAATTTGTAAACTACACTTAAGGAAATCAAACTCATTATAGCTTCAGTATGCAGTTTATCATGCTTAAGAGGAGGATTAGAAAATAATCATAAATTGTAAACTCCACTCACACACACAAATCAACTTGTGGGTAGGGCTTTGACGGCCAAAACCTCCCAATTCCTTACCTAACGTCTGTCGAAATTCAGCATACAAGTTCTTCAACTCCGATACCTTAAGAAATAATTAAATAACAAATTAGTTAACAATCACAAATCTAACATCTCACTACTCTTAACGGCATCTAACCCAAGCTCCTTCACAACTCTATCACTCAATGAAATGCCAACATAACAAAATGTCCAATGAAATCACCAAGCTACACTTAACCAACATAGAACATACATTCATCAAACAACCAATACTCTTGGAAATGCATAGCACTTGAAACTTTTGTAAATAAACCAAGAGCTTCACCAACAGCCAATTAATTTCAATCACGTTAGAAATTAAACAGGAGAATCAAACTCAAAAATCAACACAGTCTCTGTAAGTCCTTTCTGTTTATGAAATCCACAAAATAGTAACGAACAGGGCTTCAATTTCATAACAAATGCAGAATGTTTTTGTTACCTGAAGCTTGCAAAATTTCCAAGAGACCCAAAAGCAGGAGTTCAATCACCAGACCACCTTCCTGTACTCCCCTTTTTCTCCTCTGTTTGTGCAACCCACGAAGGAAATGCTTTTCCTTTCACCATCCACTACACTCTGCCCATTTATAAACCGATTTTTGAACCATAAACTCATAACTCCCAGCCGACACAGTTTCATCAATTCCTGCCAACCTCTTGGACGAACCCCACTCTGCACTTTATTGCAAAGTGCAATCTTAGGCTGCAGGAGTTAAGGTATTGTCTGGGTTGCCGACAATTTTTTTTGGGTCTGAACCGACAGAAACGAATCGGGTTCGAACAACACAGATTCGCGGGTCATACCGCTTCGACGCAAATCGGCCCTGCCAACGTGAAGTACCTCCGATTCATCTCATGAATCGGACCTCCGGCCAGATCTGGAACGTAAAGGAGGATAGAATCGGGTAGGCTTACCTCAATCCCGTCGCCGAACACATCGCCGGCCAGAGCCGACGCGAACCCGAGCCGCATCGCCATCGCCGTTGCCGTCTGGTCGTGCGTCGCCGTTGCCGTCACCGTAGCTGGACGGTCGTCGCACTCCGAGTGCCCCCTCCCGCTCGCCTCTCGCGTCTCACCGTCGCCTCTCCCCTCCGATTCCCCTTCCCCCTTTTTCCCCTGCGTCTCTCGCTTCAAACACGAAAGGAATGGCCTTTCTGGCCATTCCTTTATTTATTTATTTATTATTATTCTTATTACTTTTATCATTTATATTAACAAATAAATTCTTCAATTGTTTTTACTTCTAATTAAATCATTCCCTTAATATAACCCTTTTCACCTTTAATTTAATTAAATTCTTAAATTATTTTCGACTCGTATCAAATCATTGATTTATTCTACAATTGTTCGAAGATTATTATCGGACCAATTCACTTTCGTCCATTCAATTTTTCCAAAATAATTCTCAATAATCCGAATATTTAATTAATTTCTAATTATCTTTATTTAATCCCATTATGGAAATCAGGACATTACAACCAAGAACTGGAACCAAACGTCGGTTCCGGGTCGGTTCTCAGTTCTGGCCGGTTCTTGCCCACCCCTACTTGGTAAAATATTATTATTATCCTCAAAGTCATTTTATCTACATTCTTTCATGCCAAATAACCAAGATTATTACCTTCAATCATTACAATTAACTTTATACCATAAAATTTTACACTTTTTACTACTCGTACAAAATTATTACACTCGTCTTAACATTTCTTCTTCTAACAATCCTAATTCAATTAAATAACAAAAAGAGCAACTCAACAATCAAACTTATCATATAAATTAGACATACTTATAATTGAGAAAATATTCTCATGTTGAGTCTTGCGTTGTCAAGTAGTCTGCATAAACGACTTTAACTTGAGTTGCTTTGATACCATTTCTGTAATGCCTTGTAATGTAAAATCTTTTTATTGTCATTTTTTTAAAATTATATTATAAGATCATATCTTTGAAAATAAGTCGACAAAACATGCTTTTGAAAAATAAATAGCGGAAGACTTTTATAAAAAGAGTCTAATCTAAAAATCTCAACGTAGTTAGAGCCTAACATAAAATAAACATAAATCTTTGCAAAAATATCTTAACTTAAATCCAAATATTTAAAGATGCATACTTTAATAAAAGTCTTTCTTTTATAATATATTTTTCTCAAGTTTTCACCCACTGGTGAACTTCACTCCAACAACAAGGCACAACCTCGCTCATGAGAGTACTCCTTCAACTACAACTATCATTCATGTACATCATTAGGTATCTCAATAGAATCATCCTCACCTACATCACAACGTTCATTTTTGAACCTAACGCTTAGTAAAAAAATGTATATATGACATAAATATGAGATCCAGTTTGTAAAAACATGTATTTTTTAATTATCATTATTTCCTTTTTCTTCTACATAATAGTCCAGTCATTGTGGGTAATTCAATCTAAGAGAAAGAGTGATACTATTAAGTCTACCTTATGCGGGATAGCCAACTTGAACCTCGTCAACAACGACTATTTATGTTTATTTAGTTAGTCTTTCAGTTTTTCTTAATGAAAATGTTTTTTTATGATGCATAAAACATACATGTCATCTTACATGCAAAATTTAATACATAATAATAGTCTAGTCTATTATCACATGCATGACAAACAACCATACATCTCCAAAGTTCTTCATCATTCTATCATCACATGTGCCTAATAAAAGAAATCATCACAACAAACTAAAGAGAAATACATCCTCGATCAACGTCTAACATCACTTACGTAATCTTATCGCCAACATACTATAAACATAAAATAAACATCACATAACACATCTTCATAACCGTAGGGCATCAGAAACAAGACAATCATCATAACAATAAAATACCCTAACAATTTATAATATAGGCCAGAATGCCAAACACATGCAAGTATCATTTACGTGAAATTTTTAGTGGAGTCTGTTCACTCACAATCTGATCTAACTTTCGCTCTAACTTATTTCCAACACGATTATTTTCCTTCAAATAAAGAAAGATTGAGTTAATGAAAAGAACAAGAATTTATCAACTACATTGCTTCAAAAACTTGGTTTCAGCTCTCACGATTCTCGTCATTATTTCGTTCATCATCGTAGTCTATCTTATGAAAGACGAACGAATATAAATTACATACCTTCAAAGAACTTGAGAGGAAGGACACAAACTCTCGCGGCTCCAAATGCATGGATGATTAGAGTTTCGTCACAACCTTCCTTTTTATAGATCAACAACCTTCATTTTCAGCAGTTCAAAATTATCATCTAAAGACATATTCACAACCTAAAGATACATTCATAGTTCAAAAATCTCGCAAAAAATCGTGTCCTGGACTATCCAGTATAGTTGCCTCAAGCGCATGTGCTTCTTGCCGCGAGCACGTGCCCTTTCTGCTACAGACGCATACACTTTCATCGTGAACGTGTGTTCTTTCGCTGCAGATATCTAGCGCAGATATTCGCTCGCTCGCACTGTCCACCAATCACCATCCGCCACAGTTGCAGATATCCCCTTACATCATTCGCCAATCAAAACCTTTCACTTACATATGTCTTTCCTCAGACAAACCTCATTTTGCGGATTCCACCTCATCCATGGACATCAACGCTTCTGTTGTGGATAATCACTTACATTGTCCGCCAATAATAATCTTCCATGTTAACAAGTCTTTTCGCTTACAAACATCTTTATGTGGATTCCACCTCATCTGTACACACCAACGCTTCTGCTGTGAATATCCGATCACTCCACAACATGACTCATGTGCAGCCACGTGTCCTTCCTTAACCAAGTATCTGCGATTACCAACACTTTCGCTGCGAATACCAACACTTCTGTTGCACCAACACTTTCGCGAATACACTTCATTCCACAAAACATCATTTATGTGCGACCATGCGTCCTTCCAAGTATTCGCAGGCACAAACACTTCTACTGCAGGCACAAACACTTCCGCAGACACATCATCACAACATTCCCTTCCGTGGAAACTCTTCATTCCGTGACTAGTTAACCTACATATTTTTACACTCAACTATCCTTAATTTTAAAATATTCTTAATAAAATAAAATATTTCTTCCTTATTTTCATTAGAATATACAATTTATTATGTAAATATATATAAAAAAATTCACTAAAACTTAAGCTTTTGCCTAGAGAATATAAATTCCAAATGTAACGTTAATTATTCATTTAAATTAAAAAAATAATATTATACATAAAATTATTCGTGGATAATTTTCGGGTGTTATAAAATTGAAGTTTCAACAAATTTTGAAATCCGGATTCTATAATCTCTCTGTCAACCAAGATCTGATACCACTTCTTAGAATCGAACAATACATAGAAAAAGAAAATAAGATGAGACATTATATTTACGTGAAAAAATTATTTAAAAAAAAAATATATGAATAGATAAATAAATCTACTATAAAAATTGAAATAAAATCATAAATTTTACAAATTAAGCTTCCTGAATTTATAAAAAAAATAAAATCGTAAATAATACTTCCGATAGACTATGGGTCGAAAATAAAAATTAGGACAATTGAACTCTTAAAGCATGGTTAAGAAATTACTTTGAAATTCGTTTAGCGACGAGAAGACAATCCTCTGCTGCACTGGAACTTGGAAGCTTTCCGCCGTAACTACGTTCTCTGTAACTAAGATTTTTGTCATATCCTTCTTTCCACCTGTGCTTCCATAGGCTTCCCTCCGCAATGCTCTATTCAATGCGTGTATTCAATATCAATGCTTTTTTTATGGAACTCCAATTGGGGTAGACGATCATCTTCTCTCTCAAATGAATGAGCTTTTCGTTATAAGATATCTTCTACCGTGGAAGAATCCGCGCGGATTATTAAGATTTTTGGTTAGTGGTAGCTCGTTTAGCGATTACAAAAGAAACTCGTATGATTATACGCACCTCCTCCAAACTTGTAGAAGCATCAAATGCGTCAAAGAACTGCATTCCCAGATAATAGTTGGCGGGTTTGAGCAAAACCCGTTTGTCGCTACGAAGCTGGTAGGTAAATACACTGATTGTGGGCAGTCGAGCATGGAGCTTGCACGGAAGGTGTTTGATAAAATGTCAGAAAGAGATGTTTTCATTTGGAATGTGGTTATTCAAGGGTACGCTAATTTAGGTCCAGTCGGGGAATCCATGAAATTGTTTAAAGAAATGAGGTTAAATGATGTGTCCCCAAATCGTTACACATACCCTTTTGTATTGAAGGCTTGTAGTGGCTTGAAGGACAAGAAAAAAGGGCAGGCTATTCATGGCCATGTTTTCAAATCCGGGTTTGAATCGGATTTGTTTGTTGAAAATGCTCTTGTTTCTTTCTATGCCAAGTGCAAGGAAGTGAAATTAGCCAGAAGAGTATTTGATGGAATTTCACAAAAAGACGTAGTCAGTTGGAATTCTATGATTTCAGGGTACTCTGCAAATTGCTACAACAATGAAGCCCTCACACTTTTCATAGCCATGGTGAATCATCAAGCTATAATCTCCCCAGACCATGCAACTTTAGTTGTCGCTCTACCTGCTTGCGGGGAAACATCTGCTACCCAAATTGGCTTTTGGATTCACTCACTTGTCGTGAAGTCGAGAATGGAAATCGATGCGTCGTTGGGTAGCAGCCTTATTTCGATGTATGGCAATTGTGGCCATGTGAAGATGGCAAGGAAAGTTTTTGATGGAGTGAGAGACAAGAACATAGTTGTATGGAGTGCTATGATAAGATGTTATGGTATCCATGGGGAGGCAAGCGAGGCTCTCAAAATGTTCGATAGTTTAATCAAAAGCAATCTAAGCCCGGATGGGCTCATCTTTTTGTCGTTATTGTCGACATGTAGCCATGCAGGGATGGTCAAAAAAGGTATGGAGCTTTACAAGAAAATGGAGGATTATGGAGTCGAGAAAGTGGAGGAGCATTACGCATGCATGGTAGATCTATATGGAAGAGCGGGACTCCTTGATCGGGCAGTCAAGTTCATACGAAATATGCCTGTGGAGGCCGGTAAGAACGTGTATGGGGCGTTGCTCGGTGCTTGTAGAAAACATGATAATATCGAACTTGCAGAGGAAGTGGCAGAGAAGTTGTTCGTTTTGGATCCTGAAAATGCCGGTCGGTATTTGATTCTAGTGAAAATGTACGAAGACAGAGGGAAGTGGGAGGAGGCAGCCAGAGTGAGAAAATTACTAAAGGAGAAGGAAATTAAGAAGCCGATGGGATGTAGTTCGATCGAGGTGGATGGTCGATATCGCACGTTTGGAGCGGAAGACGAGTCGCACCCGTTGAAAGAACAAATTTTTGGGACCTTGGAAAGACTAGATTGTGCAATGGCTCAACAAAATGAAGTAGCTTTTCATGGGCCACCTTAGAATTTAGCGGCACAAAGTAGCTAATTCTATTATTTTTTCATGAGGAACATTATAGCTGTTATTATTTTTTATTTAACCATAAAAAATAGCATAAAGTATAATTTACACCATGACGTTTAGGGTCATTTACAGATTATATCTTAAACTATTTTTTGGACAAATTTGGATTATATCATCAATTTATCCTCTAAATCAAGCATGTAAATGTCATGTATACAAGTTTTTAATATTTTTTGTGATTTTTAACCTCATTTTAAATCCTATCTGTTTTCTATTTAACAATTTCGAACTCAATCACGGTATAGTGTTCAGAATTAAGCAAAAAATATTTGAATGAATTACAAATTGGATTAAAATATCTTACTAATTGAAAAACTTGGTATATATATATATTAATAATATAATTTAAATTGTTAGTAGTAGAAAAGTGGAGTTAATTTATTTTAAAAGATAATTTATAGTTTAATATTAAATGACAAAAATTATTGATTAAATTGTATTTTATTCTAAAAAATAAGTTTAGAGCTTTTAATATTGAAAAATTAAAGTTCATGCGAGAGTAGTGAATTGTGAATTCATGCTCTGCATAGGGGTGTGCAAACCGAATTGGAACCAAAGAACCTAATTAGAATCGATGATTTCGAGACGATTTGGTTTGGTTTTGCCCATAATCGGTCCAGTTTTCGGTTCTGTTTATGCAGAACCGAAATTTGTCTGTCCAGTTTTCGGTTCCTGTTTCTCATAATCGAAGAACCGATATCGACCGACAGATTAATTAGGGCTACAGGAGTTGGGTGTTCTGCACTCTGAAGTTCCTCTCCCCTCCCGAGTCTCGATCCCAAACCCGAACACACCCCGAACGGCGAACGCTCCTGAACGACGAACGCTCACGAGTCACGTCTTCGTCTAACGGTCTGCGTCGACTGAGAGCTTGGTTCGTCTTCCATCTTCCATCTTCCATCTTCCGTCTGCTTCTGTGACGCGTCTTAGGTTCGTCTCTCGAACGGCAAATGGTCCCAACTCTGCGACTCACACTCATAGGTTGTTCGGTCGCTGACACACTGCTCCAGTCACATGTTAGTAATCTCAAGTCATTAGCATTGCTCCATTCTGTTATGTTATGCCAATTGCCGAAGCCTGTGTTTGAACTAAACGTAATGTTTGGTTTGATATTTCTGTTAAACAGGTCCAGATTCATATAAATTGTTTTCAGCGGACTGCTGCTACAAAGTGCTGAAGCCGAAGCCTGATTTTGCTGCGAGGGTAAGATCAACTTCAAAATCTAGCTTATCGAGTTTCCTTGATTTTGCTGTGTTTACTTACTGTTTTGGAATTTAGACGGCCTGTTGTGGTTTGATTGTTTGAGATTATGATTCTGTTGAATACCTAGTCAAGTAGTCAGAACTGTTGATTCAATTGTTGTTGATTCTGCTCTGCTTGGTATGAAATTATTGATTCGTTGGACTGCCTATTGTTGTTGTGGACTGCTTGTTGTTTTGGACTGCCTGTTGTTGTGCCACTAGGAAATTTATATCCGATTCTAAATTGGTACCAAACTAGAACTGGTACCGACTTTTTGATTCAAAACCGGTTTGATACCAGTTTTTCATAAGACCAGTTCCAATTTATAAAATTTAAAATCAAAATCGACTGATTTAGTGTGGTTCCACTTTCAAACAGAACCGAATGGGACCAGGAACACCTCAAGCTCCGCTCATCTTCTGGAGTAAATTGCATTAATATTAAGTTAATGGGCAAATTTTACAACTTTGCCCCGGTCTTTGGCGTATGGCCAAATGCCACGGCGGTTTCAAAGTTGAAACAAGTGAAAAAAGTCTTCGCTGATATTTATGCTGGAATCCAGCTTTTCCATCAATTTCTCCTCTGGCATGGCTGCGATCTACTGCTGCGCGAAGTGCGGAGAAAATCTGAACCTAAGCCCGGCTTACCTCTACCCACCGGACATGTATTTCGAGGCCGGAAACAATGGGACGCTCTCCTTTTCCTCGGTCGACTCCACGAAGTTGAGGTTCGAGAAGGAGGACAAGTTCATGCCTTTTTTTGAGACCGTCGATTACTGGGGAATCCAGCGGAAACGCACCAAGATCCAGTGCTCTGGCGGTCATCTCGTCGGCTATGTTTACGACGATGGCCCTCCTCTTACCGACGGTACTGGGCAGTTCCATTTTGGACCCAGTCAGGTCATTCCTAGGGCTCCTAGGTATCGGTTCAAAATCAAGTCTCTTCAGATTACTAAAGAGAATTGAAGAATTTCGATCATCGCGGTTGATGGGTTAAGAAACGTCTTGCGATTTGGAACCCAAATTCTCTGGGTGAATTCATCTTTTTCAGCCGGCTGTATTTGATTTTTCCTGAGTTTTATCGTCCTAAAGATTACTACGTTTTGCTGTGTATACATATATATACATGTATGGTGGATCAGAATATGGTTTACGCTTCTCTTGGTTGTAAAGATTAGAACTTTTTTGCAGGTTTTCAATGGGATGTCGTCTTCTAGTTTCTTGGCCAGCCATTTTCAAAGTGTCTTTTAATTTGCTCATTTATTTTGACGGAGAAAAATAGCTATACTATTTACTGGCATTTACAGAAGCGAATTCATTCGTCTTGATCGCAAAAAGCACCACTAGCAGCCGATTATGTTCTCTGGTTCGATCAACTTCCTAATGACATATTGAAGAATTCCTCCATGATCAAAGTAAGCCAATTCCACCTGCGCACACATTTGAATTCCAAAATATAGTTAAATGTCAAAAATAGTTTAGAAAATTAAGAAAACTGGACATATAGAGATTAAAATTAAGCAAATGCTTGAAAAGGGTACCTCTGTATCGAATCTAAGAGTGCACTTAAAAGATTTGTTGGTGTCTGTGAGCACAGTGATATTTTCAGCAGGCCTAAGATCACCAATCCTGCTAGGAACGTTCATAATGTAGCTGCGCTCATGAGCTGTTAAACCAAGCGTCTCAGCGTCCTCCCCTGGCTTAAAACACAGAGGGATGATGTCCATCCCTACAAAATTACTCGGATGAGTATGTTCGAAGCTCTTCGCCATGATTGCCTTAACGCCCCGAAAGCAACACCAAGGTTGAGGATGGTTGTAAAGGCCACTAAGATGAATGAATTCAATTACCAGTAGCATCGTTCCCTTGGCCGCCCAATCACGTGAACTTGCGCTCCCTTACTCTGCGCCGTCTAGAACCATTGTATCGTGCCCCTTGCTCTTATATCTCCGCAACTCCAAAAACACAGTACTCAATAGAAACCCATAAAAACGAAGTTAAGGTGAAGTACAATAAAGCCTTTGTCTTATGGTTCAGTAACAAGCAATACCATTTAAGTAAAACACTCACAATTCTAGCAAAATGGGTCATGTCATAATAAAATTTATTAAAAATGTTACATTTTTAGCATGTGATGACAATTTTAACTCATCTTAGTTATCTTTAACTCATTCGATTATTCACACACTCAATTTTACATTAGATTTCAAATACAAATTGTCTTATATTTTTCAAATAAATTGTAATATTGAGTGTGTATAGAAAATCGAGTGACCCCATGCTGCACGAGGTAGGCAGCAGCAGAGCTGTGTTTGTGGATGCTGCCAGAGGGTGAAATGTGATCTGTTGTGGTACTATCTCCAAAGCTGAGCAAACAGTTAGCATTTTTAACTCCACAAGGCCCTGGAGGAGACATGTCCATTTCCTTGAAAAAGGGTGACTTCTATAACCAAGTTGAATTCATGTCCCATTCGTAGATAGTTCGCGAAGGGACAGATAACTCGCTCAACATGCGATTTCCTTCATTGATCGCTTCGTTTGTTTTCCTGAACATAATGGGCAGTACGTTCGATTGGCTCAGTCAGGCATTTCATCGAACCGAACATATTGAGCCATGTGAAGTAGCATACAGCTCCGGCAATGGCTTAGGCTACCACAAGTGGCGGAGAAGCAAGACAATTGGCCATCGTCAAAGTTTATATTTCCAGACAACACTGCTGCAACTATTAAATCTGTAACCATGAAAGCATTATCGTATGGAATTATAATTTTTACCACTTTCAGTAATCGCGGAGGCCACAGCTTCATTCAGATCGCCTGAATTACCAATGCATGTAGTGCAAGCCAGCCATAGCCAACTGTATTATATCCTAGTTGATCCAGATAACTTTACAACCCACTGAAGAAGAAATATCAAATATATCTCACCATCAAATATGGAAAGTTGTACAACAAAAAACGCACCTCTATTGCAAGTACTGAGTCACCACCATAGAACCCAGTGGGAGACTCTTCTTAATCCATGGCTTCACCTGATACGAAGAGCAATTTCCCAATCATATAGAACAGAGTTCGAAGACTCGAAGCTGCAAAGTTCTAATTTTTTTCCCCTCATTTTTCATATAAACCGGTAAAGGGAAGAGGAGAAAACTATATGCGTCCACCTTCAAACCAAAATCACAGGCTTTCTTAGTGTCAGATTAGCTCTGTTATCGAGCTCCACTATCTCTATTCTCGCCACACGCGTGACTTTTCTTGTCTTCTAGTCTGCCATGTGGAAGACTACTTCTCCATGTTCTTCTCCCTTCTCTGCACTCCTCCTCAGCTTCAAGCTCTCCACAGAGCTCTCAAACTCTCTACAGAAACTTCAACATGATATAGTCATCGATCCCGAAACCGGCGAGTCACATAATCTGTTGTTCTTCTCCACCGAGAATCTCCCCAAATCCTGAACCTCCGCCCTCCCACCGGTGATCTTATCGACACCATAACTGCCGGCTTGTTAGAGGCAGCGCAGGAGCTGTGGAAGACCAAGTATGCGCTCCCCCTTTAATGTCCACACCTCTTCCAACTTTCTCCTCTCCTCTCCTTCGTTTACTTCTTCCTCCCTCTTTTTTCCCCCCTCTCTCTATCTTAATCTTCATATGGCTGCAAAAGTCTAACAGCATCTTCCTTCCTTCAATGATTTCATCAAAGAAATCATCAATCTGCGAAACAATATTATCAGCATCAGATCTCAACATTTGGAAGCACCCACTCAGACTCTCCACTCTCACCCTCATCACGTCCTCCGTTTCCCATTCCATCACCCCTGCCTCCTCTTTCTCTTCCCCTCTAACCAAAAAAAAACCAGCCTTTGAGCTATGTGGTCTGTGTTATGTTCGGCCCAATAGTGGACCGGACAAATAAGGGCTCAAGCCCAACATTAGAAGAAAAGAAAGTTAAAAGGGGTGTGAAGAGAACCCTAAAACCATTACAGCAACAAAAAGGGAGAGAGGGAGAAAAGGGGCAGTTTTTTTTTCGGATTTTAGCTAGGCAGTATTGGAAAAGTTCATTTTACTAGAGTTTAGACCATTGGATCGGCGTGAAACTTTGACAGCGGGTTCGTGACTTCTTGGACATCAATCTGAACGGTGAAGATATGTTTTGAACACTGTAAGTCGATCTGGTTGAATTAAAACGAACAAAAGAAATCAGATTCTTTTGTTCTTTGTTACTCTCTTGATTCCATCTTTTAGATGATGATTCTGCTGTATTGAGACTTGGTTGTACCCATTATTATTGTTGATAGTGGAAGTTTTAAACGGCTTAATCAGGTCCCGTGGTTTTTATCTAATTTGGGGTTTTCCACGCTAAAATTTTGTGTGCATTGATTTGGTTTATTTGTATTGATTATCACTTGACTGTTATTGCGTCTGCACTCGGTTTTTGTTCGTGATTTGAATCAGGTACTAAATATTGGAAAAGCCATATTCCGCATAATTTTTTTAGGTGGTTTTTCTTAACAGTCTGGTACTTCTCTCATTCTCATTCAGAGAATTTTCTCTCACGGATACTGTGAAATCAATGTCTTCCCTGTATCCCCACCTATTCCCTTCTTTCCTCACTCTTGTCTCCCACTCGACTCCCCTCCCTCCTCTCGCACCCATTTTCTCTGGTCCTCCTGCTTGCCCTCTTCGCAGCCTAGAGAATACTTCTTCTGACCTTCGGATCACCCCCTCGTCATCGTTGGCCGTATATCTCTTTCTTTCTATAAAAGAGAATCTCTCCAAAAAGAGAATACTTCTTCTCCTTCTCTAACATTCCTCCTTTATTAAAATATCAGACAAACTCCTGCACCACCCCAAATCTTCAAGTTGAGCTTAAGCTCAAGCACTCTCTCTCTCTCTCTAAAATCACATTCTTTCTTCTTTGCTTCTCTCTCTCAAAGATCACTCTCTGCAATCTCTAAAAAAAAAAGGGCAGGTACCAACTTATCTTTCTTCTCTCTCTCATTCTGTTATCTCCTTTCTTCCAATCAGTGGTCGTCTTCTCTTGCCCCTAAACTCAAAACTCTCTTGAGTGTCTCTATTCTCTTCCCCCTTTGTATTCTCCTCCTCTTCATCACTTTCTTCCTTGCTGTTGGCCTAACGAAGCCACTACCGACAACACCTTTCCTCCGCTACTGTCACAAGCTCAGCATCAGGCCTGCCTTGAGCTTGAGGGGGAATGTCAGAGTAGCTCCACTATCGAGCTCCACTATCTCTATTCTCGCCACATGCGTGACTTTTCTTGTCTTCTAGTCTGCAAGGTGGAAGACTACTTCTGCATGTTCTTCTCCCCTCTCTGCACTCCTCCTCTATCGACAGAAGCTTCAAGCTCTCAAGCTCTCTACAGAAACTTCAACACTTAACCACCAAAACAGCTCCAACCATTATACTAGGATTTGACATATTTGTGCAGCTTGTAATGCCTGCAATGACTGCATCCCCCTGTCTAAGCTGAGCTTTAGTGTCGTGAAAGGTACAGTCCACAACTTTCTCCTGAGATTCTTTGGGTACTGCAAAGCCCTGTTAAATCATGCAAAAATAAAATAAAATACATCAAAATATTTTACATATACTTCTTTATCCATATTGAATTTGCTTCACCTTAAATCCAACTTTATTGTTTAGACATGCATGCCAATCGGGTTTCATCTCTTTCAAAGGAACTCGATCGTGTGGTCTGCGAAGCACAATAGATTATTAGAAAACCCAAAAAAAAACACAGGCAAGTGTGGATGCTACAATTAAGTACCTCTTTGGACCTGATACACAAGGTTCCACGTGTTCAAGGTTCAGCTCCAGATTAGAGGAGTAAACTCTTTCGCAAGTAAGATTCTATCATGGAAATCTACATGGTGATTGAAGAACTTTCTAGTTAGTGAAACCAGTAAAGGAGGGAGGATTTGTTGGGAATATTAAGAAGCAGAACAACTAATTGTTGCAGCGGTAGAAAGAGAGAACAAAAAACAGAGACTGATTAACTGATGTTTTTATTCAACTCTTTTATTCATAGAAGACCAGAGACACTTTTTTTAAAGGATTACAACTAACAGAGTATTGCTAAAAATACTCCACGACAAGCAGATTTTAATGGCACTAATTTTGACTAACTAAAGAAGATAAATGACCAAGTCAATAACTGGTTGTTTGAATCAGCTTTCAACACTCCCCCTTAATTCAAACTTGCACACTCCGAGTTTGCTTCTGAAATAGACATGTTTGTCTCGAGAGAGTGGTTTTGTTAAAATATCAGTCACTTGCTCATTTGTGTTGACATACTTCAAGATAATTGATTCACTTGACACGAGCTTTCTAGTAAAATGAACTCAAATGTCAATATGCTTTGTTATTGCGTGATAAGTTGGATTTTTTGCCTTTGCCATTGCGATTGATGCTTTGTTGTCACAATAGATTGTTGTTGATTTCTTTTGGTCTTGATTGATGTCAGCTTGAATTCTTCTCAACCAAATTGCTTGACATGTTGATGAAGTTACAGTAATATATTCAGCTTCCGATGTTGACAAAGTTGTTGTTTCTTGCTTCTTTGAACTCCAGCATATGGCAACTGTTCCGAGATTAAAACAGTAACCCGAAGTGCTTCTCCTGTCCTCTAAACATCTAGCCCAATCGTTATCGCTGAAGCAGCTTAACTCTAAATCTGAAGTATGACCAAACCATAAACCAAGATCAGTTGCACCTGCAATATAACGCAACACTCTTTTGGCAGCTCCAAGGTGATGCTTTGATGGACAATGCATAAATCTAGATACAACTCCAACTGCAAAAGCTATATTGGGTCGTGTATGAGTTAAATAAATCAATCCTTCCACCAAACTTTTGAAATATTTTGCCTTTGCTGGTTCGGTGCCATCATCAACTTGTAATTTTTCATTTGAATTCATAGGTGTTGCAGCAACTTTGCAATTTGACATTGCAAATCTTTTTAACAAATCAGTGGCATACTTCTTTTGTGATAGAAAAATCCCATCTTCAATTTGCTTCACTTCCAACCCAAGAAAATAATGCAGCATGCCTAAATCTGACATTTCAAATCTTTTTCTTCATACAGATTTTGAAATCATCAATGAGTGAGGAAGAAGAACCCATATAAATCATATCATCCACATACAAGCAAACAATGAGAATTGCATTTTTACCTTGCTTCTTCAGATAAAGAGTGGGTTCATTTCGACTTCTTTCAAATCCATTCTCGTTTAAATATAAGTCTATTTTGTTGTACCATGCCCGGGGAGATTACTTCAACCCATAGAGAGCTTTTTTCAATTGATATAAATGATCTTCTTTGCCCACAACAACAAACCCTTCGGGTTGCGTGATAAACACCTCCTCTTTTAATTCACCATTCAAGAATGCTGACTTTACATTAAATTGATATATAGACCAATTCATATGAGCAGCCATGGCTAAGAGAGTTCTCACCGTTTCAAATCGTGCAAGGGGAGAAAACGTTTCTTCATAATCAACACCTTGTTGCTGTGAATAACCCTTCACTACGAGACTTGCCTTGTGTTTTTGGATGCTGCCATCTGCAAGATATTTTGTTCTAAATATTCATTTAACTCCAATAATATTTTTACCTTGAGGCTGCTCGATTAATTTCCATGTCTCGTTGCGTTGTATTGCTGCAAGTTCCTCCTTCATTGCATTGTGCCATTCTTGTATGTTTGCTGCTTCTTCAAAAGTTGATGGATCAGCAACAAACAAGGCCTGGGTAGTCTCATAAATTTTAGCTAACGATCTAAATTTTCTTAGAGGAGTATCATCTTTAGATGAACTGTTGTTTTTTGATGGCAGGTTTGGTGAAGTTACAAGAGTAGAACTTGAAGAATTTGGAGAAGGTGGCTGCTGCACTTCTGTATGTGAATCTGCATTTTCATTTGAGATTTCAAATTGAATACCTCCTGCACTTTTGTCCCAAATCCACCTTGCTTTCTCATTGAAAAAAACATTCCTACTAATAATAACTATGCCACAAAATGGATTATACAACTTGTATGCTTTAGATTGAGAACAATAACCAACAAAAATGCATTTTGTTGATTTATCATCAAGTTTACTGAGATTATGTGAGTCAACTAAAGCATAAGCACCACAATAAAAAACTTTTAGATGACTCACGCATGGTTTTCTTCCACACCAAGCTTCATACAGCGTTTGATTCATATAAGCTTTTGTTGGTGATAAATTCAGCAAGTAAACTGTTGTTGCTACAGCTTCTCCCCAAAGCTGATCTGGAAGTCCTTTGTCTTTCAACAAGCTTCTTGCCATCTCGACTACTGTCTGATTCTTTCGTTCAACAATCCCATTCTGCTCTAGAATATAAGGAGCAGTTAGCTCTCTTTTCAATCCTTGCTCCTCGCAAAACAGATTAAATTCCTTTGACACAAACTCGCCACCTCTATCGGTACGCAATGCCTTAATGAAACCTCCAGTTTGCTTCTGCACAAGCTTCTTAAATTTTTTGAAGTTGTCAAACGTTTCTAATTTGGATTGCAAAAAATACACCCAGCTCATCCTGCTGTAATCATCTGTAAATAACAGAAAATATCTACTGCCACCAAACGATTGAGTTTCATGGGACCACATAAATCAATGTGTATAAGTTCAAGACAATGAGATGCTCTTCTATACTTCCCCACAGGAAATGGTTTTTTACATTGTTTTCCAAATATGCAGCCTTCACATACACCCAAATAATCAAGTTTAGGCAACCCAAAAACCATTTCCTTCTGACTTAATAATTTCAGACCATTTACATTCAAATGCCCATACCGTAAATGCCATAATCTAGATTTTCCAACTTCTTTGACAACAAGTGCATGGTTTTCAACAGTAGAAACCTCAAGAGGAAATAGCTTGTTTGGTGTCATACGAGCATCAACAATAATTTGAGCAGATTTTTTTTTATCTCTAATCACACAAGATGATTCATCAAACAAAATGGAATACCCACTACTCATAAGTTGCCCAACACTCAAGCAAATTTTGAGATAGAGTAGGAATAAAATAGACATTATAAAGGAGCTTTGTGTTACCTTCACTGTTGTTCACTAAAACAATCCCTTTAATTTCCACTTGCATTTGCTTGTCATCTCCAAGTCTCACTTTCTGTTTGTAAGACTCATCAAGCTCTTTAAACAACGATTTTATTCCCATCATGTGGTTAGAGCAGCCGCTATCCAGAAACCAAATATTTTTTTAGGTATTTGCATCTTCATGATAAGCCATAAATAGCTTCAGCTCCTCATCCTCTTATTCTGTATAATTGGTTTGCTTTTCCCTCTTCCAACAATTAGCTTTTACATGACCAAACCGATTGCAGAAGTAACATTGAACAATCTTCTTGTTGTTTCTGTAGTTTTCATTTGGTTGTCGTTCATTGTAATGCATGTCACCTCTTCCTCTGCCACGACCATCTCTGCCTCGAAATCCATCTCTGCCACGTCCTCTATTATTTGAATCCTTTTGCTCGCTTTTCTAACTTGATGCCTCCCCTTTCACATGAAATGCCTTCTCTCATGCTTCTCTTCCGATCTAGTCAATCTTGACTCATGAGATTGCAAAGATATCATTAATTCATCAAAGGAGTATGTGGCTAGGTTTTTAGATTCTTCAATAGCTGCAATAACATGATCAAACTTTGGAGTCAAATTTCGTAGAACATTTGCAACAATAATTTCATCAGACACTTCCTCTCCATAGGACCGTATCTGATTAACGATCCTAGCTACTCTAGTCATGAGATCCTGCACTGGTTCTCCATTCTTCATTTGCAAAGTTTCAAACTCCCGATGAAGAGATTGAAGTTTCACAATGATTACTTTTGAAGGGCCTTGGAACGATGTCTGCAAAGTCATCCAAGCTTCTTTGACTGTATTTGTTGCTACAATTTTAGAGAAAATTGACTCATGAAGCGATTGCTGGATGAAAAACAATGCTTTTGAGTCCTTCTTTCTATTTTCTCTCAGCCTAGCTTCTTCATCTGATTCAGAATATCCATTTTCAACCAAGTCCCATAACTCTTGTGACTTGAATAATGTCTTCATCTTGATACTCCAAAACTCATAATTTTGCCCTGTAAAAACAGGAATTGCTGGTTGAGAAATGCTTGGTACATTCCCATTGGTTGCCATAACTTTGCACACCCAGCTACAAACGAACCTAGCTCTGATACCACAAAATGTTAGGAATATTAAGAAGCAGAACAACTAATTGTTGCAGCTATAGAAAGAGAGAACAAAAAATAGAGATTGATTAACTGATGTTTTTATTCAACTCTTTTATTCATAGAAGACCAGAGACACCTTTTTAAAGGATTAAAACTATTAGAGTATTGTTAAAAATACTCCACGATAAGTAGATTTTAGTGGCACTAAGTTGGACTAACTAAAACCATAAAAATAGGAAATTTATTTGAAGATAAATGACCAAGTCAATAACTGATTGTTTGAATCAGACTTCAATAGGATCAACTGAAATGCTTAGTATTGTCACTTACAGTTTTACTTGTTCTGCCATTGAGTTTCAGATAATCCAAAGTAATATGATCAATCGGAAACAATCCCATTGTTGCACCATAATCAGGGGACATGTTGGTAATGGAGGCATGATCTACCAGTGGCTGCTCACTCACGCCTTCCCCTGCATTGCACATATTGAAACTCAGTTGTAGAGCAGCCAACTGGTGAAGCAAAAATTCTTAAAGGATTATACTTTCTAAATTGAAGAGGTATTGTACCGCACGAACTGAACAAAAACATACCATAAAGCTCAACGAAGTTGCTGACAACAACATGTTTTTGAAGAATTTGAGTCACTGTAAAACCGATTCTGTAGCTGTTGCCCCTTCTTCTAGTTTTCTGAACAATCTGGATCCAACCACACCAGGCAAGACCATGCTTGTAAAATCCTAAACCTAGATTTTTAAAATTTTCACGTGTAAATTTTTCGCGTATTTTTTATCAAGCATTGAAATGTTGACTCGTTTTGTTGAGTAGCGGCCACGTGTGATTTTTGGTCAAATGGTCAAAAACGGTCAAATTGAATTTTACTGAGCGGTAATTAAATTACAAAAATATTTTTAATTAATTATTTTGACTAATAAATTATTTGTGGTTAGTATTTTGAATTAGTCAAATTTGAAATCGAAATTTCAATTGAGTTTCTTAAATATATAATATATATTTTATTATATATTATTATTTTATTATTAAAAAAATATTATTTAAAATAAAAACTAAAAGATTTTTTATAAAAAGAAAGGTCTTCTGTCTTCTTCCTCTTCGTAAGAAGCAGAGAGGAGAAATGGCGAGACAGAGGAGGAAGATCGACCCTGGTGATTTCAAAATTTGATGTTAGATCTGTGTTCCCGCCCTCCATACGAGTAATATTTGTGAAGACAGTTTTCCAATTGGTAAGCTTTTCCCGTCCGATTTTAAGTTTAAAGTTTGGAAAATTCTTGACTTCAGATTTGAGTTTGGAAACTCGAATTCGAGGGAAAATTCTGGTATATATTGATAGAATAGAAGTCTATGTAAGGTTATTTGTAGTTAGAAGTCGAAAATCGGGTGAAATGGGCGTCGAAATGGTTCAACACTATTCATCATCGGGTGATAGCACTATTCATCACCTGCGATGACACTATTCACTGCCAGTGGCAGCATATTCCGACCGAGCACTATTCATGGCTGGAATCACTATTCATCGACACTATTCATCGGCGGAATTACTATTCATGCCCGATTTTATTGTTTATGCTGAAATTCACTATTCACGCAGGAAAACACTATTATTGTTACTATTCACGTCATATGAAAATGGGCGGATTGTCCAGATCCTGTCCCCGGGTTGTATTTAGTTGACTGCCCTGTTTATTTCTCGGAATTGGGTTTAGCGAACTCCATTCGGCTTTATTAGCCATGTCATGCCCGACGCGAGGTGTAAGGACCCGCCATTCTTCGTTTGAGCTGGGAAGTCTTGTGTTGATCATTCTGGTCGATGTTGGTTTCTAGTTTAGGATCTTTGTTATAATATTGATTTGGTTTCCAGTTTTGGACTCATGGTTATCCTTAGAAACTGTTTTGGATTATAGTCTTGTTTAAGACTTGTTTGTTATCCCTTGGGTGATTGTTGGGATTTTGATATCGACCTTATTATAGGTTCCGGAGATGTTATGATACGTCCTTCACTTCCGATAGCGCATGTTGCTAACTAGTCGGTAAGAGTATCGTGGTCGCCTATGAGGTAGGGATTTTTATACTTTATGCACTGCGTTTCATCATGGTTTTTAAACAATTATTTTGTGGGTTGCCACATATGAAAATCTGATGGGGATTGTTCGACAGCACGTCTGTTTTTATGTATAGGTACGTATGTTTTCCCATGTTTAATTTATCGTACATGGTATTCTGATGTTTTTGTTCTATATATATTTCGGTGGGAGAATCCTCTTGATGTTTTGGGCTATCTGGGTATCAAAGCATCACGAGGATCCCATAAAACCTTCTACTGTGTGAAGGTTAATTGTTTGTACATTTGACTTGGGTAATAGGACAGCTGACTGTGTCGTGTCCTTGGGTTCGAATCCCTAAACCTGATCAGGGTATTTATTTTGGTGTTGTCGTTTGGTTTTCCGAGCACAAACACCTTTTTTCTTCAGACTCACGAGGTGTTGCTTTTGCCACCTTTCTGTGGTATATATCAGATGAGTCATTGAGTGACCATTCTTTTCACTGATGACGTTTTCATACGGAAAACGATGTTGACATATTTTACTATATAGTTGTTTATGTATACAACAGATTTTGACATAGCCACTTCGAGGGCCATGAGCCAATTTAATAAACTAATTATGAGTTTTCACTTAAAAATCCATGTACAGTAAAATGAGAAATATGATATGGTTTTTCAAAAGATATGAGAAAAACAGTTTTTATGTATTGCATTTAGTATCGATTTCCCTACTGAGCTTGTCACTCACCCCTTCGACCAGTGTTGCCAGCCCGCCCGCTCGGCCCGGTACTGTAGCCAGCCGAGCTCGGCTAGGCTCGAGCCCGAAAGGCGAACAGAGCCGAGCTCGCATAGCTGGCTCGCGAGCCCACCAAGCCTGGGCTCGTGAGTTAGACCCGCGGGCTGGGGCAGCTCGCCCAGCGGCCCCTGCCTGGGCAAGTGCCCAGCAACCCCCCCCCCC
>CM039471.1:9675914-9701211 GCA_022433065.1 Begonia loranthoides
TCTCTCTCTCTCTCTCTCTCTCTCTCACTTTCTCTCTCTTCTCTTCCTCTATAAATAATCTCCATATTTTCACAAATTTTCCACCAAATTTTCTCTCCATCTCTCAATTTCTACTATAATTTCTCTCAATCTCTCTTATTTTAAATTCTTTCCATTCATTCAACAAGGTATGTATTACAATTTATTATTTAATGTACTTTTATATTGTTGTTAATTATACGAGTATGATTTAACAATTTTTGTGTGAATTTTTGTAGGTTTTGTATACGTAGAGGTGATCACAAAATTCACACCATCGACAAAATATTGTTGATCAATTGAATTTGTGGTATGACCGCATCAATTTTTTATTTGAAATTTATTTTATATATTTATTTTTAATGGATCCACGTAATTATAATATTGATGATGATTTTGAAGAAAATAGGGAGTTAGATCCTGCATTTTCAATAGGACACTCATCTACACAAGCATCCACTTCTTCACTTCAAAAAAGAGGAGCAAAACGTCCGAGGTATGGAAACATTTTGAAATGAAAGAAATTAAAATTAGTGGAAGAGTAGAATTTTGAGCTCAATGCAAACATTGTATAAAAAATTATGCATATGTTGTCAGTAGTTTAACTAGTACACTTAGTAGGCATTATAAAAAATGTCACTTAAATGAGTTAGTAAAGGACCCTACACAAAGATTTTTAAATGCTAGTGGTAGTGGTACTTTTTTATATTCACAAAATAAAATGAGAGAAGGAATAACAAAACTTGTAGCACAATACGAGTTGCCTTTATCGTTCACCAATAGTGACGAATTTGAAAATTTTATGAAAGAGTATGCTACTCCTAATTTTAAACGTGTTCCTAGAAATACAACTAGAAATGATATTATTAAAATTTTTAATTATATGAAAAATGAACGCGTTTCATTTTTTTCAAACGCTCCCCCTTCAATATCTATTTGTATTACCTCTGATTTATGGAGCGCACATAATAATATAGGCTATATTGTTGTAACTTCTCATTATATTGACGAATCTTGACAATTGAATAAAAGAATTTTAGGATTTCGTAATTGTGAATATCCTCACACTGGTATTACTATTTATAAATATATTGTAACAATATTGCAAGAATATTCTATTAAAGATAGACTATTTAGCATAACTCTTGATAATGCTAGTTGTAATATCCCAATTTTCGTCACAGAATTAATTAAGGATAATTAGAGATTCATTTGATAATAAAATTGATTAAGGGAAATATTTGGATAATAATCAAGGATTTATTTAATGAGAAATTAATTAGAGTATAATTGGATTATTCCGAGAAATTTTATTATGGAATATATTATCATAAAAATAAGTTTAGAAAAATAATTGTTGGAAGATAATTATATCAATTATTGGATAATTATTTCGGAAGCTGAATTGAAGAATTTTAATTCGACTGATAATCATCGTCAAGGAGTATTTGGAATAAATCGAGAATTGAGATTGAGTTTAAAATAATTTAATTAAATTATTAAAAGAAGGAAATTTTAAATGGAATTAATGGGGAAATTAAAATGAAACAAAATGCAAATAAAATGGGGATTAAAAACCGGTTCAAAGTGTGGTCCGGTTCGCATCAAGAGGTTGGATGGTTTTAATTTGATAGAAGAAATGAAAATAGAGAGGGAGAAGGGAAGAGAAGAGACCGAGAGGAAGAGACGAGAACGAGAGACGGAGCGATCGGGAACGTGTGAGCGACGACGGAAGGGCAACGTTCGGCAAACAAGCGACGTTGTTCGACGGCTTGCTCGGCGTCCAGGGGAGGCGGAGCGACGTCGGGTCGCGGCTAGGGCTCAGATTTGGGGCTCTAGTGGGGGTGTTTCCGGCGACGGGTTCCGACTATGAATCAGGCGTCGATTTGTAGTAAGTAATCGATTTCTCCCTTCTTCTTGATTTTTTGGTGATCTTCTGGTGTGGCAGAGCTGAAGTCGATGAAGAATCGGTAGGAAGAGCAAGAACAGGGGCTTCGGTTCGAGTTCGTTTCTGTTGGTCCACTGTTGAATCGGTCCATTTTCTTCTAGCAGACAAGATAAGCCTTTCCACGTGGAGATTGGGCAATGGACCTCCCTCCTTGAGTTGTGTAATTGTCCAGCTTTCTCTACCTATATTGTTTCGGCAGTGCTTTGGAGGTCAGTGGGGGTAATATTCTGGAGCTGAGGGCCGTGAGAGGAAAATGCTGGAGCTGGAAACGTGATGGAATGCAGCCGTGAGTGGGAATTCTCTTGAAGCATGGAAACAGAGGTGAGAAGTTGAGGAACCGTGTTCTTTCTCTGCAAAGTTTTCCTATTCTGGAGGATATGAAGCCGTTGGGTATGTTGGATTCTATCTCTGCAAAGTATGGATGAATAGGCATAAGTTTGTTTTTGTCAATTCTCTATTGAACTAGTGGATTTTATATTCTGTTAAGGGAAGATATTGGACTGTCGGTCATGTTATGTTGTTAAAATTAGTCAAAATTATCCATATGAAAAGTTGGTTATTGCTACAAGATCTTTATTGGGAATTTGGTGATGTTTCCTATTACTAATTGGTTTCTGTTCAGTATTTGAAGTCCTGTAATTATAGTCATCCATGATGTTGTTTGGTTGTTAAGATGGAAAATGACTTGTTGTTTGATTATGGTTAGTTAAATTAGTTTAGGTGAATTGATGTTGTTCAGTTGTTGTTGAGGAAAATGACCTGTTGAATATTAGTTATGCATACCCTGTTAATTTTGTCCTATGCATTGGTGGGGTTCTGTTATAAGATTTGGTTATACCATTTTCATTGTAATTCAGGTGGATTGATATGTTGAGGAGTAGGTTTGGATTGCCTCTGTTTTGGATTATTTGATAATTCCAAGTTAATGTGGGATAATGTGGGAATTAAATGGTTATCTACTCTGCTATGGAAACTATGGTTTTGTGATAAGATACTATTCGGTTTTATAAAGTAAATTCTCTTTATTATTAGGTCACATTGATGGAATGAGCAACTATAAATGGTTATTGCTATTTTCGTTGCACATGTTAAGTTACTTAAATGGTTGTTACAAGGTTGCTAAGTAACTAAATTGACTAATGAGAATTATTAAGCGTTAAGGTTTATGAAAATTTGGTGGTCAACAATTATTAGTTAATTAGTCGATGAAAATAATTGGACGACACATGTGAAATGAACTTACAGAATAATGATATAAAAGTTAAGGTTTATAATGAGTAAATATATTAATAAATATATATTAATTATTTTGAAGGTATAAAAGAGAGGAAGGATAACGTTAATTTTTGAACCGCGCTAGGGACGCCAAGTAAGTGATACGCATGTGCTTTGGTCCTTAGGGCCCTACATCGCAAGAATAGGAGATGCATGTTTCGGTATTTATGGTTTTAAATAGCATGTTTCAGTGTTTATAGTTTTAAATAGCACGTTTTATTATTTACAGTTTTTATAAGCATGTTCTATGAATTGTATGTTGGTTGCGCTATTAAATTCCTCTAGTAGAGAATGTATGTATCCACGAGCATCATGCATCATGGTTTTCAAAACGATACGAAAATGAGTTTTTAAGCATGGTTTTGTAAAGAAAATGGAATCGAATATTAAATGGTTAAATAATAAAGTAAAGTAAAGAAAAAGATAAAGGTTTGGGCGGATTGTTCCCCTATGGTTAGAGAGGCTTGGGCGGATTGTTCCCCCATAGTTAGAGGTTTGGTTGACGTGCTTCCCATAGTTTAAGGCTTTGGCACGTAACCCATAAATAGAGGTTTCGTGGACATGGTCCCTATGGTTAGAGGCTTTGGGTGGATTAGTCCCCCAATGGTTGGGTTATGTTTCCAATGGCAACTAATTAAGGCTTTGGCATGTAACTCATAAATAGAGGCTTGGTGGACATTGTCCCTATGGTTAGAGGTTTTGGGTGGATTCGTCCCCCAATGGTTGAGTTACATCCCAATGTTAGACGGTTAAGGCTTTAGTGTTGAACCCAAACTCATAAATAGAGACTTGGTGGACTTGGTCCCCATGGTTAGAGGCTTTAGGTGGATTAGTCCCCCATTGGTTGAGGCTTGAGATGAATACCAAAGGTAGAACAATAAATAGAGGCTTGGTGGACATGATCCTCATGGTTAGAGGTTTTTGGTGGATTAGTCCCCCATTGGTTGAGGCTTGAGTTGTATACCAAAGGCAAAACAATAAAGTAATAAAGTTAAAATCATGAAACATAAAGAAATGAACAGTAAAGTAAAGTCAAGATAAAACAAAGTTAAGATCAAGAAAACGGTAAAAGAAAAGAAAAGAAAGAAAGAAAAGAAACAGAAACAGAAAACGAAAAGAGATTTAAAAGTTTCATGACATGTGCATCATACATTTTATTTTATATCACTTACTGAGCATCAGACTCATTAGTTAAGTCTTGCGATGTAGGTACACGCACAAGTGAACAGACTAAGAGGCAGTCGATGAAGGATTTGCACGAGTGGATATTGTGGCTGGTTAGGCTAGAGAGATTTAAAGAAAGATGGTTTGTAAAAGAATTAAATGGAAATGATTGCGAAGGTTTTGTAAATTTATTTAATATTCTTTAATGCTTTGTTTTAATACCGCTACGTTTCAAAAAATGATTTTATTATTTTCACTGAAATTGATAAATGTTTTAAGTAAATGGTTTTAATGATCGGGTTTTATAAAAGATAAATAATCTGATGTTTTTATAAGAAGAAAAGTTTTAAATTTACACGATTTTTAAAGTAAATAAAACCGGGTCGTTACACTAGTGCTAACGATGTTGTTATTTTTCATTTTAAAAATTACTTTCAATTAGATACTACTCACAATTTTCTTTTCCATATGAGATGTGTATGTCATATTTTGAATTTAGTTGTTAAATATGGTATGACATTTATTTCATCTCATATTGCAATAATTAGATCTGCAATTTCTTATATTGTTGGATCTAATTCAAGGCAACAAGAATATAGAGATTTTTGTAAAGCTGCCCAACTTAAACCAAGAAAATTAAAAACCGATGTAGATAATAGGTGAAATTCAACTTATTTAATGTTGGAAAATGCTAAACCATATTGGCAAGTTATTTGTGCTTTTATTAATGAAAAAAGACAAAGTATTGATATTAATAAATCTAGTTGTGATATAGCTATACATTTCTTGATTTTTTAAAACCATTTTATGATGGTACAAATGAATGTTCGGGAATTTATTATCCCACTTCTCATCTTGTTCTCCCAATTTTTGTAAATTTAACTGGTAATTTTGCACTATATGGACAAATGGATGAATTTAAAAATATACTTTGTAAAATAGAAACAAAATTTAAAAAATATTGGCTTGACATTGCTCTTATTTTTTGTTATGCATGCATTATGGATCTTAGGTATAAATTAAAAGCAGTGAATCTCATGATTAATAGAATTTCTAATAATTTATGTACTACTCCTTTACTTTCTCCTAATTAAATATCTTATGGAATCACTAGTTTATATTCTTCTTATAAAAGTAAATTTTCTAATTTTAGTCGTGCACGTCATTCTTCACATGCTAGTTCTAGTAGTGGTGGTGGTAGCTTAACTCCACAATATAGTATTCATGATATTTGGAATGAATTAGATACATATGTTGATTCTAGTTCTATGCGAAATGAACTAGATATTTATTTTGAGACTCGATATCAATTTTCTCGCGATGAGAACTTTGATATTTTAGATTGGTGGAAAAAATTTTACACTACATATCCTATTCTTTCTATAATGGCACGTGATCTACTAACACCTCCGGTCTCTACCGTAGCATTAGAGTCTGCTTTTAGTGCAGGTGGACATGTGTACGATGAACGTCGAGGAAGACTTACACCCGATCTCGTGGAGGCACTCATTTGCATGAAGGATTGGAACGACGCAATTACAAGAAATCAACAACGAGATGACAAAATACTAGAAGATTTCAAAAATTTGGACGTTGAAGAATAGATTTTCATTTAAATTTGGATGTATTGTAATTTGTAATTTGAATTTTTAAGTATTTTTTAACTTGTAATTTTATTTGACATTTTGCACATGATTGACAATTAGATGGGTGCCAACCTAGTTGGGATGTATCTAATTTGTAGTGATGCAAGTGTCAAATTGATAATGAATGATTTTTTTTATATATTTGTCTCAAGTATTTTTTTTGTAAACAAATAATAATATAACATATTATTAATTGATAATGTTTGCGTAATATAAATTCAACAAATAAACAACTTTTTAAATCCAATAATATTAATCATCATCAAAATATAATTAAAATTTAAAAAATATATATAACATATTTATTATACTTTTAATAACTAAAATTAATATATATATATATAAAACATATTTATTTAAAGTAATTTTATTTATGTATGTTTGGCTCGTTAGGCTAGTTGGGCCGGTTCGGCTCAGCTCGGCTTGGCTTGGCTCATTAGGCTCGTGACTCGCGAGCCGGCTCGGGTTGAAAATTTTTTAGGCTCGCCAGGCTCAATGAGCCAGGCCTTCACAGGCTCAGCTCGGCTCGGCCGGCTCGTTTAACATCTCTACCTTTGACTATATTTTTCCCCAGGTTAGGGTGTGGGTTTGGTGCACTGGATTTGCACGTGTTGTTGTAGGACGATTCTGGTGTACCCTGATGGATGTTCTTTGATTCAATCCCTCCGTTATTGGTACATTTGAGATTTATTGGAGTTGTTTGTTTTAAATTTATGCACAGTAACTTCCTTGTTTATTTTTATACTATCTACTCATATTGATCACTCTGTGGACCCAATCCATGTGATTTGGGTTTGGGCTTAAATTCTCATTAAGTCTTTCGCATTTCTTTTACGTTTTGGGCTGGGTAGCCGAGTCTCTACAAGAATCGGGTTGCTTGACCCGGCGGTTCTGTTAAGCCCTCTTTGGGTTGTGACAATGCTCATGGCTGCAAATGCAAAATACAATTCTTTTTTCAGGGAAGGCTAGAGTGACATTTTTAGTAACCAAGTTTTAGGCGGAGACTGTGTTGGCAGAATTAATCCGGCCAAGCATAGCAGCTTCTGCTTCTATGCCTCCAACTCCCCACCTGGCGACACCTAAACCATCGATCATTGTCGTATGAGAATCCATTCCAACGACACTATCAGGATAAAGCATTTTGCCCTAGTTGAACACCACTCTTCCCAAGTATTCTAGATTCACTTGTAAATCACTAACCTTATCAAAGCAAAAGCAGATTAAATCTAAACAGAGGCAAATTAGACATTTTCCTGGTGAACTATTCCTAATCCAGGAGGAATAATGAGCATGTTATGGAACGCATTTGACCCCATTTCAAAAAACCAAATCTTTCTTTGTTTCTCCTAAACTCAACCTCCATATTTATCATAACTAAGTCTTCTGTTCTTGCCGTTATATGAAGTGAAGTCAAGAATGACCTAAAATTCTGTTAATTGTGAGTGTGCAGGTCATATCAGTAGAGGTGCACAATCTCACATCGCTTGAAAGAGTGCAGAATGAATGGTTTATGAGTAAAGTTGTTCTCCCTACCTAGTCAACGAGTTTTTGGCTAACACCATGAACAAAATCGTGCAGGTTTTGGCGAAAAACATACAATTTTGTATTAAGAGACCGAGGATTCTACAAATCTCGCCAATGGGTTGATTTTGTCAGAATCACCACCGAGATTGGTCATGGCATCTCTCATGCAAGCAAGATCAATAACAACAGCTACTCCAATGAAATCCTGATAACCAGAGGTGATTCAGATTGAAGAGGGGTAAATAAATAGGCAATTCAACCTATAAGAATTCAAGATGATCCAACTGTGTAAAACATGCATTGATCTTAACTGTAACGTTTGTCATTCTCATTCCTTAGGTAAGGATATTTTTTTAAAATTTTCCTTAAATGTGCAATTATGGGAAGTTTCCTAACTGCTGTCTTCCTTCCACCATTTAAGATTTTCTGGACTCAAATTTTAATGCTTGGAGAACTTTACAGAGAAAGACTTCATTGAAGGAGAGTCTACGCTGTGGAAAAATATTATGTGATTACAGTTTCCATTGGATTGAAGCATGAAATTTTGATAAAAATATAGTTTTTGACATCCGATTCAATTTAGGTCGTGTTTTGTCAATTGGCTTACTTCGAATATGAATTGAGATTCAAAAGCTTGGAAGATTCAGACAATCTCTAGAGTTCATGAAACTCTTCTAAACTCCCTTTGAAGTCTTTTTCCCGATATCCCTCTTCTCCATGAAACTCATCGCAGTTCCGAATGGCCTACTCTAGGAGTATTCTGATAGAAATTGGCAGCTCATCTGCGTTGAAAGTCACCATGAGATATGAACATTTATCTCCCAAAAATTGGCCAAAGAAAGAGCAGAAGACGATGGAAAGGAGTCGAACCAATTCTAGAATCGTTGACAGTAGGAAGGCTGTAGTTGATGCGAACGGATCACATTAGTAGTAGTTTCCAAACAGACCTGTTGTTTTAACAAATAAAATAAAACTATTTTTGGAGGAATAGAAAGAATCTGATGCTACAAACTGACGAGATTAATTCATAAACTCATAATTGCAAGATTACATCTAACAACTATTTAAAAAGATAAAAATAACAAACTAACAATAGATCCTATTTTTAAACTAATTCAAATAGATCAAATATTTATTCAAAAACAAATAAACTTCATGTGGACCCGACACGTGGACTTTTATTCATAAGAATCTAAAGCATATTCTCAACACTCCTCCTTGCTTTAGAGACTCCAAACTCCAATCTTCTTCCTTAGAAACTTAAGTTGGGCAACTGGTGCAAATGTATTTGAGTAGTCAACTTCAAATATCTGAGCATAACCCTTTCCGACTAGTCTTGCCTTGTGTTTATGAACTAAACCATCAGCATTGATTTTAGTTCTAAACACCCATTTGACTCAAATTGCTTTCCTGCCTTGAGGTCTCTCCACAAGACACCAAGTCTTGTTTTTCTCTTTTATGGGCAGCTCCTCCTTCATTGCAGTCATCCAATTTTGATATTTTTTGGCTTCTTCATAGCTTTCTGGTTCACAAACTGCTATGTTGCATCTATGATAAATGTTAGAGTGAAATCGAGTACCTCTAATAGAAGCATCATCAAAATCTTCATTTTGTCGGCCATCATCATTCTGATATTGTGTTTCAATTTTAGCATGATTTTGAAGTTGCAATTGCTGTGAAACTTGATTTGCCATTGGTGAAGCCTTCCAATCCAATTTTTTGTCTTCCACAAAGTGCACATCTTCTTTACACAACTTCTCCTTTTGATTCATAGGAGTGTTTACTTCTTTGTTTTCAACGTCTTCATCAAACCTCTGAGAAGTTCCCATCTCTAGGTTAGGCTGAATTTGAGCCACTTCATCACACTTGAAAGCACGAGGCTTCTCATCAGTCTGACACAGCACATACACACCCTAGCCAGGAGCTGAACCATCAAGATCCTTTTCAGTTGCACGATACTCGTGCATAATCCAGCTGGTGCGTTCACCCTTGGGGGCCCCGACCTACGTGAAAAAACTGCAACTTCCTTGAAGCTCTGCCATTTGCTTTCAAAAAAGGTTTCCTAGTGAACTTGCCAAATTGACATGCTTTGCAGCTTGGAATTTGATCTTCAAATTCTGGAAGATCTTTTGTCATCATCTTGGACTTCATTTTCAGCAACCATTCATGATGATAATGCCCAAGCCTTTTGTGCAAAATCTCAATAATATTCTCTTTAATTGAAAAGCCAATTGCTCTTCCTCTAATGGATTTAGAGAAAAACTTTTTTCTTTCATTCTAACTTTAAAAATATCTTGATTGGCTGCATCTCTAATTGTACAATATTGTTCTTCAAAAATAACTCTAAAACCTTTCTCAATCAATTGACCAACACTTAGCAGATTTTGTTGAATTTCAGGTACAAAAAGAACATCAGAAATAAGTTTTGTACCTGCAAAACTTGCTATTGCAACCGTTCCCTTTCCTTTTACAGAGATATAATCACCATTTCCAATTCTGACTTTGGTGATATTTGTTGGCTATAAGTCTCTCAAAAACTTCTTGTCATTAGTCATGTGATTGGTGCAACCACGATCAATCAACCAACTTTCATTGGCTTCATTGCCTGCAAAACATGTAGCCACAAAAAGTTGATCCTCCTTTTCTTGATCAGCAATCTGTGCTTCTTCACCTTGCTGTTGTTTTTCATTTTTGCATATGATAGCTTCATGTCCCATGAGGTTGCATTTGCTACATTTTGCATCTGGTCTCCTCCAACATTTGAAGGGAGGGTGACCTTTTTTGTTACAATGTTGGCATGGAGGATAATTTTTCTTTGCTCCAAGTTTTTTGTTTTCTGAATTACTTTTGCTGCTTGTTGCATTATTCTCGCCACTTGCTGCTTGTATATTTTTGTTCTTATTCTTTCTCGCATCTTGATTTTTGACAAATAAAGCTCCTTCAACAACACCTTCCTACCTCATTAATCGTCTCTGCTCCTGTGCTTGCAAGACACTTAAGAGCTCATCAAAAGAAATTTTTGACAAATCCTTAGTATTTTCTAAGGTTGTAATTGAAGCCTCAAATCTATCCGGCACTGTTACAAAATTTTCTGAACAATTCTTGAATCTGTCAGAGAAGAACCCAATATTCTAACCTGATTTGCTATGCTGAGTAGCCTGTCAAAATACTCTTTTATGGTTTCTGTCTCTTTCATCTTTTGCAGCTCAAAGTCACGAACCAGATTCAATACCTTCATTCCTCGAATCATTTCATCCCCTTCGTACTCAGTCTTGAGATAATCCCATATCTCCTTTCCTAACTTTAGAGACATAATCCGAGTGAATATGGTTGATGAAACTGCGGCAAATAAACAAGCTTTTGCCTTTGATTTCTTTGTCTTCTTCTCCTTCTGCGATTTGATTTGTACCATGGTGGGATTGTTTAGAAGAACAGGAATATCATAGTCCTCTTCTACTGCTTTCCAAAGATCTAAAGCTTCCAAATACGTCTCCATTTGAACTGCCCAAATTTGGTAGTTATCTCCATCGAATATCGGTGGAGCCATAAAGGAGAAATTTGCTTCAGTTTCCATGATCGCTCGAACTCATAGATCCCTAAAGAAGAAAAGCTCTGATACCCATTGTTGTTTTAACAAATAAAACAAAACTATTTTTGGAGGAATAGAAGGAATTTGATGCTGCAAACTGATGAGATTAATTCATAAACTCATAATTGAAAGATTACATCTAACAATTATTTAAAAATATAAAAATAACAAACTAACAATAGATTCTATTTTTAAATTAATTCAAACAAATCAAATATTTATTCAAAAACAAATAAACTTCAGGTGGAGCTGCCACATGGACTTTTATTCATAAGAATTTAAAGTATATTCTCAACACCTTGTGGATTCACCAGCGTCTTCAGCAAACCATTAAAAGGGTTTTCAGCCGCTGCATTTAAGCATCCAACTTTAACAGCAAGGTATTTTAAAGAAGAAGAAGAGTTCAAAAGCAAACTTCAATGGGTACCCATGGTGGAGAGGATTTCGAGAGTGAATTTGCTGAAATGACTAACCTCAAGCTTAGGTAGCGAGAGAGAAGAAGGTATAAACAAGGGAAGGCCTGAGTATTACGGTGCCTTTTGTCTTGCATGTCCCATGCGTTTATCTTAGAGCTTTTTGTCAACAAATTCAGTCTGATCTGCAGTATTTTAATAATTTTTTATTAACTTAATATGATTATTACTTGCGTAAATTTAAATGATTTATCTATATCTAAAACTCAAAGTGCAAAACTGGAGAGTCAATGCGTTCCATTTATAGGCAATCGTCTCTGTATGAAGAACCTTTCCTGGTCTCTGGCGTCTCCCACAATTATTCCACTCAGTAAAATCATGGGACCCCAGTTTGTTTACGAACCCAGGAGACTGGAAAACTGTAGACGATAACACTCTCTCTGCTGACGCCCCTTCTACTTTAATTTAAGTAACAGCGATTTCACTCTTAGATTTTATTGGACCGACAGAGCGTTCAGGCAGAAACCAAAATAAGAAGATAAAAAAAAAAAAAAAAGAATAAAAAACACAAAGATTTTACTCCTCGACAAATCTAGCAAGAGAGAGAGGCATCACACCTGACAAAACAAGTTCATATTTAATTTGGAATTTTTTATTTTAACTATTTGTTCTACTTATAGAGTCTAGAATTCTATTTCGTCGTTGAAATTTGAATATTTAATTTTAGAAGAACACACAGCTGTAAAAATATTGGTGTCTATAGAAGCGTTGATATCTGTCATTTAATAGACTTCCTAACAATGAGGGTGTCTAGTGATAACGTCTCAAACTTTTGAGATGTTAAATAACAAAAATAAAAATTTAAAGGGTTAGTTAACAAAAAAAAAACTATAATAATAATCCTTAATTTTATCATGTAATTTTAAGATGGATTGTTAAAATTTAAACAATAAATTGAGAATGAAAATATAAAAATTGGACACCCAGATATAACACGCCAAACCTATTTCAAGAACAAACTACGATTTGATGAGAAAATTTACTACAAAGACAAAATTACAGTTGCGAATTTTACAATTTGAACTAAGACGTGTTTATACAGTCAAATAAAATCGTAAAGAAGATCCATAATATGAATAAGCGGAAATCCGATCCGACATAATCTTTTGATTGTAACAAGTTAAAGCCTGACTTAGTTTACACGAAACTAGGAAACCAGACCGCCTAAGCTCACAGTAAGATGAAAAACGGCGGATTTGAGCACAAAAGAACACCGCAGTGACATCACATGATCACTAATTTTGATTGTTTAATTGATTTGTGGTGGAAAAGTTGCATTAATTAATTAATTAGCTCTCACCTAACAGGGTTTCCAATTTTGTTAATTCATTTCTAGGACAGTGTTACCTAGAAAATGTCGATCTACACAATTTAGGTTTGAGGATAACATTATACCAACCGCGCCTAGCCTTTAAATATTGGCGCATGGTAACTTAAGATTAAGTCTCATTTAAGCCATCTTTCCTCATTTTATTCCCCAGCAATATAGCGCGTGACATCTTTTAATGAATATCATTTCATTTTGATCAAAATATTGTGTGTCATTCACCATAAAAATTTATTGGACATAACAATTTAAACAAACTTGACATGTTTTGCGCTTTATACTTCCTACTGTTTAATCAAATAACATATCATTTTATATCACTTGAACGAAAGAAATTAAATTAACAAACAAACAAGACGTGAATGTTATCCGTTTTAAGATGAAGTCTGTACGGTTTTATTTTTGGAGTTAATCCAAAATACATTGTACTACTTAAAAAGAAAAATTCTACTTATTAACTATTTATTCTTTGCTCTCCCAAGCAATTTAAAATTGTACACTCCAACTAAATATAAGTTGTGCGCTCACAATCAACTGAATCTTTGATCTTCATTGCCCAGTGACAGCACAGGACATCTTCTATCTTCCATGCGTAAAAATTGATATATGTTTTAGAGATGGGGTAGATTTATTGAAATGAGTCATCTTTGGATACTGTGGAGAGGATTATTTTATCGTGTTATTGAAAGAAGCAAGGATAATGCAAAATATATGTTATTATTACATATACATATACGCAAGGATAAAAAAGGGTGGGGCCGTACAACTTTGGTTTGAAGTAGAGATATGTGGCCGCTATAAAGAGCTTTGAAAACTGCCCCTGCCAAACTTGACTTTTTCATCTGCGGGGAGGATCAAACACCCAGATGGAAATCTAGAGCCAAATAAAAAAAAAAATGAAGAGTTTTTGATCTTCTGCGACAATTTGCGCCAGAGAGAACGGTCAAAAGAGAGTTCTTGCAGATCTTACCCGTGTCTTTGAAAACAATGATTTGATGTGCTAACCCTCGTTGATTCGTGTGTTGTTTCCTCTGTTGTGATCGTCTAATTTTCTCCATCCCCAGTTTCAAATTAGCGACCTGGAAAGCTTTAAATGCGAGTTGGTTGGCGAAGTTTCTGTCTTTCTTCGTTCACCATCCATATTCTTAAGAACCAAGTTTTAGCCTTTTCCATCTATGGTTTCTTTATATTTGATGGCATAAAACCTTCGTTTTAAACCCCATTTTCAAGCTTGCCAACATTCTTCTTCCTTACAGACTACGTTTCTCGCTTCAATAGTTATGGATTTTATTGCATATTCGTCTCGATTTTCCTCCTCCTCCTCTTTTTCGTTCGCTAATGTCGTCGAGAGGGTCAAGGAAATCTGCTGCCACGCGGTTACTGCAATTATTGGGAATATTCTCTCGGCGATCTTCACGTTTTCCTTCGCGTTAGGTTTGTTTTTCTTCAACGTTTCTATTTCGTTCTTCATTTTTCTGGATTACTGCTTGGGAAATGGCTTTAGAATCTGAATCCCTGGTTTTAATCTATTGGGGTTTCTGTCTATTCTCCGTTTGAATTCGATTAGAAAGTGAAGTCGGTTTGGTTTTATGAAACGACGATGTTTGTGCGGACAAATTGAATTTATGAATTCTTTCATAGTCCTTTAGCAAAGAGTCGCCATATGAATTGGTTAATACTTGAGGAGGTTCTGGTGGAGGAACTGACATTCTTGTTTGGGCAGTGGGCACCTTGTTAGGAGCCATGACTGGGGCATTGATTGGGCAAGAGACAGAGAGTGGATTTGTGAGAGGCGCTGCCGTCGGGGCTATTTCAGGGGCTGTTTTCTCCATCGAAGTCTTTGAATCGTCTCTTATTCTTTGGCAGTCTGATGAATCTGGCATAGTCTGCCTTCTCTACCTGGTGAGATATTCTGAGCTGATTCGAATTAAGTCTGGTAAAGTGATGGAGTTTATCAATTAACATCATTCTCGTAAATGAAACAGATTGATGTCATTTCAAGCCTCCTAAGCGGGAGACTTGTCCGAGAGCGAATTGGACCGGCCATATTTAGTGCAGTTCAAAGCCAGGTATGCCAGCCAATTTGCTGATGGATTAGACAGCAAATTCCATATGTTTGCTAATATGTTTCCAATTTTCCTTTGCTCAATCAGATGGGCGTAGCAGAGATGAGCTTCGAAGACTTGCCTAACATCTTTGACACTAGCAGCGCCAAAGGGCTGCCTGGAGACTCCGTTGAGAAGATCCCGAAGATCACAATTTCGATGAACAATGACTTGGACGCCTCTGGCGAGAAAGCTTCTTGTTCGGTCTGCCTTCAGGTTGTGCTCCAATTCTTAGTCTAGCGTTGAATTTCATATGCTCTACGAGAAATGGAAATGGTTATTCAACTAGAAATACATAATTGGAAATGGTTTAAACAATGTTGTTAGCCTTAAATAGTTTGAAAGCGACAGAAAAACACCCTTGATATGCTTTTTTAGTTTGGTGTAATAGTTGTTGTTCTTATTTTCGCAGGACTTCCAACTGGGAGAGACAGTCAGAAGTTTACCTCACTGCCATCACATGTTTCACTTACCTTGCATAGATAAATGGCTTCTCAAACATGGTTCTTGCCCTTTGTGCAGAAGGGATTTATGATTTTACACCTGTAAATTACAAATTCAGAACTTTTGATATATTCTTTTCACCCTTATCCATAGATTATTGGTTTAGATCATTGCTTCAGTCCTTTCGCCCTTGCTCTCTTGCGCGCTGGACTTGATTGCTGTGTGGATACAGAGAAGTTGGTAGTAATGAAAGATTTTTCATTCCTTGTGATAATCGTCAACGACCCTCCATTGAGGAGATTAGGGCCATTAATGCGACCACCCTAAGAATTTGCCACCCCAAAAAGCACTAACCTTCAAGGATAGGGCAGTTTTTGTTGCCTCTTTCGATGTTTTCTGCCCCATTTCTTAAACTTAACAACAAGTAAAGTGGATCACATTGAAGGTAGGCACAGTTTTTGCCTCAACCTGCTATAACTTGAGTAGGTGAGAATTGGGTATGCTGGAAAATGACCATTCCCCTCATTAACATCTGGTGAGATTGCCCTCCCAGTAACTCTCGTCTGAGGAATCCAGCAGAAGAAGGTCATTTTTTTCATCTTTCGTTGGATGATCTTGGCGTTCACTTGTGCATTTTTCATTGCAGCCGGTGTGTTTATGTATTAAGAATGTCATTTTATCTTGCTTTTTTGGATAGATCTTGCACGCAATTATCATAAAAATGCATTAGCGAAAACAGTAATTAAGAATGTAAAAAAATCAGAAAATCCGATTGATGCTTGGTCAACCCGAAGACAGAAATTTCTTCCATTCGTGAAAGGTAGTGTGTTGTTGAGGTGCCTGCTCGAAGGAATGTCGGTGACCTAAAAATGGAGATTTAGTGGGGCTGCCCAGAAATTGTCATCATAATTACCCTTGACTTTTGTGGCCAAATGACATGATTGACTTTTATTGATCATCCAAGCTCAAGATTTTTGTCTGGGAGAAGAGACCCACCAATCTCACTTTCCCTGTGGGATCACAGATTCTTCTTTTGATGTCACAGCCCTCACAATACAGTTAAAGTCCAGATTCATTCAACTGAGTCTCATCTTCACTATTTCAACCCAAAACAAACAGAAGAAACAGCTACTCATCCGTGTCTCCCTAAAATTACAGCAGTCAAAACCAAAACTCCCCAATTGATTGCTCTAAGACGTAAATTCTCTGAGCTATTTATCTGAATCATCTTCGTATTCAGTTCGAGTTTTTCGGAAAGCAAATAAAATACAACCCAGTTGAGCAACTGTTACATTGATGGTAACTTAAAAAATTTTGGGAGGTTTCTCTTACATACCTCACTACTTGCAGTGCACATACAAGTTGAGCCGCAAACGGGTCTTCAATTCTTCAAGTTGATCTGAGCTGGTTCGGAGTGGCACAAGGAGCAAGAGATTTTGCAGGCACATTAATTCCTCCACCTCTTAACGACACGATGGGACCTCTAACCGAGCTGGCTCTGCTCACAAGATTTGAGTCAAGAAATACGACAATCACTGTAATATCGTCATGAAAATGGCGGCGGACACCACGGTCGATTTTCTTGAGATCGGAATATCGCATCTCTCTTTTCTTCGCTGCTTCCTGCAATACGGTTTTCACGAGCCTCCGAGCAATTCCCTGCGGAGTAAATGGAATCTTTTCAATGCCATCCTTTGGAAAAGGATAAACCGCTTTCCATGGCGTAAGATAATTATTAAAAGAGTGAGTGAAACAAGTTGGCTTGGCTTCCTTCACTATCTAGAAGATTGAGAATTTCGGCTGATTTCAGAACAAATAACAATTGATAATCCACAGTTGCAGTACTTTTGATGAACAGGGTGCAGTAGAATCAGAAAGAATGCACAAGCAAAGAAAAATGAACAAAAGAGACTTTCCTGATAGCTAAATATATCTTTCTTGGTGCACTTGATAGAAATAAAACAACACAGAGTTAATCATAACATTTTATTCGAGGGAAACTAAAAATCTCTAAGGCAAATCGCTTGAAAAAGCATTTTCATCATGAATTTTCTGTGTTAGTCGTGGACAATTCAAAGGTGTGAGAAACATCTTACAGTGCGAGGATGATTTTGGACGATATCGACGGCTTCCTGATTGGTAAGATGCTCCCATAGCCCATCAGAAGCAAAAATCAGAAATTGATCGTGTGGCTGAAGCTCATGCACAGAAATTGACGGTTCGGAACTCAAAATTGGCCTCCTGAAAGGTTCTCGGAGGCGAAACTTGGCGTAAAGAGGCTCCCTGTTGTATTCAGGCCTTTTCAAATATACATCACCAATAGATCTGGATATCTGCAAAGGAAAGAAAAACATTCTGAAGTGTCACAGCACCAACAGCTCTAATGATTATGCAGCAAAAATCATGAAATCCAACAGAAACTAGATTGCTCCCCACTAATTTCAATGGAGTATGAACTAATTTTGAGAGTTTTTACCTGTATCAAGCCCTTTACTCGCCATACATTGTGCTTTAGAACAACAATATGGGAGTCATCAGGGTGCAAAGAGTGCATCTCCTGCCTAACGGATTCGATTCCGACGTTATGTTCTGCAGAGAGGGGAATGGCAAGAACCTCCCCTGTAGACCTCATAAGCCTCCCAAGAACAGCCCGGGAATCTCCAAGGTTGGCGATGTAAAGTGTGCCTCCACAAATCACACCAACCAAGCAGCAAGATCCTACTGCAGCTATTTGGGGCTTCATCGGCCATTGTTTGGCAACAACTGATGAAAACCCTTCCTCAGTTGCTTGATATGCTTTCCTGATCACCTCGACTGACATCGACCGTTGCTCTGATGCAAATCCTGCCAATCAATGATTTCATTATACAACATAGGAAAAAATATAATCAGGATATTGCCCAAAATTTCTAATAATGGATAGAATTCTTACTTTTGAGATGGTGGAATAAATGATCGCAAACAAAACGGGATGTCTCGGGGCCTCCATGACCATCGTAGACACCAACGAAGGTGCCATAAGGGCCGGAGTCGAGTGAGCTCAAAGGGCCAGACTCGATTTGGCTCTGATCCTCCAACAAATTATTGGCCTGAACCACCGCCATTGAAAATTCACCGCCGGTGTGCTGCCCAGTGTCCTTGTACCAAAGTAACCCATCTTGCCGGCCGGTTGCATCTGAGCCAGTTTGGAGAAAAGGGTCGGAGGAGGATGGCCTCCAACAGGCCCTCAAAAAGTTCATCAACCTTGATAACATCCCTCATTTCAACCCGGCCATCCTCCAGTTCCTCCACATCCAGAAATGGATGCGGATTTGCTTCGACCACTGTCCCCTACTCCTGCACGCCAATAAATCTAATCTGATGAAATCTATTGAAATCTCATGGGACTACGTCAGGAACTGGAATTCCAGAATGAAACCATCAGATTACAGCCTATAACACTGAAAACCCTCAATTTCCCACTACTGATGAGCCTCATTGACGAAGAAAAAATAGAGGGGAAAAAGAAAAGAAACAGAGCGAAGAGAAAAATCAGGTCAAATCAATCCCAAAACTTCAAGTTTCAATCAGGTCACCCTTCGATCAACACATTTTTATATATGGGAAATATCAAACGCCGATAAAGAAACAGAAAGAATCGCGATTCGTGGAAGAAAAACAATCACATAAATTAAGAGTGAAGGGACATTCACCTCAAAGAAATGGACACAGAGAAATATCAGCTCAGTCTGCAATTAAGCTTTTGAATCAGTTGGGGGTAAGCGACTGGATGACAAGAAAAGAAAACGATGGAGATCTAAAAGAGACGGAGCAATACATGTGCGTGTTAAATGTTAGATCGAGAGATCCATCAAATAAAAAAACAGTAGCAAATATACTTCTGCTAATCGTGAATTTCTGCTTTCCCACACTTTTTTACCCTCGTAAGGTGATAATACACAGGAAGTGGAATAGGAAGAAGAAGAAGGTGCAGATAATTGAAGTAAGAACTGGAGGTTTCTCAATGAGTGTTGTTATTGAACCAACTGGGAAACATTTAATAAAGCTTTTCTCTTTCTTTTCCTTTTTTCCTGTTTACCTCTCTGCTCTTTCTCTGCCTCAGTAGACCAACAACCCCCTATAAAAAGAAAACGAACAAAACGATGACTGAAAGACAGCAATGCATATGAGCGAACTGGGCTCCACATGAAAATCAAACCAGAGAGAGATGGTAAAAAACCAGTGTATAATATTTCCTCCGTATTAATCTGCAATTATGAACGTAAATCAGATCTTTTAATCTCCTCCTCTCCTTTATTTCCCTTCCATTTCTTTGTACTCGGAAGGATCTTTTTTAAAGTCGTCCCATTTTCTTTTCCAAACACAACAATAATACAAGTTCTTTTAGGTGGCTTTAACCTGTTTTTGTTTTTTACAGATCTGGAAGACGAACAAAGGTGAAGTTTTTATGGGAATATGACAGCTTGATTCAATTGTCTGCTAGTCAATCTCCAAGCTTTTCCATTGTCGTAAAGCTAGAGCTTTCTGTTCGTAATTGCTGGTAGCAGAGACTGAAGCTAAAACAGCCCGTACTGCAGATTAAAAATGAAAAGAAAAATCTCCAGATAAAAAAAACAGAAAAAGAGGATTTGATGGGTTCATTTATTGTGCATGAGTATCTTCGCTCATTGCTGATTCAATTAGTGTTGGGCTTGCGAGCTATCCAATTCTCGCTGCAGAATCCAGATATTTTCAGCCTCTTATCACGGGACTGAACCACGCGTCGAAGAGCTGTGAAGAAGAAGACACGCGTATGCACAGCAGCCTTAAAATCAAACACACATAATCTGTTTTTCATACGTCTTACTGTTAATATTTAGTTTAACACAAGTTAATTACATTCATAATTAATATTAAGAATGTAAAAGTAAATTGTAGAGTTACTAGAACGGAGAATATAAAACGACGATACCCTGATCCTAAATAGAAGGCATCACACCATTTCTTGAAGATTTTAGAATCTTGAAGTTAAACCGTCTTATGATCTATGATTAATTAAACTTTTACACTCTTACTATTACTATTAGATTTTATTTACAAATTAGATCTTAAATTATTTTTACAAATTGAATTTTTATTTTTCAATTATAAATAATTTAGATATTTGTGTCAATTTATTTATCAATCTTGTACGTACATACTATATTCTTCATTTTATAAGACATTTTAATTACTTTGAATCTTTATAATTTGATTTCAAACTTTATCTTTGTGATTAAAAGTTCAAAATTATTAGGTAAGAGATCGATAAAAAATTGTCGAATGAGTTAGAAATTGAGTTAAAACACTTTATTAGGTGAAAAATATAGTATGCACAGACTAGATTTAACAAATAAATTGACGATAAAATCTAAATTATTGATATATGAAAAATAGAAATTTTATTTATCTATTAAAATAGTTTAAGGTTTATTTATCAAGTGACCATAAATATTAAAATTTAAATTCCAATTTCCGCTAGTTTGGAAAGATAATAAAATTCATCAAACTAAATAGAGATATTTTGTTGAATTTTTTTCAAGCTATGTCTCTCATAAATAGGCAACACGTGTGCACAACTGCCAAGAATTAATTTTTCAAATTAATCTTAATTGAGAAAAGATAATTTAGGTCAAAATAACAAGCTTTATTTATTATTAAGAAAAATGACAAACCAATTATCGTAATTTGTGATCAATGACAAGTTAATCACTAAATTTTTTTGCTAGCAAATTAACTACTAAACTATGAGATAAATTCACCGATAACATCGCTGTCACGTTTGACGTTAAATACTTTAATTTTGATCCGCCGCAGATCAATATTTTTAAAAATAATCTTAGAATATTGATGGCCTGCTGAAAATCATATATGACTTGTTGTGAGTTGACAATAATCCGCGGTAGATTAATATTGATCTACAGTGGATCATCGTGCATCGTTCGCCTTATATAAATTCACAGTATACTCTTCGCGATTTTCTCAGAGATTTTGTCAGCGATTAGCGAACCCTAGAAATTTCTGAGAGTTGAAGTGAATCGCTTTTTGGCAAAGTTGAAGCATTTATTGAACACTAAATGGCATTTAGGAGTGTTGAGAAATCTGTTATTAATTGTCAAATTGAAGTGGGGTCGACGTCCACATTTTAGGCCAATGAGGTACATGTAATTGGAGATGAAATTGCTATAGTGTTGCATTCCATCTCGGTAATGCTAGACAAGGAGAAGCTCAGACAAGGAGAAGCTCTAGTCATTATACGAATCCAGTAGTGACGAAGACATGGACATGGCCGAGAGTAGGCCTAGATGCCCACCACAAGTAGAATGCATGTTCGCTGGTATGAGTCTTGGCAAGAAGTGTAGTTCACTGAATAAAATTAGAGAAAAAATTGTCGATCATATGTTGAAGAATGGGTATAAGATAAAATTCACCCACGGTGGCGCTCATCAGTTTGGGGCTGCCTGCAATGAATGATGCACGTGGCTGATGCACACCTAAAAAATGCAAAGTGAAATGACGTTTCAAATAAAGTGATACAACGACGTTCACACTTGTTCGAGAAAGATGGAAAGCCGTGCCTTTGCCAAATGTTTGGCAGCGCATTACTTGGACAGATTTAAAAGTCAGACCAACTAAGACCTTTCTTCCATAATTGAGACAGGCAGGAAGAACTTTAATGTGAACATCACACCCAGCCTTGCTAGAAGGGCAAGAAATGCGGAAAAAAAAAATTAACGAAGGGGATGACAATGAGCAATACAAGCTCATATGGTCCTATGCCGAGGAGATTCAAAGGTCTAATCTTGGAAGCTCGGTGCGTGTTCACCTAGAGATGAGTGTATTTAAAAGGATGTATATGTGTTTGGCTACATGCAAGATGGGTCTGTGCAATCCCGTGTGTATAATTCATGAGAAGCTCTCCTGAGGACTTTGTGCATCACTGGGAAACATACATGACAATGTACTCCCACTTTGTCCGTCCCGTCAGTGGACAAATCATGTGGTCTCCTGTGACGCATCTTGATCCAATTATCCCACCACCATTTAAGAGGCATCCCAGAAGGCTACGAAAACGAAGAATATGGGACGTGGACGAGGCCCCAAGCCGAACAGTGCTGCCCAGAAGACATCTGAACATGATGTGTGGCTAGTGTGGGGCACAATTTTCGCATGTGCGAAAGTGGAGGCCTAGAGTCCATGCATGTGGTGGCAGAGGCGACAAAGGTAGAGGCGGCAGAGGAAGCTCGCAGGGCATATTTATGGGTTTCAGAGTTCCCAAGACAGCCCCCGAGACAATTCCTGACATAGTCCCCGATAGAGTTGCCGAGTTAGATCCTGACATAGTTCCTGATATGCAAGTGAACCCATTATCACGTTTACATCTTCAAGTGTTATTTGAACTATGCTAATTTCATTTGCAATGTGTTCTGTAGGAGTATGATGCGCAAGGTCCGCAAACACAAACATACACAAATGTGGACCTTACCTTCTTTGATTAGAGAAGACAATGCTAAACCAAAATGATTATTACCTATGCAGCGAAACCAGAATACATCATCTACAATAGTTCATTCGAGGTAGCCTATTGTAGAACCTCTAATAAACTATTGTACATGATGCATGTCTGGTTTCGATGCATAGTTAATAGTCACTTTGAGTGAGCGCTGTCTTCTCTAATAAAGGAAGGTTAAAAATAAACGAAGAAGTTAATTTGGTTTGTGATTGTAATGCACATTATAGTTGTAATTGAATTGATATATTGGTTTGATAGATTTGGTTGTTGATGATGAATGAAAATTGATTAGTATGAAAATGTCGAATTACCAACTTTTCCCTAGGCAAAAATTTGAATATGTAATTGAATCGTTTGACGGGCCGCGGGGGACTGATAACTCACTGCAGCGGATAGTTATCAGTCCTCCGCTGCCCGTCAGACAATATGCAGGGGATCGTGTTTAACAACGGCGGTTTGTAACTATCCGCGACAGATCATCAGCATTCCTATGTCTTGTATCTTTCGGTGTTATGCACATGTTGCTTAAATTGTTGCAATGAACATATTACTTGTTTGTTGATGATAAATGGAATCGTTTGAGTCAATTTCTCTTTAAAAAATTGAAAATTTTGCAAGAGTTTCGCTTGTTTTTAGTCTACTCCCCTACGACATTATCAAAAACAAATAATTTTCCCAACAGATATTATCCAAATAGAAAAAAAAATAGAAAAAAGAAAACATAAACTTGTAAAGAGTCAATGAATTCTTTATTATGTACAACAAAGTCAGTATCCCTACACATCTCAACTACCCTAAGTCGGCTTCGTCTTGCCAAGTTTCTTCCGCAAATCCGTGAATTCAAAATACAACTTCGAGTCCACATATTCATTGAACACTTGGCGAACAACAGACCCTCCACAGGTATATTATCGTGATGGTGGAACTGTTCCTTCTTCTCGCAATGTCGAATGACCCCCAATCCTTCACTCGTACACTGAAAGATGCCATGCGGGCTAAAATACAAAGGGAACAATCAACACATAAGTGGAAAGCAATATGAATCTACACAAGGGAAAATATATACCACTCTTTATCAGTTGGCACTACGACGATCGAGATTGCTTCAGGCAACAATCGTTGGTAAGGGAAGTGAGTGTGCAAGTCAACGGACAACATAACACACGACTGCTTTGGGTGTGACTGAAATGTAAATCACGTATTAGAACTGTAGCAACATGAACGACAAACCTGAAAAGTGAAATGTTTACTTACGTGAATCCACTCTAATGTCAGTAGCAATTTTTTATGTTGAACCTCGAAGTTTTCTTCTTCGTTCATCGCATAGCACTGCATACAAAGAAAGCAAAGCAATGATAAGTACTAAGATAAAAGCTTATAAACTAAGATACAAAGAAAGCTTCTCACTGTGTTTATCGTCCCTACTTGCTGCAGGAAGATGATCTTAGTGATGGTGTACTCATCCTCGACCAGGTTTCCCAAAAGAATTGCGCACATCTCCACGTTCTTCTGAGTATTTTCAAAAACATACTTCTTGAAAAGATCCATCAGTTGACCTGGTTGCAAAAAAAAATTGACAAGAGACTGTTAGACTAATAAGGCATTAATAAGTGTAGACACACGTATATAACCAAATCGAAGACGTACCATGAGCACAGTTTTAAGTGGCGGAGGCTGCAATCCACCCAATGCACCTGTCTCTTGCACCTTGGCAAGCACTATAGGAGGAGTAGGTTGGCCTCTTAGGGCAATGGTGCTACAAATTTTAAACACGTTATTACATTGTACACAATTAAAGTTAATACTAGACTTTTGCGTAAAAATTAAATATCTTACAAGCAGTTTGTGTCTTCTATTGCTAAAGAGGACGATGGAGAGGCCGCTGAAGAGGCTGTTGGAGAGGCTGCTCAAGAGGCTACTGGAGTTGATGGTGGAAGGACTACTCGCTGCCCCATTCTCTACAATGCTGCCAACATTTCACGATAGCGCTTCACTGCTCACTCCATTTTTTGCATTTGGAGTAGCCCCATTTGCTGGAGCTCCTCTAGCCAGACAAGTCGGTCCTCCATTTGGCGCATCTAGCTGGACATCTCCTCATACATCAACATAAAATGAGATGTCTGAGGAGGGGATATAGTCATCGGCTGCAGAAACATCCTCCTCCATGTGCTGCAGAGGTGATGTTCGAGGCTGTTCCTCCGAGGGGGTTGAAGGTTGAGCTACTGAGGGGGGTGGAGGTCGTACAACTAAGAG
>CM039471.1:9701593-9729617 GCA_022433065.1 Begonia loranthoides
GGGGGGGTGGTGTTGGCAGCTGGGACACCATATCTCGGTTCTTCGGGGACACCATATCTCGGTTCTTCGAGGTCTTGGATACCCATTCCCCTCTAACTTTGCTGACCCTTATTCGGTCCACTTTCAATCTGTTGTGGACATCTGTGGCATTTTCTTCGATTCTTGGCTCATCCTCCAAGATCAGTATCACAGACTACTCAACAATCCTCTAAATGAGCCAATTGAATGACAGACTCTTGGCCGGATTGTTCAGCATCTCGTGCATGTGACTCAAAATGACATATCCGATGTCCACTTTTTTTTCCTAGTGAACACCTTCTCGAGCAAATAGAGATCTGTGCAGCTAACATGGTCTCGATGTCTATCCCGAGGAAAAATGGTTTACGTCATGATGATGTGGATCACTTGGGCTATGACATTCAGCTCATTGGACTTTGGCTTCTTGTACGCGCCAATCTAGGGATCCCGGTGCAACAATCTAAGCACTGTCAACCCTTCTCCTCGCCTGATGAAAGGTGGCTCCCAAGACACGTGGTAATAGTGATCATTTGGTCCTTCCATCGCACATCCAAGCATCACGTTAAGATCGTTGGAAGTCAGCCTCAGCTCCCGTCCAAACATATAAGTTCAGACCTCTAATGGCTGGGTGGATAGTTCCAAATTTGTATAAAATAGCTTCACAATCCTCTCACAGTAACTTCCACCCAATCGGCACAAACTAGCTAAGCCAGCCACCTCAAACAATTGTTCAATTTCCAACTCGGCCAAGGACTCAAAGTCTACTCTTCTAGAAACAATAATTGAACGGTGTTTAACATCAGCTTCATATCGTTCATTCGCATAGACTGGTCCTAAAGAGTGGGCATTGGAAACCCGATGCAACGGGTTGGAAATGGACCATTGTACCTCCTGCTGGTCATTGTTGAGGTTGCGATGGAGGTTGAGGTTGTGCTTCAACCTCGGCTTCAGCTTTAATTCTGCCAACACGGCCCACCGTGGCTCCTCCATCTTCACCCACCGCGAATGCTCCAGCTTGCATCGCGGCAGATGCTGCTTTCGCCGTGGGTGCTCCATCTTGCACCGTGGTGGGTACACTGTTGTGAAACTGACTGACGAGGTCAATTGCAAACCAACGACGTTCATGGGCAGAGTTTGTCGTTTCTGCCTGTGGTTGCGGGTGAGTCTGTGACGGACCACCATTTCGCTTGAGTATCATTTTCTTTATGCGGGAATCTATTGATATCAATTACGTAGTGTGGAACGAAGGTCTGAGAGTACGAATGTTTGCCGAAGATATCGTGGTTCATGGTGAACTCGTCGGAGTGCACAATTGAGTCTTATATAGTAGGGAAAAGAAACAAATAACGAGGCACGATGATCCACGACAGATCATTATTAATCTACAGCGGATTATTGTCAACATGCAGTAGGTCGTATATGATTCGCGGTGGACCATCAATATTATAAGGTTATTTTTAGAAATATTAATGCGTGGCAGATTAGTCGCAGATCGAAATTAAATCGTTTAACGACAAACGTGACAGCGATGTTAGCGGCAACTTTTTTTTATAGTTCAGTGGTTAATTTGTTAAAAAAAAAGTTTAGTGATTAACTTATTATTGATAGTAAAATACAATGGTTGGTTTATCATTTTTTCATGTTATTATTATCATGAAAAAAATAATAAAAATAGAGAGAATTAAGACTGGATTTTGAAGCATTTTGACAAGTGCATTTGAGCGGCTACTTTCATGACGTTAGCAGCAATTAAAAAGTCCACCGGCCTATCCAATTTATTTATTACAAAATTCTTACTCTTCGCTCTGGTCAACGCAATGTACAATATAATGTTTATTTTGTTTATTATTAGATGACTAAAAACACTGGTTTGTGTAATCTTATAACTCTGAAGTGCTACTAAAAGGTCAAGATAAAACGAAATGATCAGAAAATTATCTGCACAAATCGAGGGTCGATAATTCTTAGTTTCTCGCAATCTCAACACTCGACGGTACCTTATTAGTTAGTTTTTGAAATCGGTAGATGTTGTCGCAACCTACTCGACTTGGGTAGACGGACACAAGCTCAACATTTTAGCACAAAGAATGGATAGAGATATAGCTAGTGTTGAATATAACGCAGTCTAAAGGTATTAATGGGTGACGATTGAAAACTGCTTCTTGTTCTTCATTATTTATTGAAGTTTATTTAAATGCATTTTGATTATTATTTGTTACTGAAAAAAGAATAGCACGTGAGAAATGAATCCATTTTGATAGGTGAGGGCACCGTCCAACACACATGGGCACCGAAAAGATGAAGAAAAGGAGAGATTTTCACCGTCATTTGTTGGATTTCGCTGAATAACCCAGAAAGAAAATATATAATTAATAGTTATTATTATCTAAATTAATAGCTTTAGAAGCCTTTGATAAATGGGCTAAATTCTTCTATGAAAAAATGACAAACTAACTATCAAACTTTGTGATTAATAACAAGTCAATCATTAAATTATTTTTGTTAACAATTTCACAATGGAAAAGAACAAAAACCCATGGAAAAAACAGAAAAAAAAACTCATGATTTTAAAAGAGATTTTCAGTAGAAAAGAGTTAATATCCATAAAGAATGGATTTAGAAGATTTTGGATTTTGTAAAAGAATGGATTTAGAAGATTTCAGGTTTTATAATTTGCAAGATTTTGTAAAAGAATGTTAATGTTTTAGTTTTTGGATTATTTAGAACTTTTTTACAGTCTATGGGAGAATCACAGTTTGTCTGTGTTGTCTGTAATTTTCTATGAAGAAGACAATGATCGACGACGATCCGTGGTGGATTGTGTAGTAATCCGCTGTGGGTTGACGACGAATCGCGGCGGCTTGACGACGAAGTGCGGCAGATTGACGATGATCCGTTGCGGCTTGACCATGATCCGCGGCAAATTGATAAGAAGAAAATTCTTTTATTTCACCTAGTGCAACGGTGAATCTTTGCACATCGATAATTCTCTCAATTTTCAACGGTTTTGGACGCTTGAGGACTAGTTTTCCATCGACTTTTCACGATGAATAGGTATGAAACATCTATTTTGTCATTTGGTGCTTATCGGAGAATATTCGGACAAAAAAACGTGTGGAGCTTCACGGTTTTGAATTGTGTAAGAAAAATTGGAAGACTTAAAAGCATTTTTAGCCATTGAAAGTGGGACAACCTGCCTTTGGCACCTTGCCAGTACATAGATCTCGAAAAGTTATGCGAAATAAGAAAAATTCATCCAAATCGGTCGATTAAGCACAAAGTAATTGCCTTCCAAAGTTTTTGCGCAAATGATCTCATTTTTTTCCCGCCCAAATCTACGCTGATATTCACCGAATAACAAAACAAATCTCTTCTACATGTTCATTGCAAAAAAATGATGAAAAAGGAGTCCTCAGACGTTCAAAACCGTTGAAAATTGATAGAATTATCAATCTGTAAAGATTCACCATTGCTCTAGGCGAAAGAAAAGAATTTCCTTTTTATTAATCAGCCGTAGATCATGGTCAAGCCGCCATGGATTGTCGTCAATCCACTGCGGTTCGTCTTCAAGCTGCCACAGTTCATTGTCATTAACAGCAAACGTGACAGCGATGTTAGCGGTGACTTTTTTCCAAAGTTCAGTGGTTAATTTGTTAGCAAAAAAAGTTTAGTGGTTGAATTGTCATTAATCGTAAAGTACGATGGTTTGTTTGTCATTTTCCCTTCTTCTCTTAAAGAATAGAAAGTTCGAGGACATCATAAGAGTCTCAGAAAACTATAAAGCCCATCTAACAAGAATGAGGTTCTAAAAACTGGACTGAAGCTTAAAAGGAGAACGCCAATCACAAAATCATGCATTGTGTAGAGAATCGAACACAAAAACCAAAAATAAAAACTCGCAAAAACAAGAATACTGAGATTTATTTGAAAAATCTTTTTGGGAAAAAAACTAAAGTCATAAGAGAAATTGACTAATCAGAAATTAAGATACAATTGAATTTTACGACTCAAATAACAATATATAAAATAATATTAAAACCCCTAATATTGGATACGAGGCCTACTCGACCAATCTAGAATTTAGGTTACACATAATTCTAATAATCTCAATCTTGACACGAATTCCACATGAGAGATCTAAAACGCAAGTTTCTCGTCCCATCCCAAAATGAATTCAGAACACTAAACACTTACAATCTCCAACTTCAAAGAAATTCTGATGTAATGTACAAATCTCCAACTTCAAACAACCTCCTATTCCACAAATGCTCTTGCAGGGCCAACTCAATAATTGATACTGATCAAATTTAAGCACTGCTTAACCTTGAGAAACACAATCGAGAAGAAATCACATCTCCTCTTTCATGGTATCACCAAGCTATTAGAATTGTCACAACGAACCGCATTTGAATATGTTGTAGACTCCTCACTGAAATCAATACTCTCAAACACATTCAATGCATAACCTACTAAACTAATTTCACTATATCACTGTGGAGCTTTGACCTTCCTCTTGGATCTGCCTTTAACGATATCTGTGATGACTTGGACTAGAATTAGCCTACATAATTATATTTACTAGAATTAAATATAATTAAGTGATAATAAGTCATGAGATGACTTTGAAGAAGAGATTAGCCAATTAATTGAGGACACTTTTCCAAACTAAAAATAGTTATAATAGTGGATGCTTTAAATTATGAAATAGTGATAAAATTGAATCAATTAATTATATGCTCATTAAGATATGAATTTTTGCACAAAAGTAAATGGATGTGTTGTATACGAGCATAGTCACTCTTTGAGTTTAATTGAGGAGGTTATTGTGATTAGAAATTTAAACCATTTTAAGGTCATAAAATAGACACATAAATGAAGCTCATGGCTTTGATTTGAAGGGATTTGGATGTATGCAATAAAAGTTATGCAAATTTGACATTAGATGTGTTTAAAATTGCCATATTTTGGAATGTCTTTAAATTGGGCTTTAAAGTTGGAATTTGGAGAAGCTTATAAAAAGAGAAATATTCATAATATATTGAAATATGTGGCTATGTAATAAAATTGGACAACCAAGGGGGTTATGTCACGTGTAACCTAGAGGTTAGTGACTAAGTGTGTGATTAAAGGTTAATTAAAGTTAATTAATCATGATTAATTATAATAATAATGGGGATTTGCTTGTAACTCATCTAGATTAATGAGTTTAAGCTAAGAGTAGTTAAGAATAATCAACTATGATATTTTTATGAATTTTCATAGTTTAAAGGGTAAAATGATAAAATTTGAAGTACAAGATAAATGGTTAAATTCACCTCTCTAAGTTATCATTTACCATGCTAAGATGATAAGTGTCCTTAGAGCATGTTGGAAAAAGAAAATTCATGTTGAAGCAGAGAGGGTGAAGAGAGAAAATGAGAAAATTCCAAAGAGGTAGGAACCCTAACCTAAATATTTTCTAAACTATGATAAATATTATATTGTTTTTAGGGCGAAATTGGTGTATGGATGATAAAAACTATTTCTATGATTAACTTTTATATGAGAATCTTGAAATAATAATGGATAAAGATGTTGGATTTTGGTAAAAATAATTGAATGAAAGTGATTACATGAATTATGTAAAAGAGATTAAATTCTTTTAACTATAGATTAATATCTATTGTATACATCTATAATTCATGTTGGTTTGGATTGGTTAGATATAAGTATGAATTGGATATGCATTGATGGTTTAAAAATCTAACAAATAGAATTTATAAATAAATATATGGAATAAGAGAAATAAGAGTTCTTAAATAAATAAATGTTTTAGATAAGAAAACATAAATTATGGAGTTAGATAATTATATCTAATATTGCTTTGAGTTATATTGAATGGAAAAGAGTTTTAGATGATTGATTAAAGAAATAAAAGTGATTCGATTTGATAAATATAATTTTTGAATTAAAGAATTAGATATTGTTATTCATTATTGATATTATATTGGATGTTGATTAAAATAGTGAGGAAATGTCTATATTGATGATATTAGATTATTAATATGTTTATGAGTGAATATCGGATGTTTTAGGACACTAATTATGTAATATTAGTTGGTTTTGAGTTAAATTAATATTGGGGAAAATGAGAAATAATGTAGGGTTTAACAATTTTCCTTGAGTGGGATGTCTAGAATATTAAAATAAATGACATGTTATGGGACCAGATATCCACAGAAGCATGAGTATCTGCGGAAGTGTGAGTATCCTTGAATGTGTGAGTATTCACGAATATGTTGTTGTTAATTGATTATATTAGGTAAATACATTTATAAATTACATTATTTGGAAAAATAATAATTATATATGCGAAATCAGATGTCCACATAAGTGTTGGTATTCGTAGAAATGTTAGTGTTTTTGGAAGTATGGGTGTCTGCAAAATATTAAGTGTGAGACGAATATTCACAGCGGACTCATAAGTTTCCGCAAGTAGAAGTGTGGGTATTCGCGAATACTTGGTTTCAAAAGAACATGTGGCAGCGTATTAGATGTATCCACAAAAAAATTAAGTGTGGGATGAATATCCGTAGCAGATATCCGCAGTGGACGCGTAGGTTTCCGCAAAGGGTCTCTTTATTTTTGTGTGAAATATATTTTTAAGTACTTTTTATCGTGCTTTTGAAAAACTGTTTTACACAGCAGAAAACGTTTACATAAAACACTTTGTAATTCTAACATTTTCTTCATAAAATCCTTTAGTGCATATAAACATTCATCGAACCGTTATACAACAACATCTACTTTCATGAAAACCTTTTTATACAAAATCTTTATTTATGAGCCATAACCCACGGGTTATAATTGCCATAACAATCTCAAGTGCTCTTCATGAGCATGCGCCATCAAGCACGTCGTTATCCATAGGGAGTCTCGCCGTTCAATTCCTTTACCTACATCACAAGATTCATTTATAATACTAAATCTCAATAAGTAATGTATAATATAAACATGATATGTACTTTTTATAAAATGTTTGCATTTCAATTTTCTTTCTTTTCTTTCATTCGTTCTTTTCTTTATTGTTCTTCTTCTTGATATTGGGACATGACACCAAAGCTATAAATTATTGGGGGACAAACCCACCAAAGCTCCAATGGAGCCGAAGCTACCAAAGCTCCAATGATACCGTATCACTAAAGCTTCTTACATATCTTTCATTTAATCTTTTTTTAATAAAAATATATGTATGTAAAACATTTTTTGTTTCTTTTTTGAAAAACATGATGCATGAAAATGATCCACAATCATAACATAACATATTTTTTAGCAATAATATCATATCACATCCTCGAGTAATAATATTATTAGTCAATATTTGTAACATCTCTAGTCTTCTCAGTACAATATTGTCTGCTTTGGGTTGAAACTCACACGATTTTGTTCTTGGAGTTAGCCCAAAACGCGTTGTACTAAGTATGGAGGATAGCTCTATTATAAACCATGTATTTTTTACTCTCTCAAGCGATGTGAGATTGTGCATCCCTACTGCTATGAGTCAGACTTACACCTAGACCATTTTTGCCTTTATAAGGTGGGCTGCCACAATACCTCAACATATCATCAATCGTCAAATAACATCTTATTAACTAAACATCGTAGTAGGGGTGGAATGGTTCGGTTCGGTTCCAAATTAGGGCCGAACCGATTCGGTTCGGTTTTTCATTTTAGAAAATCGAAATTGAATCGAGAGAGTTCGGTTCTCCTCGGTTTGGTTTCTCTTCGGTTCAGTTTGGTTCGAATCGGTTCGGTTTTCAGTTCTAATCGGTTCGGTTTCGATTCGAATCGGTTCGGTTTTTTATGGCATCAATTTGTATGTTTTCCATTTAATTTTTCAGCTTTGTACTCGATTTTGATATCGGTTTAGCGGTTTGGTTCTTTTAGTTTTTTTTTTATTTAATTTAGTTCCTAACTTTCCTAATATATTTCATGCCACTTAATTTTTTTAATTATCATAATTATCTCTTTTAAACTCTGATTTGACACAAAAAAATCCAACAGTGCAATATTACATAACAACAACTAAATAGTACATCAAACTCATAGTTTCATGATATGAGTAAATTTATAGTTTCCACAAAGATTAACAATTCTAATATTTAAAACAGATTCTAAATTGTGAATCAATAATTAAACAAACAACAATTTCTTAATTCAGGGACAAAAGCAAAGAATACATGTATTTATAGATCTCCAACTGGTCAATCTATGAACAAAATTCAAAGTTCAATCATTTAGGCAACACTCAACCTCACCATACAAACATTTTCTTTACTGCCAATTGAAAATGTTTTCAATCCTATAATCCTAAATACATAGCAAGAACTTCTCTAGACAATATAATTACATATTGGATACAGTTTATCGTCGCAGAAAACATGAGAAACCCACAAAAGAAAAACTTAAATTCACTCTATCTATATGTCCCCGATCTGTAAACACATACAAGAAAAAAATAAATTTGTGTGTAGGATAGAAACGTTGGGTGGGGTGGGGTAATTGAGGTTTTCAAAAGAATAAGACTGTAAAGAATAGGGTAGAGAAGAGGATAATAAATTTTTGAAAAAATAATCATTTGTGTCAAAAACTTTTTACCATAAATTAGGGCGAGTAATTAACAAGTTTATGAGTTTTGATGTTTTTATATTTTTTTATTTAAGTTTCAGTTCGGTTCAGTTTACCCGGTTCTTAAAAACAAAAACCGAGAACTGAACCGAACACCTCTGTTCGGTTCGGTTCAGTCCTATTTTAAATTTTTTCTTCTAATGAAACTGAATCGAACCGATTCCCACCCCTACATCGTAGCACATCATCACAATACATCCTTGATCCATATATTATTATAACTTATTAAAAACTAAGAACATCCTAGCATCTCATGGTGTAGGCTGTTAAGCCAAAGACATGCAACATTTACTTACCTTGGAGCCTTAGCAATTATCCAATTTATCTCTTGGAGTTAGAGGACCTATAACATGATAATCCTCACATTAGTACCATAACATATATATATATATATATATATGTGCATATCTTTTTGTACACTTATCCAATTCAAGTGATTCTTGAAGTAATAACTCCCTTAGATGATGCTTATTATCATATAAAATAAGTTTAGAAATCCAACCACTTTTGTCATGGGTAAAATGTTCCCAACAGAATCTTTTTATTGTCCAATATCTAGTTTTAACTCACAATTTCCCATAACTTTAAAAAATCTATAACTTTCATTATACGCGACCAAATGTTTTGATTCCAATGCCCATAGTTCCATGAAAGTGTCTATTAAAACACACAAATAATTTTTAAATTAGAAATCATTAGAATTGGTCAATGCTATCAAAACCAAAACTGGTCAAATTTCCCAATTTTGAACCAAGCATAACATTTGGCATATAAACATTGCTTTAATTGCAAAAGGCAACCATCAATTACCATTTGCATGCTTTTAGAACATAAAAAAGTATCTTTAAATCCAAAAACCTCAAGCATGAAATCCAATTTCGTGATCCCTCCATTAAAACTTTAAGTACCACTTATAATATCCATTTTCTAATTAACTTTCTACTTATAAACACAATCACCTCTTAAACTCACTTAAACTTTGAAAGACCTTCACTAATCTTTAGAGAGCTGCTGGAGTCGTGGATCACTTGCTTGAGATTTTGAAGAACCAAACCTCTTTATTTATAGAGGTTCAAAGTTGTGACTTACTATTCAAGGTGTCAACAAGCTTTGTATGGTGCTTCCAAGTATTAGTTAAGGTGTCAACTTTCCCTTTTCCTGCTTCAATCAGCAAGATATCTATTAAGGTGCATAACCTCAACCACAACATATCATTTTCTAGAATGTTTAGTGATCTGTCACTTTATCGGTCGATCGCTCACTTAAACCCTAGTCAAGCGTGTTAGCCTAAGTGTTATTAGGCTTATTTGTTTTGATAATGAATGTTTGATTGTAATCATAAGTTGTTTATTGATTGTATATGCTTAATTGTTTTATATTCATAATTATATTGATCTTAATTGGAAATACCCCTAATACGGGTATTAATGTTTGCTAATATGTTTATTTAAATCCATGTAGACTACAGATAAATTATTGGGACTTAGAAGATTGAAAAAGGGCAAAACATGGAGAAGAGGTCGACTAAAGGTTTGAGGAGGTCGACCAAATTTCTAGAAAACTGAAGAAGTGGTCGACCAGCTTTAAAATGGTCGACCAGCTGAATTGACAAATTGCTCGAGAATTTCACCTGCTGAAGAAACGGTCGACCAGTGAAGAAATGAAGGACCGCAACATAAGATAGATTGCTACTTGTTTCTGCGGCTGAGGAGGCGGTCGAGCAACCGAGTTTTTGATCGACTGAATGTTTAGAGATATGAGAAAGTGATCGACCAATCAGAAAGTGGTCGACTGGTTTGATAGAGAAAAGCGAGAAATGGATGACCAAAAGCATAATGGTAACATTCCAACGGTCAGAGGCGGTCGACCAAATTGGAGGTGTCAACCGCTCAAGTAGTGTCTATATATAGAAGACACTCTGAAGCTCAAATTAACAACGCGAGAATCGTAACGAAGCTCTGGTTAATTTACTACATGATTTTTCTATATTTAAATGAGTGAATAAGCTTAACTCTCTCAATCCTAAACTTGATATTTTATCTTTGAGTGTTAAGTTCTAAAGTTGTATTTACATTACCGCACTTGTAAACGGTAAACAAAGGGTGACGCCCCGTGAACAGTCAAATGAAGGGTGACACCCTGCAATAGTCATTGTAAAGGCTTAATTGATGCCCGTGAAGTTCAATCAATGATAACTAAGGAGGTTAATGTGTTTAAGAATCTCCAAGTTGGAAACTTGGAGAGCGGACGTATACCGGGTTGCCGAACCACGTGAACAAACTTGATTGCACTCTCTATCCCTTAATCTCTTTATATTTGTTATTGCTCTATTTTATATTTGTGGTAAATCACTTAGGGTTAGAAAAATAAATATCGCACGAAAAATTTTAGATTGCCTAATTCAACCCCCCCTCCCCTTAGGTGCATATCGATCCTACAAAGCGCACGACTATTCCAAAGGCAAATCTAACATCGGATGTCCACCACAGACACCCATACATCTGCTGTGAATATCCATTGTGAATATCCACTATGGATATCCACTTTCCACTTATTTCCAAACGTCTGCACAAGTGTTCCATGTGACAAAATAAATATCTAGACGTTCGTTCCTATGAAGGACTTAATCTCCAGATGTTCACAACTTGTGGAAAACAACGTGTCCATTGTGGAAGCCTACATGTCCGCCAAAGATATCCGTTATTTTCTTAAATTTTTGTGGACACTCCTATATCCACGACCACGTGTCCAAGTATTTCTAGATCCTATCTTTCCACGGACGCTCACACTTCCGCATATGCATATACTTCCGCGGACAAGTCATTCTTTGATTAAATATCCGCAAACACTTATTCTTCTACACCCAAAAAATATCCAAGCCCGAACGTCCGCACTCAGTTTTGAACACATTAGACAACACTGAAACTACAATTTAAAAATAAATACTTAAGATTTTATTTTTTTTTTCCATCTAAATTTCAACCTGCACCAAATCTGTAACATCCCGAAATGATTTTAAAATATATAGATAGATATATATAAATAATAATAATAATAATAATTTGCTTAAATTAAAAGTTGATTGTTTGGTTACAATATAAGTACGGTAGGTGGGTTGTTTGGTTACAAATAATTATTATATCAATAGATATATTAATAATAATATTATTATCATTATTAAAAACAAAACAAAAAGAGCAAACACAGCAGTTTTGCTGCTGAAATTGGGAGAACGGCGACCCGCGACAGGGGAGAAGAGAAGAAGCGGATCTCGTCGGCCGACGACTCGCGATGGCCGGACTTCGCGGCGGCTGGACGGCGCGCGCGGGGTACGCCGGTGAGTGCGGTGCGGTGCGGCGCGACGTGGTGCGGTGTGCGGAGGGCGACGGGATCGGGTTCGCATCGGCTCTGTCCGGCGACGTTTTCGGCGATACAAATTGGTACGTTCGTCTTTGTCGCGTTTCTGTTGAACATTAGTGCATTTGTGTTGGCTGGATGTGAAAAACAGGGAGTGAATCAACGAGATCCGATTCGTTGATGGGTCCCCTGTGCTGACTGTGTGGGTTCGAACTCAAACCGTAAACCGGGAAGTCCGAGCCAAATCTGGCTAGTTCGGGTCGAGAAGTTGTCGGCAGAAGACAACTTCTTAAAGTCTTCCAGCTGCAGAGAACATAGGGTATCCTCAGAAACGTGAAGAAGTCAATGTGGAAATTAAGGTATTGACTAAAGTTGTCGATTGAGGTGGGTGGATATGTATTTTCCTTCTGATAAATGCACTAGCAGAGAAGTGAGAGGCAGAGAGTGTGGGTGAGAGAAGTGAGAAGCAGAGAGTGTGGGTGAGAGGCACAGAGAGGGAAGAGGCTGGGAATTGTGATCTGAAAAATTTGTGCACGAGTCTTCTCTGAAATTTGGTAAGGAATTGGTGGATTTTTGGCCGTCAAAGCCCTACCCACAAGTTTATTGTTCAGTTCTGTGTAATTCCTTTACTGCAAATATATGGGTATTGCTAGTTAGAACTTAATGGTATAGATGCGCTATACAAGTATGAACTGAAGAAGTGGATAGGGATTTTTTCTTTTTGAATGAAACCATAATTTTGTTCTGGGAAGTTATGCGGTTGTATTCTATGAAATGTCTTTAGTCTGGATGCCATATGCTAATTGCTCACTTACTGTCAAGTGTTGTAAATTGGAATTGTGTGAAGGCTAACATCCATTGTTAAGCTAATCAATTCAGTTTATAATACTATTATTTCGTGGTTTTAGTTAGAAATCTTCTGGTTTTATTCAATGTCATTTTATTTCGCAAGTCTCCTGTTGTATCGAATTATTGCGCATGTTTTCGTTGACTATTCGTTAAACGTATCTTCATGAATGTTGTATTTAGCTTTGCTCTTGTTATTAACTTGTTAGTACGCATCTTAGTTATATTTTGTCGTTAATATTCGTAGATTTCAAAACATGTTCGTAGGATTTAATTGTTGTTTATTTTGCTGTTACATGTTACATTCGTTGTTATGTATTGTGAATCTTTAGCAGAATTGAAGCATTGTTTCCTTGTCTAATTTAGAATATTGAACATGCCTAATATCTTGGTTAGCTAGTTAGCACTTTTCTTAACATGGTTAATTAATGTGATATATTTTGTTTATTGGTGAACGCTAAGCATGTCTAACGCCTTGTAAATTCAACACCCGTTGAAATGATTCATGAATTGTTTGTGAAATAAGCTAGAAAGCAAGATAAAATGTAGCTTACTGCTATTTGCAAATTCATTGTTTCTTATAGACTTACCATGTATTACTTGTTAGGAAGAAACTAGATGGAGTCCATGATTAATAGAAACCAAGTAGGGAGTAACCATTCGGGTGGTACTCACATGCATGAGTGAGGAAGAATGAATGAATGAAAATGAAAAGAACCTTAAAGGCGGGTATATGCCGGGAAATGATAAGAACCCTAAAGGCGGGTATATGTCAGAAAATGAAATGAACCCTAAAGGCGGGTATATGCCGGAACTAGGGAGTTGGGGTAGATAGGTAGTCCGGATCTAGCCTAGCTACTAGGATACACCCCTACCAAGATGGGAAAGAGACTAGTAGCCCACAGAGGGTTAGTTTCCGTACAGCTATGCTATCTCAAAGGAAAACCTCCAATCTCCAAGCTCGATGTACGAGTTTTAACGAATGAAGGTAGAAAACGAATGTAATGTTATGAAAAGAGTTGGGTTGAGTGGCCCTCAATCCAACGAAGACTAAAGAGAGAATGCATAATTGTTTTCCCCTATCTTTACTGAGCGTAAGCTCTTGTCCTTACTTGTGGTGTAGGTAACGAGGGACTTATGCCAGCAATTAAAGAAGAGGTCATTCCGGTGGAGCCTGGGGTTGATCCGACACAGACGCCAGCGGAGTAGTAGTATGGCATGTATGGTATGATGTGGTATGATAGCGAGAAGAAATGAATGTTTAATTTCGGGTTGTATTTTATTGAATAATGGTACTATGTAAAATTTATAACCTTGGATTTGCTTAAGTCGTTTTTCTAATATCAATTTGCTATTCCGTTTACATAGACATATCTTAGATTTCTTGTTTAAATTATGCTTTCGCTAAATTTATAAATAAATTTGTTTTCAAAATAGATTGAGGAAGAAGAAAATGAAAGATTTTTCTAATGATTCGGATTTGATGCACTCTGATGACCCTTCGTTTTAATTGAAACGTTTTACTAAAAGTTAAGGAGTTTTAAACGGTTTAAGAAATCTGGGTCGCTACAAAATCAATAATAATTAACTATTTTTAAATCGTAGAATGATGTCGTAAAATATTACTTTATATGAAATCGTACTTAAAATTTCTCAGGTGTTACAACACGTGGCCACAGATGTGTCAGTGAAAAATTTAAGTGTGGAGTGGCTATCCGCAGCAGACATGTAACTTTTCGTAGCAAATACGTAGGTTTTCGTAAGCGGATGTGTGAGCATATATGGATTAAGTTAATGCGGATGTCCATAAAATGAATAGCGATTCTGTGATGTTTTTAAGCAAACATTCGGACCCTGTTATTTAAAAATATTGTCTTTAGATTTTAACCCACTTGTTTGTCCAATGCATATGTTCTTTGAGGATAGTTTAAGACATCAATAGAGGTTGTCTAAATAGATGTGTGACATCATTTTATGCATAATTTGTATATGCTTAATAATAAAATTTCCATGGTTCACATTACATGCATTCAACGTATGCATAATGTGGATGACAAATCATGCATCATGAAAATATTTATATGTACAAAAAATATTATTTGGATGGTATTATTGGTTACAGAGGAACCCAATATACCTAGTCAGACTGTGTAATAGAAACGCTAGGTCAAGTGACCTAATCCTCAGAGATGATCCGATTGTTTAGCCCAAGGCTAGGTTGTTAGCAGAAGTCTTAATATCAAAATAAGACCAAAACCCAAAACAAATAGGTCAAAGTCCATAAAGTGATAAAAAAGAGTTAAAGATAGCGTAAAAATAACAAATAGAAAAACATTGTACAATAAATGAAGTCATTCAACTCCACGAAAAATTAAAAAAAAATAAAATAAGAAAGAAAATCTTCATCGATGACAACATGGAGACACTGACCATCATGATCTTAACCTGGGAAAAAAATATGGTTGAGGGGTGAGTGACCAACTCAGTAAGGGAAATCTATATTAAATGCAATGCATGAAAAAACTGATTTTACCTTTTTCAGAAAGTAATGGTTAAATGAATCTTATTATCGTACATGGACTTTTAAACCACGTTTAAAAATAATTTCATCATTTTATCCAAAAATAGGGCTCACAAGCCATTGATAAGACTTTTTGCAAAACGAGTTGTATACATAGATAATTATATCATAAAATAGGTCTACATCGTTTTTCATTCAAAAACTTAATCAGTGAAAATGGATGGTCACACAGGGATCCATCTGGCACACAATATAGAAATGTGGTCATCCATTGATAGCAACACCTCATGAGTCCGAAGAAAAAGGTGCCCGTAGTCCGGGGACCAAGCGATAACACCACACATATAATTAACAAGAAGATGAGTAAATACCCTAGCTAGGTTTAGGGATTCAAAATTCAAGTTGCGCATCACTACCGCCTTATTACCCATTTCAACTTTAGAGATTCAAAACCCAAGGACATGTTACCAACGTCCTATTACCCATTTTGCATGTGCATACAAGCAATCTTCACATAGTAGAAGATGCACAGAATAGCCTCTTGCTGCTTTGATACCAAGACTACCCAAAGCATCAAGAGAATTCATCCACTTAGATATACAAATACCAAAAATCAGAATATCAAATACGATAAATTAAACATGAGAAAACATACGTATATATACATAAAAAACAGACGTGCTGTCAAACAGTTCCAGTCGAATTTTTATATGTGGCAACCCACAAAATAATGGTTTGAAAACCATAATGCAGTGCATAAAGTATAAAAATCCCTACCTCGATGTGATAGAAGCCTAGCCGACCAATTGCACGCGCCGTCGAACACATGTATCAAAATTCATAAAATCGTCAAAATATAAGACATAATCGACATCAAAATCCCAACTATCACACTATGAATAAAAGATAGCTCCTAAATCAAAACAAATAACCCAAATCGTTACGAAAAGTCAAATGACCGCAAACCTATGCAAGTCATATGTGTATCAACGAAAAAATTTGAAAGTTTAAATCAAATACATACAACTTTTGAAACTCTCTAATTAATAGCCTTCCAAAATTTATCTAAGGAATAACTCATATTGACCCAATATAAAGATCTCCTCATTTCAACATTCAAAATTAAAGTTTTGACATTACCTCAAAATATATGCTAAAAGAACGGGATGATATTTCAACAAATAGAGGTCACCACATGTTTGAAACGTCGAAACTAGTTAGAAAATGAGGTCCATTCAAATTTCCAATGTAATTAGATAATCCAAAAATGTGGTTAAACTGTCAACATAAAAGAAAGTCAACAATTAACAGTAAAGGTCAACGCTTACATCACCTGCCACGTTATCAGTCAATGTCGCATCACCCGTTGACATCAACAAAAATGACATCATGTTGATGTCAGCACTCTGGTAACTGGCAATAGTGGTTTTTTCAGCGACAGCAAACGACATCGGATCGGAACGAAAATGGTTGAGTTTTAAAGGTTTTGAGCTCCTAAATCCAATAGTGGCGTTAGTTTTCCCAGACAACACCTGGAATGGCCAAGGATCTATGTTTCAAGTCGCAGTCGTGGCTTTTTCGACGAAGCTGTAGGACCACATCCGGCCATAGATTCAATCGATCTTTGTGTCCACAAGAATCTCCTCGCGCAAGAGCTTTCCAATGATAGGTCAATGATCAGATGTTGGGATCGTCGCGAGCGAGCGTTTAAAGTTTCGGTCGAAACTTTTATGGTGACTATTTCGACACCCCGTTCTCTCAAACAACTGTCTTTTTGACGAATAATATACTGAATCGTAGCTCATAATGCAAACTATTGATTTCTTGTGAGGACTGCGACTTTTCCGACAAAGCTGCAGGATCACATCCGGCCACAGATTCAATCGATCTTTGTCTCCACAAGACTCTCCTCGTGCAAGAGCTTTCCAATGATAGGTCAATGATTAGATGTGAGGATCGTCGCGCGTGAGCGTTTAAAGTTTCAGCTGAAACTTTTATGGTGACTATTTCGACACCCCGTTCTCTTAAACAAGTATCTTTTTGACGAATAATATACTGAATCGTAGCTCATAATGCGAACTATTGATTAATTGTGAGGACTGCGACTTTTCTGACGAAGCTGCGAGACCACATCCGGCCACAGATTATATCGAACTTTGTGTCCACAAGTTTCTCCTTGCGCAAGAGCTTTCCAATGATAGTTCAATGATCAGATGTCGGAATCGTCACGAGCGAGCATTTAAAGTTTTGGTCGAAACTTTTATGGTGACTATTTAGACACCCCATTCTCTCAAACAATTGTCTTTTAGACGAATAATATACAAAATCGTAGCTCATAATGCGAACTATTGATTTATTGTGGGTGAGAGGGGGGTTTTGATAAAAAAAAAAAAAAAAGATAAAAAATGAATAAGAAATAATAAAATAATAATTAATAAATAAATAAATTATAATTAATTTAATTTATATGATAATTATAAAATATATTATATACATTAAATAAATACAAATTTTATAGAAATAATTTACGCTATCTCGACGACCTTTGATTTAATCCAAACCACACAGTGACACATGAATGTACTAGTTTGACTGTTTGACCAAATTCTTATACGTGGTAGAATACCCACGACACGTGGCAAGAACCTTGTCAACACAAATAATTTGACTTAGATTAAAGCGAAAAATTTACTCATAAAAATGTAAAATCCAAAAATTTGCGGGTTTTACATATGTGGTGTTTGTAAAGTGGGAAATAGAAAGGGAATGACTGTGAGTCCCTTTTGAGTTGTGAATCCCTAGTCCTCAAAAGATTTATTTGAGCGTGGATACACTTATTGGAAATAGGGTCCAGTACAATTTGATTAAATGATGTGTTCGACTTTACATACGATGTTGTTTAATCATACATGTTGACAATTACAAACATGTTAACATGATACCTGTTAAATAACATCACCATTTAATAAAATGGAACATTGTATTGATTTACATTATCTTTGCACAGATGTGGAAAAGAGAATCATTGTGTGATGAACATATTGCATAATCATACATGTATTATTGTTGTCCTTCGTATATTGGATAAGAGTAAAGATTAAATGGTATGTGAATTTGAATATTGTGGTATCTAGACTATAACTTCCAATGTCACAAGTGTAGGCATATTTATTATGTTCATCGAATGGTTTCTTTATATAGAGGAATTATTCGAGATAGACATTAATTAGAAATTTCTAGAGATAGTTAGGTATTAGATATACATTAGAAATGTATAGATAGCTTCAAGTTAGACATGCATTAGACATGTCTAAGTACTAACAGTGATAGATAAACCATAATAGAACATAAAATTCATAACATACGAAATCATGATGGAATTAAGAAAGATGCATGATTAGCATAAATGATGTGAAATGAGATTATTCAATTATTTATCAAAGCTCAAAGAATATTATGAAGATCAAGCATAAGTGGAAGATCAAGAGAATAATTGATGATGCTGATTTGAATCCATCAAAAGATATCAAATCAAAGATCAAATAAAGAAGATTTGGGGTTAAATCCTCAAAAACCCAGAGAGGATGATGCAAATTTGAATTCATCAAAAGATATTATGACAAAGATCAAGGAAACTTTTTAAATCGGCCGAAAATCGCAACAAAAAAGATTCACTTATCTAGGATATCTAGATCCACTTATCTAGGAGATCTAGATTCACTTATCTAGGTTATCTTTTATTTAGTTTTTTAATTTATGTTCTTAAAAGGCTATATAAAGCCACCAAATTTTATGTTTTAGTTAGTTGTTGAATTTTGATAAAAGAAAGCTTTTGCTTTTCGGGAATTGGAGAGATCATTTTCTTCCTTTGGTGAGTGATATCCAAAGACCCTTTGGTGCGTAATATCCAAAGTCTCTTTTGTGTGAATTATATCACGAAAGAAACCTGCAGCCGCATCCTTATCTAAAGAGGTGAGAAGCGTTGCATTCGTCCATCAAGTGCGTCAGCATTCCGTGCACGCATCATCTGGTATCAGAGCTAAAGCCATCCTAACAAAAAAAAAATCTTTTTTTTTACACATGATGACTTGAGGAGCATCTGAAGCGGTACAAAATCCACAATGACTGAATCTTCAACATCTCACTCCAATGAAGACTTGTGGGAAATCATTCTCTCGCTACAACAAGAAGTTGGTCAACTGAAGAGGGACCAAAACCAACAACAAACTCAAGATCTCTACCAACAATTTCAAAATCTAGAGCAAGGTTCCTTTACCATCGAAGAGTATGCTACCAAGTTCAAAACTTTAAAAACAAGATGTGGTTTGAAAGAACGAGAAGGAAAAACAATAGCAAGGTTCATCGATGGACTTCACGGTGACATTCTAGAAAGTATGGCAACAAGACCTTACGATACCCTTGAGGATGTGATCAAAATGGCTCAAAGAATTGAGAGATGAAATCAACAAGCCAAACTTGATAAAATTAGTGTCTCGTTAGAACAAATTAAAGCAAGATTATGGAGCACCCCGATTTTGAAAGAACAAGATCAAGTTGAGGAATTAGAAGATTCTCTTGAGCAAATAGAAGAAGAATGTCAAAAAGAGCAAGTATCCAAACCTATAGAAAACCAAGATGAGTCATTGACAACAATAGTACGAAATGAGCAATCTTTTCATGTTCCATGCCCCAAAATGAATGAGGTTTGTTCTTTAAATATTAAGGATGATATTTGTGCTAACAAAGTTCCTTTGATCATATTTAAAGGAAATAGCTTGGAAATATCAATGATTGGCATCTCGTACAAACATGGTAACACAAGAGATGATTCGAGGTCGAATCCTTTTCAACCCCGGGAGGATGATGTGAAATTGGATTATTCAATTATTTATCAAGGCTCAAAGAATATTATGAAGATCAAGCATAAGTGGAAGATTAAGAGAATAATTGATGATGCCGATTTGAATCCATCAAAAGATATCAAATTAAAGATCAAATAAAGAAGATTTGGGGTCAAATCCTCAAAAACCCAGAGAGGATGATGCAAATTTGAATTCATCAAAAGATATTGCGCCAAAGATCAAGGAAACTTTTTAAATCGGCCGAAAATCGCAACAAAAAAGATTCACTTATCTAGGAGATCTAGATCCACTTATCTAGGAGATCTAGATTCACTTATCTAAGTTATCTTTTATTTAGTTTTTTAATTTATGTTCTTAAAAGGCTATATAAAGCCACCAAATTTTATGTTTTAGTTAGTTGTTGAATTTTGATAAAAGAAAGCTTTTGCTTTTTGAGAATTGGAGAGATCATTTTCTTCCTTTGGTGAGTGATATCCAAAGACCCTTTGGTGTGTAATATCCAAAGTCCCTTTCGTGTGAGTTATATCACGAAAGAAACTTGCAACCGCATTCTTATCCAAAGAGGTGAGAAGCGTTGCATTCATCCATCAAGTGCGTCAGCATTCCGTGCACACATCAATAAAATATGTTAGAATTGGAAAAGGAAAAAAAGGATAAAAATTTCATAGGGTATAGATGTGCTTAACATGGAATAGCACGTGAGGAACTGAGAATAAGATACTTGGAATATATATAGAACAATGAGATAAGGTTGTGCATAAAGGAGTAATTGCATATGAGAATTTGGTAAGGTAGATTGTGATTACCTAAATCAGATGTCTAAGCATTCATATACATGCAATATCACTTCTTACATAAAGAGGTGTGACACATACATATGATATTAATAAAAAAAATATATCAAAAGATCTAGATAAAATAATATAATTCATGGGATGTGTGATCTTGAGAGTTGATCAAAGATTGAACATTGAAGTTAAGGTTGTGAAGAATAATCATGTTGGGCTTAGTACATGGTTAATTATGATATTTGTATGATTTATTGAATCTTTATATTAGGATTCTTTCTGAGCTTAAAAAACTCAATATGGTTCTTTTCAAATTTCTCAAATAACAGGTGGTAGCAGCTCAAGGATAAAAAGTTAAAGATCTATTGGACTAAAGGGTTTGCACAACATAGGTCCAGAGTGAAAGTTTGGTTTTATTTTATTGTATTTAATTTTAGTTCGACCCATGATTGTAAAATAAATTCAGATAAAGTTTTGTAAAATAAATAATGTGTATAACTTTTCTATTTGGATTGGAGTTTATATTTGTGTGACCCAATTTCGATAACGTAATGTATCATTGAATGCTTTTGCTATGAGTTGTGAGCATTCTCCAAGTGGAGAATCTAATTTACAACGCAAATCCCAAAAGAGATCGGGGGGTCGGGTCATGACAATATCTCTATGACGTGAAACTGAAACTAGTCATGATGTGGGAACTGCATCAACCGGAACATCTGTAATAAGCTGACGTATCGACTCTAAAATAGATTTAGATCACAACTTCAACTTCACCTTAGAACTTGACTTCTTCTTAGTCTTCTCAAACAATCCTTTATAAGTTGAATTAAAAAATTTAGCAGCTTTATTACCCGTTACTGTACAACCCTGTAAAACATGCAAATTTGCAAAAATTTTGTCTCTTTAACATGACGAGAACACCTCTACGGATCTTCACAACTCCATTTACAACACTGAACTTACACCTTTTCGAATCTAGAGTACTCAACAAGATCAGATTCTTCTTCAAATCAGGACCATGTCACACATTACCCAGTGTCTTGACAACTCTATCAAACATTATGATTCTGACAGTATTAATACCAACTATCCTACAAGGTGTGTTATTAGTCATCAACATAACACCTTCCAAAAAGGTATTATATATCAAAAACCAATTTCGATTGTAACTCATATGAAACGAACAAACTAAATCTAGAATCTAATCATTGTTTGACTTTGAGTGTCTCTTTGACACAAATAAAAGATCTCCATCACTATGGTATTCTTCCGTAGTGACAGTTTCACCGAACATCATCAGTTGCTTTCTCTTCTCAGCAGCTCTCTTAATTTCATTTTGCAATTTTCAACACTCAGATTTAATGTGCCCTTTGTTTGGACAAAAGTAGTAGGTTCTATCACGGTTTCTTGACTTTGATTATTGGGACTTAGAAGATTAAAATTGGGCAAAACATAAAGAAGATGTCAACTTCGGAGAAGAGGTGGTCGACCAGTTTGATGAAAAATTGAAAAAGCGGTCAGCCAATTTAAAGGTGGTCGACCAGCTGTAAAGACAGATTGCTCAACATTTTGAACCTACTGAAAAAGCGGTTGACCGGTGCAGAAGTGGTCGACCACAAATTAAGACATATTCAAGCTAAATTATGCTATGCCTAAAAGCGGTCGACCGGAGACAAAATGGTCGACCGGCCCGACTGCGTTTCACAAAGGTAACAATCCAACAGTCGGAAGACAGTCGACCAAACAAAGGGTGATTTATCAGTTATGCAGAGTTTATAAATAAAAGGCACTCCGAAGCTCAATTTAATGAAGTGAGAATCATATCGAAACGTTGCCGAATTTCATACTCGTATTCTCACCAATCAAATGAATGCATAGGCTTAACTCTCTCAATCCTCAACTTGAGATTTCATATTACAGAGTTAAGTTCTAAAGTTGTATTTTCTATTTTCGCATTTGTAAATCGATACATCAAGGGTGACGCCCCGTAGTAGTCAAGTGGAAAGGCTGACGCCCAAGGTTTGTTTGACCCTCGTGAACTCAATCATCACTCACCGGGGAGGTTCGATGATTAAGGATATCCAAGTGGGAAACTTGGAGCGCGAACGTAGGCCGAAGTTGCCAAACTGCATGAACAAACTTGGTTTGTATTTTCTTTATTCCTAAACTACTTTATATTTGTGATTGTTGGTTTGTTTATTATTGATATATCACTTAGGGTTTAGAGATAATTAATATCATACAAAAAAATTAGCACTTCTAATTCACCCCCCTCTATTGGCGAGCATACGGTCCAACAAATGGTATCAGAGCGAGGTTAGATAAACTTTTTGTGTGATATTGTGCTTATTGCATAAATTGAGTTTAATTGCATCTATTGGATTATTTTTCTTGTAGAAATTTATTTGGATAAATTTGATTGGATTTTTGGATATTTTGTACATATATTATGGATTTCAATATTCATGTTGAAGGACAATCTTTAGTTAGACCTACGTATTTTGATGGTAATAATTATGTATATTGGAAATCTAGAATAAGAATTTACATTCAATCTTTAAATTATGATCTTTGGAATATTGTTGAAAATTGTCCTTATGTTCCAATTAAATGTGAAAATGGAACAGAAATTCCAAAATTGAATTTTGAGTTGAATGATGTAGATAAACGCAAAATTATGCATGAATGCTAAAGCGATTAATACTCTTTCTTATGCTTTAAATCGTGATGAATTTAATAAAATACGAGCATGCGATAGTGCCTTTGAAATTTGGAGATTGCTTGAAATTATGCATGAAGACACTAATCTAGTTAAAGAAAATAAATTAAGCATGCTTATTTAGGAATATGAATTGATTGCCATGGAAAAGATTGAATCCATTAGTAAAATGTTTACTCGTTTTACTAACCTTACTATGGTTCAAAAGTGCTTGGTAGAGTTTATCCCAATGAAGAGTTGGTTAGAAAAATTCTTAGGTGTTACCAAGGGCATGACAACCAAAGGTGAGCGCTATTCAAGAAGCGCGAGATCTAAAGGTCTTAAAGATTGAAGAACTCATCGGATCTCTAATGACACATGAGATCACGATGGAGGCTAATGAGAAAGTGGAGAAGAAGGAGAAAGAAGTCTCCAAAAGAAAGGATATTATCCTCAAAGCCTTCTCAAGTACACTAGTGGATTCCATAAAAGATGGTGAAGATGAAGATATCAAATTCATAACCCAGAAGTTCAACAAATATCTTCAATGAAAGAAAAGAATAAGACAAAGCCCCTTAAGAAGAAAGCTTTCAAGGCCACTCGGGATGATAACGATGATGATTTTTCTTCCAAGATTGAAGAAGTCTCTAATTTTTGCTTCATGGCCAAGGAAGACAAGGTACACAACTCATCTAGCATCTTAGATAGTGATATTGATGATAATAATGAGTTGTTGGATGTCTTTAATGAATTGTTTGATGAATTCAACTTGCTTAAGCATAAATATAATTTGCTAAAAAAAGAGAATGAAAATTTGATAAAAAAGTTTGTTGACATTGGTAAATCTTTTGAAAAAGAAATTAGCGTGTTGAATTCTAAGAATGATGGTTTATTTGCTACTAACAAATCACTTGAGAATGATCTTTGTGAATTGAATGTTAAAAATAGTGATTTGAACTCTATTATTTTGAAATTCACAAATGGTAGTGTAACGACCCAAATTTTCGTAAATCATTTAAAATGCGCTAAAATTTGAATTTTTTATAAATCTCTTTCAAAACAAATCAGAGCGCGACATAAACCAGACCGCTACTAATCTTTCATTAAATTCATTTCGAAAATCCAATTAAATAGGTGTGGAAGCGTTATAAAATCTTTATTTGGAAACATTGCGGAAGCGTAAATAATTGAATGAAAGAACTAATAAATCATTTGAGTAATGAAGACAAAACATTAAATGCTGCGTTTGAGAAAGGAAGACTGAGCGATTAATTACGATTCAGTTACAATATTTTCTCTTTTATTCTCTATTGCCTGACCAGCCACAATCTCGCTAGTGCGAATCCTTCATCTCTGCTTTAGATTATCTATTTGTTATCTGTTCGTCATTTGTACCTACACCACAAGTAATACGTGACCTAATGGCCCAGTAAGGAAAAAATGTTCATGCAACGTGATATACCTCTCTTTAGTCCTTTTTGGAATGGGGGTCACCCAAACCAATCCTTTCATTACATCATTCGTTCGTTCGTTACTTTACATTCGTTCATTCCTTCTTTCATTACTCGTACATCGAGCTAGAGATTGGAGGGTTCTTAGAGGATGGAATAGTTGATCGAACCTAACCCTTTACTTGCGACTAAGTCCCCGTTCCCGTCAAGGTAGGGGGCTTTGCCTACCCACGAACTAGATTCGCTACCCATCCGCCCCCCAACTCCCGTTTCCTTTCCTTTTCATTTTCTTAACATTTTACCTCACATAATGCATGTGTGAGTACCACCCAGTGACACTCCCTATTTGATTTCTATTAACATGATGCATGACCATACATTTTCATCCTAGCATGATGCATGATGTTTTATAACGTAACATTAACAAAGTTGAAGTGCGCATTGAAACGAAAGTAATTGAAAACAACTGTAATTGAAATTGCAAATATAATAACTAACAGTAATTGAAAGTAAATGAGCAGTAAAGAGACGGTAAATAAGCATGCGATGAATTATAATTAACTAAACATACTTGTTAAACTAAGCTAAACTAAACACGAAAACATGCTTTAAACAACAATTAATGGAAACATGCTGAGATAACGAATAACGGAAACATGCTTGTAAATTAGTAATTCTTATTCTAGTTGATTAAACATGTTTTTATTCTAATTAAATAAACATACTCTATTTAATAGTCTAGTTATTATCCTAATTAATTACATGCTCAAGAAAGAATTACATTCAATAAATATGTTTGACTAGTCATCTTCAACTCTAGTTAATTATATGCTCAAGGGTGATACGATTATCATTCTAGTTAGTTATCTTAGTTAATTTACATGCTTAAATTCATTATAATTAATTAGTTAACTAACATACTCATTAGTTAACCTAGTCGATTGACATGCTTACAATTTATAATTAACATGTCCACTAAGTAATCACATTTAGTTAATTAACCTAGTTAGTTAACATGCTCATGGAAGTCATTATAATTAATAGTTTAGGGTTCTAGTCAATTAATCATTAAACATGCTCAAAATTTAGTTTATTAATTACACAACTAATTAATCATGCTTGGATTGGTTATTTAACAACTAGTTAGTTAATTAGTATGTTTGTCTCATCATATCTAAGTCTAGTTAATTTCTAATTAACATGCTCATTGTCTAGTTACTTACCTTTGTTAATTAACATGTTACTAATTGATTTAAACATGCTAATTAAACATACTAGTTAGCTAATTGGATATGCTAGTTAGTTAATCTAATATTTTAGTAATTAATTTAAGCATGCTCATTAATCAATCTACACATGCTAGTTGATTGAACATGCTAGTAGTTAATTGTAGTCCCTTTACATGCTCGGTTAATTATCGTACTAATATTATTAATTACATGTTAAATGAGGAAACATGCTCGTATAAACGCCGATTACTTTACTTATTTAGACTAAATTAGTCTGCATGCTCAAATAATTTAACCATTAGCTAAATAAATTAAAAATAAAACATGCTAGGTTAATTAGGGAAATGGCAGCACGATAGGGAGAGGAATAACAACATTTAGTTAATAATCAACAACAAATAAACATCCCATAGCAAAATAAAACTCTTAGCTCATTTCTGGACTTCAATTAATCATCCCCTTTTTCACATTAACGTTCACCAAAATCATCACTATCAATTACGAAATTCCTATGTAGTTAAGGAAACAATTGCAGGACACTACAACAGCATACATATGACTTGCAGGAATTTAACAAGCAAGGAAAACAATGCCAGCAATGGGAATAACCAACAATCAACAATTGAACTATAGAGTATCAACTTGGGAATTCATGAAAAATTTGATGTGGAACGTCAAATTTAGGAGAAAGATGATGTAGATTCAAGGGTTGAGCAGCAACTGCTAAGTATTTATTGGATTAAAGCAATAATTGGACATAAGAAAGTTGTCATTTTGTTCTTGATGTTGAAGAATGGCTATGATTAAGGCATTTCTTTCCTTGGTATCGATGCTATCAAAGTGTCACAACGGAAGTGTGGTGAGTAAGTACAGTGTTTGATTGACTTTTTGGTACAAGGTGACCCGATTGGATTAAGTTAAGCGGATAATTATAGGCAAGAAAAGGAACTATATCATCAAATGGGATAGCTAAGAAGAGATTTGTTGCATCATTGACTTTGGAGAGAGTACTACGCTAGGCAAATTTTGAGGACGAAATTTATATAAGGAGGAAGGAACGTAATACCCCGACTTTTTATATTGAGATTTAATAAGAATAATTGGAAAGTAATTGGAGATATTCAAATTTATTGGATAATTATCAGGGTATTACCAATGACGTAATCAACAATCATTATCATCGAACGATATTTAGAATAAATCAAGAATTTAAATTGGGTTGAGAATAATTTAGTTAAATGAAAGATTTAATTAAATTATTAAAAAAGAATTTAATTGGATAAAATGGACTAATTGAGATTAACAATGTAAGGGATGGATTAAATAAATTTGATTATTGGATTAAATGGAAATGAGAGATTAAATAAATTAACTAATTGGGTTAAATAAAATTAAAATGGGGGATTTATGGAATAAATTAGAATTAAAATAGATTATTTAATTAATTAAATTATTGTGTTGGGGTAAATTAATTAAAGAGAATAATTAAAAAAAGGGAAAATTTAAAATAGGGTTGGAGAGGGGATGAACCGGTTTACTGAGTGAACCGATTTGATCAATTAAACAATGGCCTTTGGCCATTTGCCA
>CM039471.1:9730000-10115443 GCA_022433065.1 Begonia loranthoides
CGGGCTCTCGCTTGCACGGGCTCTCGCTTGCGGTGGGCTCTCGCTTGCGGTTCTGCACGATGGTGTTGCGGGCTCCAACATGCAAGACGTCCGGCGATGCGGAGCGGCATTTTCGCGATTAGGGCTTGAAGTCAGAGCTCTCACGGGTATGGTTTCTGGTGGAAATTGAGGTACAATTTGATCGGGTTTTCTTCCTCCCTTGCATTTCTATTGATTGGTTGTTGTCTGGAGTCGTGATTCGAAGGACGAATCACTGATTTTCCGTCGGCAGTGGCTTCCTCGCGATGGCCAAGGGGCTTCGGCCGGGTGTGGATGGCGAACTGCGACCCTGCTGCGTCTGAACCCGGTATGCCCTGTTCAGTTGGAATTGTTGTTTGCTAATGCAGACAACTCCAGCTTGGAATCGTACTCTGCATTTAATGGGTGTAAATGCAGAGTGGGGAACACTCTTAATTGCTGGATGGATTTGCGGAGATGTTGTCAGGGGATTGGAGAATTATTGTGTTGTGCTGATGAGCATATTTGATAGAGAGGAGAGCTCTCGGTGAGTTGGAGATGGAGAGAGTGGCGAGAGAAAGTGGGAGCTCTCTAGAGAGATGGAGTCCGAGAGTTGGAGAGTGAAATGGCCGAGAAGGGTGCTGATTCGGGGGTGTTCTGGAGCTGCTGGACTGCTTCGGATGCCCTGTTGGTTAGATTTCTCCTCTGTTGCTTAGTGATTTGGATTATGTTTGAGTGTTAATGAGTTGTGATTCTCTGGATAGCCTATTTTTATGGATTTCTGGATGATTATATGGGATGGAATATTTTGTTTAATTTGGTTCTAAGTTGTGAAATACTATTTGACGTTACGAAAAAAAGATGTTAAGTGCATATTTGGATCGATACTCTATTGCTCAAATTTATAGTCTGAAATGCTTAGTTGGTGGATAATAAGCTGCTGTTTGGTTTGATTATGTGTCTGGAATATATGACCTATAATAGTCAGAAGTGTGTTGATAATTATATGTTGTTGGATGATCTGGTTAGGTATGATAAGCTGTTGGTTATTGTCCAGATGAAGTATAAAGCATGAACATACTCTGTATGTTTTTAAAGTACTGCAATAACTTGTTATTACTTCATGAAGCAGGTTGGTTGGTTGTTCTACATGTTAGAGTGTTGTTATTGAAGGATAAGAAATACATATGCTCTCTAGAAATGATTGTGGTTTGGTGAAGTAAAGGTGTTATGTGCGTTTGGATTCAGTTCACTAATCGGATAAATGTAGGCTGGAAATTAGATTAAGTTATTGAACGTTTCCTCGATGATAAATGTAGTTTTGTGACTCAATTCAGATTTTGTTATCGGAATATGTTAAGTTTCATTGTAGATATTAAATGAGTTCCTAGAATTTCTAAGGATTTAGAATAGGAAAATGACGTTATGTTTATAAGTTGATTAATCGATTAGACTAATGATAAACGTTACTAATGTATGGAGGTATAAAGAAGAGAAGAAGAATAACGGCTAAACGCTATTGCATGTTAAAGATACGAGGTAAGGAAATAGGGATGTCTTGGTTAGAGGAGGCCCTACACCACAAGTAGGTGTGTGTGAGTTTAACTTTAGTGTTCCTAACTAAAATATTCTCAACCCAATTTAAATTCTCGATTTATTCCAATTATCTCTCGATGATAATAATTTTTTATTATGTCATTGGTAATACCCCGATAATTATTCAATAAATTCGAATATTTCCAATTACTTTCCAATTATCCTTACTAAATCCTGATATAAAAAATCAGGGTATTACAAGTAGCAAAAATTTGAACATGCTATTAGGAAATCAAAGGGTAATGTTTGATAAGGGTGAAATTGGTTATGAATCTTTCCAAAAGAAGAATAATTATAATAATTTCTTTATTGGTCTTACCTCTTGTAATACCTACAATTGTATATGACATAAATCTTTTTGTTGCCCACTAAAATTGAGTGATAAAAGGGCAAATTCTAAAATAGTTTGGGTTCCTAAAGGAACTATTTCTCAAATTCAATAACCCAAAAAGATTTGGGTGTATAAGAAAAACACTTAAGTGTTTTTCAATTGTGAATCAAGAGTATGCTTAATTGGTTGATGAAAATACTTATTATCTTGCATATACTCTTGATTTGATTTGAATTTTATTGATAGTATGCATATAGGTTAATACTTTATACTTTCATTTAATATTGATTCTATTGGTTGCATATTTTTTTTGTATCATTGGTTTTTTTTTTCTCATTCAATTGGTTTAATTCTTCCATTGGTATCATTGGGTTTAAATTTTGTTTATCCAGTAATTGGTATCATTGGGTTTAAATTTTGTTTATCCAGTAATTGGTATCATTGTGTTTAAATTTTGTTTTTGCACATTGATAAACAGGGAGAAAATCTATTGAATGTTTTTTATATGAATAATATTAGTATGTGATGATTTCCCTCCAATGATTTTTGTGTTTTGAATAATGATAAAGGAGGAGAATTTTTTTTAACTTTGATGTTCTTCCCCATTGGTTTCTTTTTTATTTTGACAAAGGGAGAGAGATTTATATAAGTTGTTAGAATAACATGATTGCATGAAACTAAAAGTTCGATATATTGCATAAACTAAGGAAGAGAGATCAAATTATGCAATACTATATTCACATGCTTAGGGTTATGAATAAACAACTTATAATATGTTGTCATCATAAAAAAGGGGAAGATTGTTAGCCTAAGAGTCATTAGGCTTAATTGTTTTGATGATGAATATTTTAATTGAATTATAAGTTGTTTATCTTTTGAATATACTTAATTGTATTATCTTTATATTTATATTGATTTTCATTGGAAATATCCCTTAACAAGAGTATTTATATGTTCTAATATGTTTGTCTAAGATCATGTAGTATATATGTTGATTATTGAGACTTAAAAGATTGAAATTAGGCAAAACACGAAGAAGAGGTTAACTTCGGAGAAGAGGTGGTCAACCAGTTTGATGACAAACATATATTATAGTTAGAACTCATGCATTACCAAGTTTTCATGCTTTAAGTTACATACCAGTTAGAACTCATTTTCCAACATTATCATGCGTTCAGACTTTCATTATGTAACGACCCGATTTTTAAATCGCGTAAAATTTAAAACTTTTTCTTTTATAAAATCAGAGTAAGACTTTTCTTTTAAATCGAGTGTCAAATCCATTACTTAAAATTCTTTTACAGTAATAGTCGTTTAAAACATTTTTAGCAGTGGAATAACTTTCATTTATAAACTCTTTTTCTTAAAACATAGCGGTTCATTTATAAACTCTTTTTCTTAAAACATAGCGGAAACATAAGTTAAACAAATATTAAACTTAAACAGTTTACTTTATTAATTACAAAACTAGTTACTCTATAGCTCAACCAGTCACAAGATTCATTCGTGCAAATTCCTTATCAACTGTTCTTTGTATTGATCGTCTATTTCTAAGCATATACCTACATCAACAAAACTTAACTAATGAGTTTAATGCTCAATAAGTGATATAAAATAAATAAACATGCTATGTATTTTTGAAATCCTTTTTCGTTTTTCGTTTTCATTTCTTTTCCTTTTCTTTCCGTTTTTGTTTCACATTTCATTTCCTTTCTTTTTCAGTCTTCTTGATCTTAACTTTACTTGATCTTTCTCTTTCCGTTTCCCTTTTAATTTCATTTTCTGGAAGGGAACCTATCTGTTCCATGTACCAAGAGAATGGATACATTCTATGGTCATGTGGCTATCCGTCACTCCGACGAGGAGATACATCATATGGCCTCACCATCGATGACCGTCACCATTCTCTTTTTATTGAAGACGTTGGGAATTTCCATACAAGAGAAATAATGAACCCTATAGTCCACATGGTTAACCGTCGCTCCGATAGGGAAATACATCCTATGGTGTCCCCACCGATGGACAGTCATCAAATCTCCTAAACCTCCACATGCCTATTTATGTTTATTAGCTTTGTTATTATTTAATTTCATTTTCTGAAAGGGAACCTATCTGTTCCATATACCAAGAGTATGAATACATTTTATGGTCATGTGGCTATCTGTCACTCCGGCTAGGAGATACATCCTATGGCCTCACCACCAATGACCGTCACCATTCTCTTTTTCTTATAGACGTTGGGGATTTCCGTTCAAGAGAAATGATGAACCCTAGAGTCCACATGGTTAACCATCACTCTGATAGGGAGATACATCCTATGGTGTCCCCACCGATGGACATTCATCAAATCTCCCGAACCCCCCACACACCTATTTACGTTTATTCAATGATACAATGGACATTTCTACAGCTAAGTGATGGTTGTTCGCTCTGGTGAGTCCTTGAGAACACTGTTCATTTAGTATTAGGGGTGTGCAAAACCGAACCGAACCATGAAACTAAACCGAAACTGGCCATTTTACGTTGGTTCGGTTCGGTTTTACTTAGTGGAAAAATTGATGTTGGGTTCATATTTTCAAAAACCGAAAAATTCGGTTCGGTAGTCTGTTTGCCTTTCTCAAAATCGACTAAATCGACAAAACCGAGCGTCCTCCCTTCAAATCGTTTTGTCTTCTTCACGTGGGTCTGTTGCGATTTTGTGATACCCTAGACGCACTACGCAGAGATTTCTTCGAGAGCAATCTTCATTTTCCCTTAAGCCATCTGTCGCGAATCGGTGCTCGACGATTAACTTTTTCCTTACCATCTGTCGCGAATCTGCTCGCAATCTAGCCTCTCAGTTGACACTCGACTCCCCCGATGGTGTAATACCCGTGTTCCTCCATTTTCCTCGTTATTGTAAATTGGATCCATTTTTGGTNATGTTTTTATTTATGAAAAAGGGGTTTTAAAAGACGGGTCGTTACAGATGGTGAGTCATTGCTCTGATTTTATTTATAACTTATGGTTTTGTTGGAGCTCATACTGCGAAAGGATATGTTAGATCTTTAGGCAAAGCTCTTCAGGTGAGGCTCTCATGGGTGATTTTTCTAATAATTTACTCACTTTTTGATTCAGATTTGATTTATGTTTTTTTTGTTATATAGTAGGGTCTTGATCTGAGAACCACTGCAAATATATTAGATCTTTACACAGAGCTCTTTTGGAAAGGTTTTTGGTTTCTGGAAAGGTTTTTTTGCAACATTAATCATGGTGTGTAAAGTTTTTTGGTTTAAGCACAGTTGATGCTGTTTTGAAAATGAGTCGATATGAAGGATTCAATGGTTTTTACAAGGGAATGGACACAAATAGTACAAAGTGTTCTTGCAGTTGCATTCTTTAATTTATGGTTTCACTTTAATTTGATTATTTTTATATTTGAAGAAAAAAAACATAAGAAGGAATGCAAAACTGAAACCGAACCGGAACAGAAACCAAATTTTTCAGCAACCAAAATTTCAACCTAATTTCATCCCCTTTCTTCATTTGATTTTAAAGAAAAACAGAACCAGCCAAAGCCACACCAACTGAACCAATCAAAACCATCTGAACCGATTTTCCTCAAATTCCATTTCATGCCTTTTATTTCTAATTCTTCCTTTATTATACAATTAATCTCTAATTAATCACTCTCTAACATTTTACAACTAATCCAATAAATCTCACTTTATGCTTCTTCCAAATTAATTCTTAATTATCATCCGATAAATTTTCCTAAATTATAATATTACGAATACGTCATTGGTAATACCTCAATAATTATTCAATTAATCCAAATACCCTTAATTACTTTCCAATTATCCTTATTAAATTCTGATATAAAAGTCGGGGTATTACACATTAGTCATCTCATAACCATGCGTTCAAGCTTTCAGAAAACCAACGGTTTCTTACCCTCATATGGCCTCATCAGCCATCTCATATCATGATTTTCGTCAGTTCCATCAATTTCATGCATTCATACCCACATACATAATGTTCTATTTATTTTATCTTTTAAATATCATGTGTCAATGTCTAACAATGCATGTTTAAGAAAAATATTGAAATTAAATAACGAATTGAGTATAAGGAAAATAATATAAGTGAAGGATCGATAATAGCCTAAGAGGGGGGAGGGGGGAGGGGAGGTTGAATTAGGCTTATTAATATTTTCGTGCGATAATTATTTCTTTAAAACCTTATGTGATTTACTGCATACAAATAAACATTCAATGCATAAATATAAAGAGAGTAGGGTTAGAGAGAATATAAACAAGGTTTGTTTACGTAGTTCGGCAACCCTGCCTACATTCGCGCTCCAAGCCATACTTGGAGATCCCTAATTCGTCCAACCTCCCCGGTTGATGATGTTTGACTTACGAGTGTCAAACAAACCTTACAATCGACTATTCCGTGGCGTCACCTTTTCCTTTTGACTATTGCGAGGCATCACCCTTGTTTGATGAATTCGTGAGGCGTCACCCTTTTCGTTTGAGTACAAGTGTTTGAAGAATTGAAGGCACAATCTAACTATTCCAAACTCTCCCAAATAGAAATCTCAAGTTTGGGATTAGAAGAGTTGGATTACAAGCTCAATAAAAATATAAAGAAGTCGAATATTGATTTTGGCAGAGCTTCGCTACTTCTCTAGTTGGTTATGTTGAGTTTCAGAGTGACTTGCATTTATAGACACGGCATTTTCAGTCGACCCAATCATTTTTGGTTTGACCTCATCTGACCATTGAAAACTAGCCGTTGTGTCTGCTATGCATTTTCGGTCGCATGTCTCGACTAGGGGCGTGCAGGACCAAACCGGTACAGAAGAAACGGACCGAAACCAGTGTTTTTGGTACTGGTTCGGTGCATTTTATATGGGCACCAAACTGAAGTCGGTTCTGAGGGACTAGAACCAACTTCAGCGGTTCGGTACTCGGTACTCGTACCAAGGCACCGTCCCGACCAAAGAACCAAGTCTTCATTTTAGGGCACCAAATATCTTCGTTTGACTTCAGCTCCTGCACCCCGAGTGTTTAGTTCCTGACTTCAGCAGACATTTGAGGTCTGAGGATCGCACCTAACCCCTGTACCCTGACGTCGAATAGTGATCGCACTACGCAGTCTGTACGCCGACAGCCCTCCCCGAAGTCGAACGGCGATCGCACTTCGTTCTCTGCTTCTCTGTGTTTTGAGATCTGTTGTGCTTCATTCTTTGCTTCTCTATGTTTAGAGATCTGTTGTGCGCCAGTAAATCCCAACTCCGAGCCTCCACTCTGGCCCTCCCAACCCGAACGGCTTCCGTTTGCATCCTCTGGTCAGTATTCCTATTTCCATTTTCTGGTTCTCGGTACTCAGCTAGTGTTGTCTCCTATGACTTGTTGATTTTAACCGTTGAATGCAAATTGTTGAATCCGATCTGAGCCTCTAACATTGTGTTAATTGTTGAATCCGATATTAATGAGTGTTAGTGATGTTGATTTTGTTGAATCGGTTAGTGTTAACCTGTTAGTGATGTTGATTGATTACTTGATTTTGTTGAATCTGTTAGTGTTAATCTGGTAGTTTCTTGTTGAACATGTTGTGATAGTTAAATCTGATTGTTAACCTCTAAATGTTGTTTGATAGTAATCTGATTAAATTTGATAACATGTTCTAGTATCTGTTGAGTGTTGAATCATGAATGTCATGAATCTGTTGAGTGTCATTAATCTGTGATTGTTTTTGTCATGTTTTGTGTTAGTTTTATATTATGTCTTCTGCTGCTTAATGCTAAAATGGGTTTTTAAATTGCTCAAAATGTAGATAATGGAAAGCTTTAATGATGAAACAATAGAGAGTGTTAATGTTAACTCTGTTACGGGTCAAACAACAAGAAAAAAATCTGATGTTTGGATGTATTTTACTATGGTAGAAAGCACTAATAAGGACAATCCAAGAGCAAAATGTAATTATTGTTCTCAGACGTTGCTTGTCATCCAACAAGAAATGGGACTTCAAGCTTGAAAAAGCATGTTAGCTCTTGTAAAAAATTGTTGGCAAATGTAGATACGAAGCAAAAGACTTTAAGCTTCAAAATTGTCGATAATACGGGATCAACTTCCACACTTGCATCATTTAGTAGTGCAACTTGCCGAGAACTATTAGCAAAAATGGTTATTGTTGAAGAAATACCTTTTAAGTTTGTTGAATCAGAGTGTTTTAGAGTTTATTCTAATTATTTACAACTAAAATTTGTTGTACCCTCTAGATCTACGATTGCACGAGATATTATTGGCATTTATGAGAAAGAGAAGACAAAGTTGAAAGAATATTTTAAGAACACATCTCAATGAGTGTGTTTGACTACAAATACATGGACTTCCATTCAAAATTTGAATTATATGATATTAACTGCGCACTTTGTTGATTGTGATTTTAATTTGCATAAGAAGATCATCAATTTTTGTTTGATTGCAAATCATAAGGGTGACACCATAGATAAAGAAGTAGAGAGATGTTTATTTGAATGGGGGATTGAAAATGTTTTAACAATTACAGTGGATAATGTTTCTTCTAATGACGTGACCCTTTCTTATTTGGTTAAGAGGATTCGAGATTGGAATGGTTTAGTTTTGAATGGTGAATGTTTGCATATGCGTTGTTTTGCGCATATTTTGAATTTGATAGTATGTGATGGTTTGAAAGACCATCACGATTCTATTAGGAGAGTAGGTCGAGCAGTGAAGTATGTTCGATCTTCTCCTGCGAGACTACAAAAATTTCATAAATGTGTTGAACATGCTAAAATTGTGTGCAAAAGTAGTGTATCTCTCGATGTGGCAACAAGGTGGAATTCCACATATTTGATGTTGGAAAGCGCAGAAAAATTTGAAAAAACTTTTGAGAGATTGATAGAAACAGATGATCATTATCTTGTTGATTTGGGTGGAGAAAGTCCTCCCACAAAAGAAGATTGAGCTAATATTCGAGAACTTGTAAAATTCTTGAAGATTTTTTATGATATGACCGTAAATGTTTCAGCCTCCTTACATGTTACTTCAAATACATATGTTTGTGAAGTATGCAATTTGAAAATGGTTATCCCAGAGTATGCTGAATGTGATAATTCATTATTGAGGCGAATGACTATTGGAATGAAAAGCAAATTTGATCAATATTGGGGAAGCTGCGATAGAATGAATATGTTGATGTATGTTGCAGTTGTTTTAGATCCTCGACATAAAATATAGTATTTGAAATATTGTCTTTCCATGGTAGTGGATTCTGATAAGACGGATTATTTGTTAAGCCAAGTACAACTCGTACTTAAAAAAGTATATCTCGAGTATAAAGGTGATTCGGGATTGGAAAATTCAGAAGACAACTATAATACTGCAAGTGTACCAACAACATCTACAATCTTAAAACAAAAGAGCAGTTTGAGCCACAACAAATTACATGGGATGTTTCATAGTCGCCCCAAAGAACCAAATGTTTCAACTACTCGGTCAGAAGTTGAACAATATTTGTATGAAGCATTGGAAAACAATTCAGACAAACTAGACATTCTCATGTGGTGGAAAATAAATTTATTGAAATTTCCAATTCTGAGCAATTTGGCAAGAGATATATTTGTCATTCCTATTTCTACTGTTGCATCGAAGTTAGCTTTTAGTAGTGGAGGAAGAGTACTTGATCCATTTCGCAGTTCTTTGTCCCCAAAGACGGTCGAGACACTTATTTACATTCAAAGCTAGATTCGATCCTCAAAATATGAATCAATCAACTTCAATAATGATCTGAAAGAACTAGGTATCTTTTATATTTATAGTATTTTCCTTAATCTTTGTTTTTTAATTACTAATTAGCAATTACTATCTGTTCTAAGTTTGTTTTCAATTTATATTTTTCAGATATTATACAAATTGATGACGCTGATTAAGTAAATTAGTATGAAATTGATGGTGATGCCAGATGATAACATATAACAAGGTATTTATATTTTTATTCATTTTGAATGAGGTAATTATCATTTCTTTCATTTGTGATAGAAGAAATTCAATTTTGTGTATGTTTCTTATTTTGACATAGCAGGCGCAAAAGAGAAAGGTGGGTAACTAAATAAAAAGAATGCAAGTGTTCGAATTGGAAAGAAGATTTGATCTGAAAGCAAATTGGTCCCTTTTCACTTTTTAATTAATTACATTTTATCTTTTTTTTTTTGCTAATATTAAAGTTTTGTTTTCTATAGGCAATCATCATCTTCTCTACATGTATTTTCAGATGTGGATTGGCTAGTAAAAGATGATTATACTTTCAGTAGAGCATTTTTATATATCTTAATGGAAACCTACTCTCATGGAGCTCCGAAAAAGCAAGGTACAATTGCTTGCTCATCCATTGAAGCAAAGTATCACTGAGTTGCTTCAATAATTTCATGATCTAATCTTTTTTTCACTCTCATATGAAAAATATTATTGTAAATTATTAGTATATTTGTAAACAAGTTGAAAGTAGTATCTCATGAGTAGTTCATTGTTCAATTCCAATCCTGGTTGTATTTCCATGCGCATTTGAGGGGCTCATCATCCTTCTTCAATCAATTTAGAGGCTTTTTATATTTGAGTTCTTAAGAAGAAATGCTTGGATTCAATTTATACGCAATTTAATCATAGATTAGATTATATGGCAATTTAATCATAGATTAGATGATATGGCTATGGGGATGTAGATTCTTGCAGTTAAATACAAAAGAAAAGTATTATTTTAAACTAATATTCAATTTAATGAATTGATTTTAGTTTAAAAAGAATGTGAAAGAAAGATATTTATATTTTTTATTATAATTTTTTTAAAATCGGTACTAAACCAGTACGGAACTGGTATCGGTACCGACTAAACCAGGTCGGTACTGGTTCGATACCTAGTCTTCATGGAACCGGTACCGATGTTGGGATTCCCAAACCGGTACTGACCGGTTCGATACTGTTTCACTGTGGAACTGAACCGAACCGGTCCCATGAACACCCCTAATCTCGACCGGAATCTCGACCGCAACCTCGACCGCACTACATCCGAAAAACGACATAAAAATTCCAGAATCAATCTGTCCATGTTTTCAGTTGCCATCTTCGACCGTGTCATTCGATCGCATCTCGACCGAAAACACTCAGACCAATCTGTGTAGCTTTTTGGTCACCAACTTTGACCGCGGCTTCGACCGCTTCTCAACTGAAAAACTTCAAATCGCACAGCATATATTATTCGGTCGCTACAGCCTCGTCCTCGACTCATCCAAACTCTCGACAAGTAATCTATATGGCTTTTCGGTGGCATATCTCGATCGGGCCTTCAACTACGCCTCGTTCTAAACATCTGGGAGTGCACTGTGTATTGTTTCGGTCGAGGTCTTCAATTGTATATCCATCCGCGGTGTGTCCAAAAACCTCCAGAGAAAAATTCTTCTCTCCGATTCGTATTCCTTTATATCCTAAGTCTCAAATTGATATGTATTCATTACAGGGACTTAGAGAAACATTTTAGCACAACTTTAAAACCCGTATTGAGGGTATTTTCAATAACTGTTATGATTATACCATTAAGAATATTATCAATAAAATCACAATAAACAACTTATTAATTCACTCAAAACATTCATTATCAAAATAAACTAAGTTTAACACATTTAGGCTAACAATACGACTTGTGGTCTATGGCCAAAGCGTTGTAAAACTTGTCTTTTACTTATCTGGATTCCAAGAGAGTAAAGGATTTTGGTATTCCCGAATCTTCGAATAATCTAGCCTACCGAAAGGATTTTTCGTGATTAAATTACTTCTAAAATAATAATAATCCTTGAGAGAAATTTGGGCAGAAATTTGTTGCCGTTAAAATCCTTAAATGGATGGAAGATGAATTCGGGTTGGATTGGTTTGATAAGCTGGACCGATTGGTTTTGGTTGGCCGGTTTGGTTCGATTGGGCCAATTCTGCTAGATCGGTTCGGGTCGGTTGACTGGGTCTGGTTCACTTGAGTTGAACAGGTTCGGGTGACTTCTTTTCCAAAACCTTGTTCAAATGGACGTTTTCAAAAGAACCGATTCTATCTCTTCTTCATTCTTCATTCTTCGCGGTGAGAGAGACTGAGTGAGAGAGCTCTGCTTCGCCGTTTGTCGTCGAGTGATGGTTCACCGTAGTGGAAGGTTTGTCATTCGCCGGAAGAAGTCACACGAGGAGAGGGAGTTTGCTTATAGAGGGATTTCATCGCGGAAGAGATATGTTTGAGAGAACTCTGTACTTTTTGGTGTGGATTTTCTTCAACGGTGGGATCCTCAATTTCTAGAAGAGGTCTCACCATTCATTCATTTGAAGGAATGTCATGAATCTACCATTTCATTGAGGCCAAGTACAACGACGAAGAAGGAAAGGAGTTTGATTTCTGAAAATGATAAATCCCGCATAGAGTACTTGGAAAATAAATTTAATTTAGGATTTGATTGAGCTTATATGGGAAAAGAGTTATTATGATTTGATTCTGTATTGAAAAATTTATGCAATTTGAAAATTTAAATCTGGGATGTTACATTTCCCTTATAATTGCCACACCCCGTTACACGGTTTAACATAGTGGTGTTTGTTTGTGCTAAGATCTGCGCAACTTTACTATTAAATTTTACTTAAAACACGTTATGTTAGTAGGAGATACATATATACACTACTCTAAGACCACAAATGTCTAACATGTGACTGTGGTCATCGATCTTGTGCCCAACAAACCTCTTGTAAATATGGGGGCCCTACAAAAAGGATATAAAAGAGCTTATGAAAGTGTTGGTAAATTATAAAAATTAATGAAGCAAGTTATAAGCTAATGTCATTCATTGAAGGAGTTTACACGAACTCGTGTAGATTTGGTTAGGATAACTGGAAGTGGTCCCAAAAGAACATTAAAAAACGACACCCATAAATCTGCAAGTTTTCTGTAGTTTTCTTTGTCCAACTTTATTGGCAGTGAATCATCGTCTGCTCCGCGGTTAAGATGCAAAATCTCAGCACCTATTGTAGGCTGGTAGGGGTTCCTCCACAGTGTCCACCTACGTTGTACATTACCACTCCAGTTCTTCAGTGAGCGGTCATGGGTATTCTCTGCGCTCCTTCAGTTACACAGAACTACAGGAGGAGTCAAGGTATGATAAATTTAGGTCTCTATGTCTATGGCCTATGCTGGTCAAGGTTTTAACTCTATTTCATATGTTTTTTTGACTAAATTCTTCTAACTCATGCTTGTAACAGTAAAAAAATAAGAGAAAGTGAGCCTAAAATTCTCAGAAAGTACAATCCTACTGGCGCTTTGTAAAATATTAAAAAATGAAAGGCCAATCTCTTCGATCAACTCAACCCCATCTTTTCTTTACAGTCAGAGACAGAGGAAAATTGTCGTTTTTAGGCCCACATCTCTGCTAAACCCCATTATTCTTTCATTCAAAGACTCTGTGGCCTTGTTTCTATTTTGGTTTAACGCGTACACTAGATGGTTGTGAAGCCATGGGAGAAGGGGATGATTTGCGTTAGAAAATGGAAGGGTTAGATTTGTGGCGCTCAAGTTGTGGGTATGCTTAGGGGTGTGCAGGACCGGCCCGGTACCGGAAAACCGGATCGGAACCGGTTCAACGGTACCGGGATTGGTCCTTGAAAATGCCGGACCGGACCAGATCCGGTCCGGTACTGTCGGGACCGGTTCTACAACCGGTCCGGTACCGGGTCACGGTACCATGGAACCGGACCGGTTGTAGAACCGGTTTATGTAGTTTAATTAGAATTTTAATTTTAAAAAAACTATTAAAAAAACTATTACAAAAACTATTACATTATATTTTAAAAACTATTACAAAAACTATTACATTATATTACAAAAACTACTACAAAAACTATTACATTATATTTAATTTTAATTTTTAATTTTAAAAAAACTATTACATTATATTATTTTTAATATTTAAAAAATTAGAAAACTAAACCGGTCCCGGACCGGAACCGGTACCGGAAATCCCGGTCCAGAACCGGACCGGAACCGGTTCTGACCGGTTCCAGTACCGGTCTTCACACAATTGGCACCGGACCGGCCGGTCCGGGACCGGATCGGTCAGAACCGGACCGGACCGGTCCCATGCACACCCCTAGGTATGCTTGTAGAGAGCCAGAGGGTGGGTGGTGTTTGCAGCGACTGACGGACAATAACAACAGTGAATGAGTTCTCTGAAAAGATGTGAAATGAGCTTGTGACAACCAATACTGAGCTGACAACTGTGAAGAGGTCAGAGACTAGACCCTGAACTCTCTCTTTCCTCTCATCACAATGTTGACCAACTTGGCAAGGTTTCAGTTTCAGAACAACCGGGCCCTTGTAGAAGAACTTCTTGCCAGTTTGTTTATGGTGGCAATGGCAATAAGACTCTGTCCGTACACTGTACTTTTCTCACTTTTGTTGAAAGGGCCTCACAGAATTTGGCCTATATTTATTTTGCTGACAATCTGAGTTCTTCGTAGACGTCCATTGATGACAAATCGATCAACTTTCCAGTGAGCACCGCCGAATGGGCTAGTTTTAGAGTGAGAAAATCTTAACTGCCATACTCCCCTTCTCCAGATCTGCATCGTCTCTCCCAAAGCTCGTTGCTGCCTCTCTCTCTCTCTCTCAGCAATGTTGTCGTCAACGGGCGATGGAGGGAGTGAATACGACAAATCGAAGTTCGTCGACAGAGTTCCTTCGTCGTCTTCCTCTAAATCGTCGTCGTCTGCGTCGTCATCGTCGTCGCCGTCTGTCCCATTTTCCCCTTCGTATTTCCATCGAAGTAAGACAATGGAGGAGACGTGGAAGGACATAACTCTTTTCTCTCTTCCCGATCACCATGCCAGAGATCGAGACCTCTCTATTAACCCCCAGATACACCTTCCAAATTCCAATCCTACTGCCAATTTCCGCAGTATGATCCTCCAAGACTTTCTCGCTCGCCCACTCGACAAAGATTCGTCTACTTGCTGCATGGTTTCCACTGCAAAGGACGCCAGAATCCGTGGCTCCGGATCCCCGGCGCCGCCTCTGGCGACCATGCTGAGCCTGAACTCCAATCGCGACTTCCATTTTCTGGACGGCCATGAATCGGTGGGGCCTACCTTACATTTTCCGTCTAATCCTATCTCAAATGCTGATTCCTTTACCAGCCCCTTTGACGCTCTGGCTTCCTCCGGCCTACTTCCTTTCACTAGGAAAAGGTTTCAAGAGCCGGAGAATAATTCAGGCGATAGGCGACACAAGCGTATGATCAAGAACAGAGAGTCTGCTGCTCGATCCAGGGCTCGAAAACAGGAATATTATCTTTCTGTAGCCACCTTCATATTTCTTACTTGGAACTCCATGATTCCTTTTCCGAATTGTCCTTTCGAATATTTTGGTCTTGTTTATTTAGACAATCCCAAGTAACTCCATAGCAAAGTTCTTCCTAGTTTTATCTAATATTTTGACTAATTCATGAACATAATTTAAAATGGTCGAGATTAAAAGTCTTGCCCCCAAGTATTAACATTTGTGAATCAATCAAGACCGTGAGAAATTTTATCTTTATTCTTTATTTTTCTCATTTTTTGCAGGCTTATACGTATGAGTTGGAGCTAGAAGTTGCCCATTTGATCGAAGAGAATGCAAGACTCAAGAAACAACAAGAGCAGGTACTCTGACAAAAAAATACCCATTAAAGTGCGAAATATGGGCTGCTGTCGTTGTAGTCTATTTTCTTCTTTGAAACATAGCAACTGTTCATTTTTGAGCTCCGATGTCTAATGATTTTTTTTATCTGAACAGGTATGTCAAGCTGCGGCTGCTGGAGCACCTAAAAAGCACACTCTGCAAAGAACGTCAACTGCCCCATTTTGAGAAACCAGACTACCTTTCTTTGCACAGAGTCTATATATAGAGCATTCCCCAAATCATCTATGGATCAGGTTTACAAGTTCTGTTGGAAATGAGCAGTTGAGGAAGACGAGTGTTTTAGGAAATAAAATTGACCCACGCGAAGAACTATGGTTGCTGTCTTTTGTATCCTAAGGCCTCAAAAATTGGGTATTTTGTGCGCTAATCATGTAACGTTTTCAGCCTGTCTAAATATCTGTTTGTATACGAATGCACATGTCTTTATGAAAATTGAGAAGTATTCTTGTGTTCTTTCATGCATCAGCGTCTGGGCAGATTCTCGAGGATTTCACAGATTCTGGACAAATTTTTTGAAACCCTTCAAAGCTTGGATTAACAAAAAAGTATTTTTCGCAGAAAAAATTAAGTCTTTACGTCCTTTCTGTCAATATTCATGTTCCCCTGACTTATCTTCTTATCTTGGCCCTCCTCTCGCGTGCACTTCACTTTTTTTTAACCCTTTTTCGTTATCTGTCTGGGCAAAGCTTTATCCGGCATTAACTTCTTTTCTGGGTCACCATCAATCACTAACCACAATCACTGTTCTGCTTACTACTTTTAAGATCAGGCGGACATTGAAACAGTCATTACGTGGGTGGCTGATTTATTTTCATTTAAACAACAGACTCTTTTGTTAATCATCTGTCAGCACACTACTATCATTGATGGCCATCCTTGTCAGGTAAGGTTGTCTTGGGTGTCTTACAGAGTTTAACGTAAATTTAGTGGTTAACAGACTTCTTAATCTTTGACACTCTGTTGGATCTGAACAGTGAATGTGATTCCTATGCCCAGATTATGCAAATGGCCGCCTGAGTTCGCTCTTGAGTTCAGCAGTAAAGTCACGCCTTTTTTAAATAGATTTCATATGCTTTTGGAGTTAAATTAATACGAGTATCAAATATATATTGTATTTATACATGATTTATTAATCTTCAGACCTGTGGTGTGATCCAAATTATAGTAGGTTTAGATGTTGTGTGAGCCGCTATAATCAGTCGAACAACCTAGCTTGTCTCCCATTAGGTCGTGTGGGTCTTTCCTTTAAAGATTGTTTCGTCTGTCGGTCGATCGATCGTTCATGTCATTCTTTTCATTTATGTTCAGGTGGCCTTTCATTGTCCTTGCAAAATTGTCAGCTCATCAGGAACTTAGTTTGTCTAGCAACGGTTTCTTTCGGTGTCAATTTCAGACACATTTTTCAAAATAGATATTTTGTAGGATATCACACTTGAAAAACCGATGGGAATTATATCTACAGCACATCTGTTTTTTTTTTATGTTTTTTTTATGTGTATATATGTTTTCTCACAATTATTTTTTGTACATCGTATCAAAATCTATATATATATATATATATATATACACACACATATATATATATACACACATATATATACATATACATATATACACATGTGTATATACCTATATGTATGTATATACACGTGTATATACATACATATATACACGTGTATATACACATGTGTATGTATATACACATATATGTATATATATGTTGGGAGGATAAACTTTTTTGATACTTTGGGCACTCTAGCGCCAAAGCATCACGAGACTATCCCTCGAAACATTTTGCTGCGTAAAGGTTGATTGTTTGTACGTGCGAAATAGAGATGGGGCATTGGTTACATGTCCTTGGGTTTTGAGACCCGGAAGTAAAAATAGAGACGAGACACTGATGATGCGTTCTTGGGTTTCGAGCCCTAGAACCTGGACAAGGTTGTAGTCACACGAATCAGAAGGTTGTCAGTTGCTAAGTTTTGCTATTCTTAGTACTGTTCCATTTGACGGGTAGCGTGACGACTTGTAGTTCCGCTCGTCGGCAACCCTCGTCAATTTAGAACCTATAGGTATTTTAGTTGAGAAGCAATCCATCGCGAGCAACATTATCTATTTTATTTGATCGTACAAGTTGTGTCGTCGCAGAACTTTAGCTCTCCGACAACTCGGGTGACATGCTGGATCTCTAGATCGCCGTCATTGCTATTTCCTCAGTCTCATGAGGTGTTGTTATCGACGGGTGACCACTTATTCTATGATGAGTGTCGGATGGGTCCTTGAGTGACCATCGTTTTTCACTGATTATATTTTCAAATTGGAAAATGGTATTGGCATATTTTGTGGTATAGCTGTCTATGTATACAACGGGTTTTGATGAAGCCACATCGAGATCCATGAGTCGGTTTAAATTTATGTACAGTAAATGAGAAGTATGACCTTGGTTTTCAAAAGAGATGAAAAAACTATTTTTCACATGCATTGCATTTAGTATAGATTCTCCTACTGAGTTTGTCACTCTTCCCTTAGACTTTTTTTTCTCAAGTTAATGTATAGGATCAACGTTGGTACTTTGGGGTTTTCGTGAGGCGTTGCTGCTGTCCCTTGGTGGGTGCTTCGTTCTTCCCGTGAGTGGGTGGATATTCGTCGATTCAATTCCTTCGTCCCTGGTATGCTTGAGATTTGTTGTTTAGTACTATTTGGTTTAATTCCTGCACAATACTTTCTTTTGTTATTATTATGTTATTTTTCCTCATGTTGATCACTTTGTGGATCCAACCCATGTAATTTGAGTTTTTGGCTTAATTTCATATTAAGACTTTCGCTTCTCCTTGACCTTGGGCTGAGTGATCGGATTCTCTCCAAGAATCGGGTCATTTGACCCGGCGATTCTATTAGTCTCATCTCCGAGTCATGACATCTCAAGGAGAGAGACTCGTCATTCGAGGTAGAACAATAAAGTCAAATTGTGGCAACCCGCCCTATGAAGGCAATGATGACACAAGTGAGGGTCTGACCATGTCAGTAGGGGTGCACAATCTTACATTGCTTGAGAGAGTAGAAAATGCATGGTTTATAAGTAGAGTGCTCCTCCCTACCTAGTATAACACGTTTTGGGCTAACTTCAATAACAAAATTGTGCAAGATTCGACCCAAAGTAGATAATATTGTATTGGGAGAATTGAAGATGTTACACAAAGAACAAAAGCAATGATAATGTTCATAGTTCGAAGGGTAGATAAAAGTCAAGGAACCGTGATAGAATCTATTACTTTTGTCAAAAGAATGGGCACATTAAATCAAAGTGTCGAAAATTGCAAAATGAAATTAAAAGAACTGTTAAGAAGGGAAAACAACTGATGACGTCAGGTGAAACTATCATACTGAGCTCTAGGCTCATAGATGAGCTTTGTGATGTATGTAAAGATACTTTTGATGATGCACATGATAAAAGAAACATGTGATAGATGCAATTGAAGGTGTGCTCTCATGGGCAGGGTTGCGGTGTTGTTTGAGCGACATTGAGCTGTGATTAAAGATTTGAGATAAGCATATTGAGAAAAAAAGATCTTTTATTAAATTATATTTTTTTTAATGTTTAGATTTACGATAAGATGTTTTTACAATGATTTATGTTTATTTTATGTTGGGTTTTAACAATGTTTGGATTATAAAAGACTTTCGCTTTTGATTTTTCAAATGCATGTTTTGTTGACTTTTTTTCAAAAATATGATCTCATGATATGATTTAAAAAGGAAAAAAAATAACATGAAAGATTTAAGCTACGAAGCGTTACATTTTTTTTTTACAACTTATTGATCTTCTGGGCATCAATCTTGCATTACAATGACTATTCCGAAGCGTCACCCTTCAAGTATATCACAAATGGAAGTTGTAGAAGTTTTTTAGGAAACGACACACTAAGTACAAATGCCTAAACTTTGGTATGATTTCTCTTTAGGTACCTTGCAAATTTGAAAGTGCCTCTATTTATAGTTCTCTTCAAAAGTCCCGAGTAACGAGCGTCCACGAGCCAGCTCCGGGCGTCCGTGGGTTGGCTCCGGGCGTTCACCATATATCTGTTAAAGACTCGTTAGAGATAACAAAACAAGCGATGGACTTCCACAACTTAAATTATGGGCTACCACACTTGGCGTCCGCACTTTGTATCGGTTGTCCATAGAAGTATTAATTTAAAATTCAATGTCTCTATTCCAGTTTTCCACGTCTTATGTCAGGACATTTGCGGTTTTAATTTTCTCTCTTGTTCGAGCATATGTGGCCAAAATGCTTCTTTGGAGTAGGCATCCTCCTTTCGTGTCAGAGCGTCCGCAATTAAAACTACACTCTGGTCTAGGCGTCTGTGGTTAGAATACTTAGTCTGGATCGGGTATTCGCATTTTGTGTCTGAGCATCTCCCCTTAAACTTTCTTTCTGGTTTGGACGTTCACGGCTAAAATGACACTTTGGGCTGGGCGATCACAACCAAAACATACTCTCTACCCCAGGCATTAGTTCTTAAACTTTTTTGTTTTTGGTTTGGACGTTCACGACTAAAATGGCACTATGGACTGAGCGACTACAACCAAAACATTTTCTTTACCTCAGGCGTCCATGTTTTGTGTCTGAGAGTCCATCAAGGAAATTGCTCTTTGGTTTGGATGTCCGCAGCCAAAATAGCATATTGGACTGGATGACTGTAAGTGTCTTCTATTTCTTAGAGGGTATTGTCCGGGAGTCCGTATTTTAACTCAGGGCATCTACACTGAGTTATGTTCAACACTTTGATCTTTTTAATTTGATCATTCCTAATTGAGTTCTATATCATAATTTTATCATTTACTGCATATACTTAATAAACATATTAGAACAATTAAGTATTCATTTTCAAGAGTATTTTCAATATAATAACTTCAAATAACATAATCAAATAAACACATTCATCATCAAAACAATCATCCTTAATTTCCATTAAGCCAACAATAGGGTTCTACAATAACTGATAATAAGGCTGCTAAATCTGTTAACTTACCTTCCAAAAGGTGGTTTGAGAAGACCTAGAAGAAATCAAGTTCTTAGGTAAAGTTCTAGTTAGGATTTGAATCTATATCAGAGCCGATATGTTAGCTTCGTACATATGTTCAATGTGATGCAATCACCACATCGTCATCCATTTTAGTTTTATGTCAGAGTGATATCGTCAAAGCTAGATCCAAGAGGAAAGATAAGACTCCACAACGATAGAGTGAAATTAGTTCAGTGAGTTATGTATTGAATGTGTTCAAGGGTAGTGATTCCAATGGGAGTCTTCAACATATTTAGATGCACTTCGTTACGACAACTTTAATAGCTCAGTGATACCATAAAGGGAGAGGGAGAGATGTGATTTCTTCTCTAGTGTGTCTTTCAGGTTTAAGCAATACTTAAACTTGATCGGTATGGATGCTGAGTTGACTCTACAAGGGCCTTTGTGGAAGATGATGTTATTTTTCATTAGAGTTTTGGAGATCCATTTCCTTACATCGGAATTTCTTTGAAGATGAAGATTGTCAGAGTACAGTATTCTTAATTCATTTTGGGATAGGCTAAGAAGCCTACTTTTTGGATCTCTCATGTGCAATTAGTGTCAAGATGGAGATTATTAGAGTTTGGTGTGACCCAATTTCTAGTTAGGTTGTCTCGATCTCATATTCAATATTAGAGTTAAAGTGGGACCCACGTTGATACACGTACCAAATGAGGTACGTGCAATTGGAGACGAAGCTGCTATAGTGGTGCATTCCGTCTCGGCAACTCTAGACGAGGAGCACAAGGAGGAGCTCTGTTCATTATGCGAATCCAGTAGTGATGAAGACATAGACACGGCCGAGAGTAGGCCTAGACGCCCACCACAAGCAGAATGCACGTTCGATGGTATGGGTTTTGGTAAGAAGTATAGTTCACGGAATAAAACTAGAGAAGAAATTGTCGATCATGCGTTGAAGAATAGGTACGGGATAAAATTTACCCACAGTGACGCTCATCGGATGAGGGCTGCATGCTAAGAAGGATGCACGTGGCGGATGCATGCCTAAGAAATGCAAAGTGAAATGACGTTTCAAATAAAGCGGTACAATGACGTTCACACTTACTCGAGAAAGATGGAAAGCCGTCATGCCTCTGCCAAATGGGTGGTAACGCATTACTTGGACAGATTTAAAAGTCAAGCCGACTGAGACCTTTCTTCTATAATTGAGACAATCAGAAAAGAATTTAACGTCAACATCACACCCAACCTTGCTAGAAGGCCGCCAAAAAAATTAACGAAGAAGATGGCAATGAGCAATACAAACTCACATGGTCCTATGCTGAGGAGATTCGGAGGTCTAATCCTGAAAGCTCGGTGTGTGCTCACCTAGATATGAGTGCATTTAAAAGGATGTACATGTGTTTATGTAATGCCCAGTGTTAATTTTCTTACTTTTTCCTTCTTAATTACCATGTAAATTTTTTCTTTTTATTTATTTAAGACATACGAGAGGAAATAGTTAAAGTAAGTGAGATAAATTAAAAATGCATAGTTAAATCAGAGTAAAAGCAGAAACATAATTAAATCCAAAATAAGATTTGGCGATCAAAATGTGAGTTAATAGTTTTACAAAACGTTTATAATTTATCAGCCCATTTCAAAATAGCATTTTACTTCACGCGAGCCATAACCCTCTCAGGTCGATTCAGCTAGGTAACCCAAATACTTAATAGGAAATGCATCCTCCTCCACTCCAGGAATAACCACATCCTGACAATCACTTACACCACAAGCAAACTGTGAGCCTAAGGCCCAGTAAGAAATGAAATGCAATATGATGTATGCTTGTAACTAATTATGTCAAAATGGAATTCACCAAAAGTATTCTTTATTCACTGTCATATACATTAACTCGTACATCAAGCTGGGACATTGGAGGTTCCATCGCAAGGAGAGTGGCCGCTAGTTGGCATCTAACCCTTGGGTAGACAAGCTCTTGCAACCCGACATGGGAAGGACATAATCTCGAGTCTACCCAGTTATGATCCAAACCACCTCCCCAACCTCTAATTCCCCTTACATTCATTTACTTTATCCATTTTTCTCTCACATTATGCATATGAATACCAACCCACACGTGGCATTCCTAATGGTTTCTATCATCATGATGCATGTCAATGTGGCGCACATATCACAACAACATGCCAATACTATAAAACGGAAATATAAACGAAACCAATCAAGTAAATCCAAGCCAACAATGAAGAGAGAACCAACAACCTACGTTACCAAGTCATATATTACGAGACGATGATTATGAGCAATAATCCAACTAACAAAATTAACGAACTAAGTAATGAAAAACTATAGGAAGCAATATAATACAAAGGCAATTAACTAAAGCATGGAAACATGGAAATAACTAGTAACATACTATATCATGGCGAGATATTCTAAAACGAAAATGCACATTTTCCTTTAAAAAATTATACTTTAATCACTCCACAATATTTTTCATACATTTATACGGTATTATTTCGACCTTTACCTCGCTTCTTTAGGGCGGGCTTGGATGAAGTCTTGCATACCCATACCCCTTCAACTTTGGTGAGCCCCATTTGGTCCATCTTTAATTTATTGTGGACGTCTGTGGCCTTCTCTTCGATACTCAGCTCCTCCTCCAAGATCGGTACCTCGTAATGCTCAACAATGCTCTTAATGAGCCAATTAAAAGGCAGACTCTTCACTAGGTTGTTGAGCACCTCGTACATGTGACTCAAAATGACAAAGTCGATGTCCACTTTTTTCCTGTTGAACACCTTCTCGAGCAGATAGAGATTCATGCAGCTAACATGGTCTTGATGTCCATCTCAAGGCAAAATGGTGTGCATCATGATGATGTGGATCACTCGGGCTATGGCATTCAAGTCATTGGACTTTGGCTTCTGGTACGTTGCGATCTCGGGATCATGGTGCTACTGTCTAAGCACTGTCAGTCATTCTCCTCGTTTGATGAAATGTGGCTCCCGAGACACGTGGTAGTAGTGCTCGCTTGGGGCCTCCGCCAAACATCCAAGCAGCCCGTTAATATTGTTGGGAGTCACCCTTAACTCCAGTCCAAACATGTAAGGTTGGACCTCTAGTGGTTGGATGGAATGTTCTAAATCTGCATAAAATAGTTTGACAATCCTCTCACAGTAACTTCCACCCAAACGGCACAAATAGACTATGAAATAATTCTTCAATTTCCAACTCAGCCAATGACTCGAAGTCTACTCTTCTAGGAACAATAATTGAACGATGTTTAACATCAGTTTCATATCGTTCCTTAATGTCGGCTGTCCTGAAGAGTGGAGAGTGGAAACCCGCTGTAACAGGTTGGAAACGGACCAGTGCACTTGCTTCAGGTCGTTGTTGAGGATGAGGTTGAGGTTGAAGTTGTTCTTCAACCTCGACTTCTGTAACAAGGGCAACCACGGGTCCTCCAACGTTAACTGCGGCTGCTCCAACTTGAACCGCAGGTGCTCACCTTGCACCGCGATGGGTACATTACCGTGTAACAGACCGACGAGCTTGGTTGCAATCTGACTTCATTCAAGGCCCGAGTCCATCATTTCTAGTTGTGGTCGAGCCTTAGCTTGAGACAACACACCCTTTCTCTTGAGCGGCATTTCTTTGTTGCGTGGGAATCCATTGGTATCAATTAAATAGTGTGGAACGATGGTCTGAGAGTACGAATGTTCGCCGAGGATATCGTGCCCTGCGGTGATCTCGCCGCTGCGGTTAGTCGAGTCTTATATCATAGGACACAAAAACGCAGAATGACGTACGATGATCTGCGGCGAATCATTATTAATCCACCGAGGATCGTAGTCAATCCGCGGCGGATCATATATGATTCGCGGCAGACCATCAATATAATAACATTATTTTTAAAAATAATGATCGACGGCGGAACAATGGATGATCCGCCACCGATCGAAATCAATGCGTTTAACGAAAAACGTAACTGTGGTATTTGCTTTGTCCATTTTTTTATAATTCAATGGTTACTTTATTTGTAAAAATAATTTAGTAGTTGACTTGTCATTGATCACAAAGTACGATGGATGATTTGTCATTTTCCCTTTAAATTAGAACGAATGAAATAAAACCTTTCCTTGCAGCAGTAGGTGTTTTCATGGTTCAGTTCGGTTCGGTTCAGTTGTGATATGAAATCAAACCAAACCAATTATTTCAATTTTGATATAGAAGAACCGAAATCGAGTTTTTGGTTCTTTGGAACTGAACTGGAATTTCGGTTCCGATTATGGTTTGGTTCCAATTTTATCCTATTTATTTTCAATTGATTTTTCTTCTGTATATGCCCTTTCTCACTGCGCTTGCGACTACCTCTCCAGCAAGTGAAGCGACCCACAAGGGTTGAAACAACTAATACCTCCAGATTATGCCAAACAAACATTGGTATACAAGATATTGCTTACAACCCATCAACCATTTTCACCCAATACTCAGAATACCAAAGTGAAAAAATAAGGCAAATCAACAGCAGAATCAAAATCAGTTTCACAGCAATCACTAAGAAAATTGTAAAAATTAATCAAGCAATCAGAAATAATCAGAATCAAATTTATCGAGCAATTTTCACTTGAGCCAGAGAGGGCAAAAACGACTCGCTAGTGGCGGCTGAAAGGGCAGTCGGCAGAGGCGACTGGCGGCCGAGAGGTCAGAGGAGACTCTTCGATAGCGATAGAGACGGAAACGGCGACATGAGTGTTTGAAGCAGAGCACCGACTATGTCTGCTGCAATCTGCGAAGACAAAAGATGAAACGAAGAAGAAAGACGAAACCCAGAAGAAAGATGAAACGAAGATCGGTGGAGTGGTTTAAGCGAACTGATCTGCTAGGTATTGGTGGAGAGGGCTCAGGGCAGGGCGCCGAAGACGAGACGACGAGAGGTGAAGAATGAAGATGAACGAACAGGCAGCGAAGACTTAAAGCCCTAAAGCGATTCAGTTTAGGTTTTGTCGGTTTTGTCAAAACCGAAAATCGAACCAAAACATCGGGTTTTTATCAAAAAGAACCAAATTTCGGTTTTTAGGTGTGCAAAACTGCACCAAATCGAACTGAATTGACCAGTTCCAATTTAATTCTTCGATTTTGGTTCGGTTTGCACACACCTATGCAGCAGTGTTGGCGGTGGATCGTTTGACTGGAAGACGATGTGTCGTTCCTGGATCCATCTCTAGTTATATTCCGCCGTCCTTATTCCAGGGGCAACTCTGAGACTGAACGCCCGCACAGCAACAGCCAACCAGCGAGAGGGGAATGTGCGTTAATGGCGAAAACCAAATGCATCAAGTCAAAAGAAGTTAATCATAATTGTATTGCAAATGAATGGCAAGAATTTCTCTACGAGAACTTTTCCGATTCAGAAGCACCATTTTTGCTCCCCGAGCTAAACTCAGTAATCTTCCTTCTTCTCCATTCTGCTCTTGTTCTTCTCCCAAAAAATTCAATCTTGATGCTGGAACTATTCCAAATTATAACGAAAGTCTTGTGCTTCTTAAATCCTGTCATAGCCTTAGACAGATTGTCCAAATCCATTCCCGTTTGATTACTTGCGGACTCTTTTATTACGCCTTCTGGGCAAACAGAGTTTTATTGCAGGCTTCGGATTGCGGTGATATAGGTTACACGCTTTCTATTTTTCGGTGCATAAGCGCACCCAATACTTTCTGTATCAATAGAGTTATCAAGGCTTATTCTATCAGCACACTACCCCATGAGGCCGTGATATGGTACTTTGAATGGTTGAGGATTGGTTTTAGTCCAGATAGCTTTACTTTTTTGTCGCTTTTTGGTGCTTGTGCGAAAGAAGCCTGCGTCAAATTATGTTGGGAATGTCATGCTCAGGCTGTTAAGAGAGGAATTGTTTCCGTATTACCGGTGCAGAACTCCTTAGTTAATGCGTATAGCTGTTGTGGCTATGGGGACCTTGCTAGGAAAGTGTTTGACGAAACTTCGGAACCGGATTTGGTGTCGTGGAATTCAATTATTGACGTGCTTGTGAGATATGGTGATTTAGATACTGCCCATAAGATGTTCGATGAAATGCCTGAAAGAAATGTTGTTTCTTGGAATTCAATGATTGGTGGATATTTGAAATTCCGAAAACCCGGTAACTCGTTGAAGCTATTTAGGGAAATGGTGCAGACAGGATTAAAAGGGAGTTATACAACCATGGTGAATGTTCTCACGGCTTGTAGTCGGTCAGCAAGATTAAATGAAGGGAGATCGGTTCATGGATCAGTGCTCAAAAATTTTTTCAAGTCAAATATAGTAGTTGATGCTGCATTGATAGATATGTATGGTAGATGCAGAAGAGTAGAACTAGCAAGGAGAGTTTTTGATCAGACGGCGGATAGAAATTTGGTTTGTTGGAATGCCATGATCATGGGGCATTGTCTTCATGGGAATCCTCGAGATGGGCTTACCCTGTTTGAGAAAATGATTGCTCCATCGATTTCAAATTTTGGGGAGAGAGATATTGATAAGAAAGTTGGAGTATCTAAAGGTCGAGAAGATATTTTACCGAACGAGATTACTTTCATCGGTGTTTTATGTGCTTGTGCTCGTGCTGGATTGTTGGCAGATGCAACAAACTACTTCAATCAGATGACTGATATTTTCTTTTTGAAACCGAGTTTTGCACATTTCTGGTGCATGGCAAATGTTTATGCTTCCGTGGGTCTGGTTTGGGAGGCAGAAGAAATTTTGAGGAAGTGGTTAAAAGACGAGGTTATGTCCGCAGAGTCCTTGGCCTGGGCTGATTTGCTGATTACGGCTCGCTTTCATGGAGAAGTGTTTGTGGGAGAGGAAATGGCGAAATCTCTGATCGAGAAAGAGCCTCGGAATCCCTTCTTCTACCAGCTGCTGATGAACATCTATGCCGTAGCAGGTCAGTGGGAGGAGTTTGCAAGGGTAAGAGAAAGTATTAAGGAAAAAAGAGTGGGAGGAATGCCCGGTTGCGGTCTGGTAGATTTAAATGAAATAGTTCATGATTTCCAAGTTCAAAATCACGGGAAAAATGGGATGGTAACTGAGTCGGAAATGAATCTTGATTCCAACTACAATGATTGAAGACCGGCTACGCTGATTTGAGTTCCTGCCGAGAAGTTTTTAGTTCATCACTCATTTCAGAGTTTTACTCACCTTGTGGAATTCGAGAACGGGCTTGACCAAGCAATGTCATAATTAACGTTTTGAGCTTGGTTGGAAAATGCAGACGTAGCCTCTCTAGGTGCTGTTTGTTACAGCCAGAAATTGATGTGGATAATCTTCTCATTCGTGTTAGTATGGAATTTTTCACGGTAGACATGATATGATTTTTCCCATTTTTTTCTGAGTGGAAGAAGCCGCTTCCTAATATATGCATCGACATAATTCCCCAACTCCGCATTCGTGCCACTTTTCTTAAATTCTCATGCGAAATCTGATGAGCTACGCTACAAGCCATAATAAGACCATGCACATTCTCCAATTCATGCTCCTGCTCCCCAAGAATGGGGTCTACAAATCACTCTCTGTGCCAAATAATTCAGTGAATATGAATAATTCTATGTTTATGCAACAAATCCGAAAGCTAGCTGACAAGTCTTATATTGTGCGGGCGCATCGCTTTCATTTTCTTGGTGATTTCAATAAAGCAAGTCTGCCAGAGAAGTTAGTCTTTTTCCAGCATAATATGGATGGCCCCAGAAAATTTGACTACAAATCATATCAACGATGATTAATCAATCCCATTTACAAGTCGAAAGTTCACACGCCATGGAAAGACCATCTGTTTGACGCCACTAAACAATTTAAAAGAGTGAGATTCTCTGCATGCGGAGTCCTAAATAAGGGAACCCTATCTTAACAGAAGAAGAAGAAACCTGAGCCCTTAGGAAGGGCTGAAAACTACCTATATTTTCTGATATTCAATGTACATCGGTCAACCATTTGTAGTAAGATGTTCCAATGAGCTGGTGAAGTGTGCCCATCTTTTTGCTCACGATTCCATGTATTGGGAGGTTGGAGGGCTTGTTTTTGTCTTCTCCGCAGCTGCAAGTTGGTTTTCATACATAAAAATGTTCTAAGATTTTATTTTGAACAAAGTACTTAATCCCAGATAACATTTGTGTTTTTGTGAGTGCAAGAATAACAGAAATCCTCCTCTTTTTATGAACGACAAGATATTAATACCAGATTCTGACATAAGATAGTGCTAGCTTGGAAGGGCATACCATAAACTCCACGAATTTCAACCTCTCGCAATTCTTGGACCAGAGCACAGCAGCAACACATGAGATGGGATAGGAAATCATCAATAAAACCACCCTGCAAAAGAGAGAATGTTTTATAACGGAATCAAAACATTCGAATGAAAAGCAGCTCGCAATGACATCGCAGTCCTTTTTTTTTTTTTCTTTTGAGCACATTATATCATACCAGCTTTATCAGCAGAAGCTTATAAAAGAACTTAAAGATTGCGGGCAGAGAAAGGATAAATCTAACAGAATTACACTATTAGAACTTTAAGAATGAGCCACAGAGGATTAAGACTTCACTTAAAAGATTAAAATCCATCATGCAGGATGAGGTATGTATGCATAAGAGATAAGAAAAAATCAATTAAAAGTTAATATGTGATTTCCATGACATAGGTAAACCACTACAAAAAAATTCACAATGTAAAATATATAAAAGAATTTGCAAGAAAGGGCAAGATAGGACCGAAACACTGCAGAAATTGTGCTTCTAAGATGTGAAAACCAGAGAAAACAATATTAACTAAGCAATGCATAAGGAATTACCGTAATATTCAACGTCTTGCGGAGCTTTCTTCTAATACAGCAAGTATAGCAACAGCATGATAATATTAAGGAGTATGCCATCAATTCATTACATGCTTCGGCCGAAGCTGATGCATGAGTTAAAAAAAAATTCTGCGTAAGTTTTGACATCATTTAACTATTTTGCAGGGCTTGCAGCTCCACTTGATAGGAAAGGAAGAAAATATTTTAGATAACCAGTGAATTGGTTTTAATAACCTTTAAAAACAAAACCATTTTACAAGTTCTCCAAAAGTTAACATACACGTATGCCTATTAGTTGCAACTGTAGCAATCCTTGCAATTGTCCCACAAGGCCAGAAAAATGTCTTTACACCTGCAAAGTATATCAAAGGCAGAAGACCAATTTGACACTTGATGGAACTTATATAGCACAAAAAACACATTAAGATACTTTAACAAATAAGATCATAAATGACCTGAAAATGAGTAATATGTAATAGTGAAAATAATATCAAATAGGGAATTGTACTTTTAGCTTGGTTCTCTCTGATTAGAGGGAAATTGAAGTAAACTAAGTGTAGTTCTTTGCACTCTTTCGATAAGAGTTCTTTCCCTTTCTTCTGTTGTAAATTCTTCATCTCAATACATTGTTTTGTATAAAAAAAAAATCGCGGATAGATTTATTTTTCTTGGTTGATGCTTAAGGGCTACACCACAAACATATATCCCTTGGTATTTAATTGTATGTCACAGCAGCCTCACAATTAGATTTAAATTTCAATTTGACATCAAGGGATACCAAGGCTAATCACAGTCAGGCATTTTGCAATCTAATAATTAGTTAAATTAATTAGAAGTTTAAAAGTGTGAAAGAACGTACATAAGTAAGGTTCTGAGCAACAACCAAGTAAATCCGTTTGCCAATCTTCATGATCACCCCAACCTCTGCGCGAGAGAAGATCTGATCTGGATGTAACTGATGAGGTCTTTCTGCTAGTGATATAAGAATGAACAGTTGAAGAAAGTATTCATGATATGATTAAGAAATGGAAAAAATCATTCTGACTTTTAATTCACAGAGCCAAAAATTAAAAACTAGATGCCTGCAATGATCGGTGGAAACTGGCAAGATTACTAGTCTTGTGATTCACTGGCACTCAGTAGTTTTTCTAACTCTAGTTCATAAATATTAGTTTTAGGAAGTAAACCAACCTAGAAGTAACCTGATAATCATTCTTCTTCTGAGTATTTTCATCTGATAAATAGCCAGCCTCACTAGTGGTATCCAAACTTTCATGTTCAGCTTTTTTGTGACTTTTTTCATGTATATTCTTCTCCCTAAAAGAATTTGCAGCAACTGATTCAGTGACATCTATCAATCGTTGAATTACTTCACACTGGCCTACATCCAGATTGGCTTGAGATCGCTGTAATTCATCTTGAAGCTTTTCATTTTCCTTTTGAAGTGCTTCATTGAAAGGCAAGTTTGGATAGGAGCAGGAAAGGGTTTTCTTCAAGACCATGGTGTCATTTTTTGAAGGGTCTGGCTTTAGAATCACGTCCTGTATTCTTCTGTCCTCTTCATCCAACGTATATTCTCGTTGATCCTTCTCTATATCTTCCAGTCTCTCCTAAATTTTAAAGGAAATGAAAATATCAGATTGGGTTAGGTTATGGAGGATCAAGATATCAAAGAAACCAACCATAACAAAATAAACTGGTCATTCAATGAGGAATTATTGGAAAGATTATGAACAACATTCAGCGAAAGCAATGGCCAACCAACAATTGACACATTCATCATGTGTTAAATTCAACTTTTAGTACTTCACACTAAGTAGACAAACTTTCTAGGGAGTGGTGTTATAAAAGAGGTGACTAAAATAATTGCAAATGATTATTTAGCTGCCATATCAAGTATTATCGTATAATGTTCCTACATGTATCACTTGTAACAATAGCGAGGGAATGACTAGATAGAGCGAATCAGAAACACCACAGAGCAAAGCCTATAACAAGGAATGATAAAAACATGATGTTGATTTCAAATTTTTTCAGTAGCACAGAACTTAACAGAGTACTAAAGATATAATTTTAAAAGCAATCAAAATCACAATACCCTGACTCGAGCATTATCCACAAGAGTAATTAGAGGAACGAGCCGCAAGTATCTATCAATTTCATTCTGAGCCTTTCTGAATTGGTATACAATGTTCCATCCCATTGCCAACAAATAGAGGTAGCTACGGTCCTGACAGCTATGGATCAAAATGTAAGACCTTCTCAAAGCGTCCTCCAGATGCTCCAAAGGCTCCCGAGTCTCGGGATACTTTTTAAGCTCCGAGATCTTGAGTTGCTCCAGCAGGTTACCAACTAACTTCAGATGCAGTGCGAATTGTCTGCAGTTTTTCTTGTGCATGCGCGCAGTGCTTGCAGCTTTCACAATCAGGGCAATCAGCCGGACTGCGTCTACGCCCGTGAGCTGGGCCACACTTGCCACGTCCCCAAGAGTTTCCCATGCAGACATATTTGTCAACCTTTAACAGCCACAAAACTCAATGAAAACCCTCTTAATTACATTTCCGACGAAATTCGGCAATGAATTCCACCAAAATATATTTGCAATAAAACACTATAGTCGCGAGCTAACGAATGACAAGAAGTAAGTAAATGCTTTGGATCCACTGACATCAATTAACAATAAATCGCGTATTACATTTACAGCTAGGACTAAATTAAACAAATAACTCAAAAAAGACAGCCGGGATTCACCTTTTGAAAGAGAAACGCCGTAAATCTAGAAGACCTTGGAATTCGCCGCCGGAGTTGTGAATATGAAAAAAAAAAAAGTAATTCTAGTTTACGGGATCTTCGTTTCGTGACATCATCGTTTCAGATCTTCAAACCTTTAAGCTCGGAACTCTACAAAGTGCAAATCAACTGGGGGACGATGGCAAAGAAATGTTAAAGAAGTATAATATTAAAAACCAATATAAAACTAATCCACGACGGGACATTAGATGGATCAGACAATTAATCTTCAATTTCACTCTTTGGCGCTTCTTGACTCATAATTTCAACGAATCAAACTGAACAAAAACATAATCCTAATGAAAATGAATATTTTTTTCCTTCTCTTCGAAACCACAAAAAAACAAAAGAAATGCGAAGTTCTTTAGATCTACTTTTACGGTCAAGATTTGAGATCAGTAACATTCTGCATTGAAAACAGTAGAAGCTCCAGAAACATCAATGCGGAAACGGAAAGGAAAAGTTCGAGAATGGGAAAATCTCAAGATAATTTCACCTGCTCGAGCAAAACTTTTCTTCAAGAGTAGTTTAACTGTTTGTCCCTTTCGTACATGTTTTGGCATATGAGGCTTATGTTTATCGCGGATGAACTATCAAAACAAAGGTAGAAGAGCATTGAATTCCAAAATGGTCAGACATTGTTTTGCTCAATAACTTCTTCTTCTTCTTCTTCTTCTTCTTGTTTGACTTCTGTCAAGATTTCGGAAGACTCGGAGCAGAGAGTAAACGGGTTCAACTCTCTCAATAGCTCCGAGTTGCGGTGTATTTTGTCTGCGCTTGGTTGCAGGAGGAAATGACCGGGGAGAGAGAGAGAGAGCGAACTTGCATTGAAAGCCAGATAAGACGCATGTTATGGTGGAATGCCACGAGTACCAAAACGTCCTTATTTAGTTTAATATATTACGAAGGTGCCCCCGCCATCTTCCGAGATTATGTTCACGGGTGTTGAAGGCAGTGTGCGAGCGAATAGTTGACCTTTCAATTATTCTATAAATATTATTATTTCATTTTGATTATAATTATTTAATAACAAATAAATTAAATTATATAATATTAGTGAACTCAAGATATTTTGTTTATAAAAAAAATAAGAGCAAAAAAAGGAACAAAATTATAGTTGGAAAGATAATTAATTTCTTTGTAAAATAGTGCTAAATTTGGCAGATCTAGTAGTTAGAGGTGGGTAGTGGTGGCCGTGGCCAGTGGGAGCCCCACCACAGACATGCATTTGAAGTGTATTAAATTGCCAACTAATTATGTTTGGTTGCTGATGAGTGTTTTATGTATAGTGTGTAATGGGGGATGCTTAGTTTAAACTATTCATAAGCATGCTTAAAAAAACACCTTATAAATCAAGGGCAGTTAATGGGGCGTAAATTGTAGGTGATGGAGGCAAGAGTTGTGTGGAAGCCATGTGAGGTGGGACAGATGATGGAGTAAAAGAGAGGAGTCAAATGATGAAAACAGAAGGGCGATGTGGGCAATCATAAAACGACTACACAACATCCTTTTGTTCATCTGCAATTACGACCCGTGATCCTCTCTAACTCTTTCTATCTAATCACCATTCACCTATTCCATTCCATTCCGTTCCATCGACAAACCTGGCATATTTACTAGCTCTTCTACTTTTGATGCCCCTCCAGTGACGCCTAATTTACTCGAAAGACCAAGAGGAGCAAGAAACCTGTCATATTTGTCTTTTTTATGCATTTGAGGTGTCTTGACTTGCGGGGTCTTTACTCAATACACTGCAAATTGCAAGACTGCAGTGCCGTGAGTCAAGACACCACAAGACTACGGTGTCTTGAGTCAAGATCCCACAAGACACTGCGGTGTCTTGAGCTTTGAGTGTTTTTCTTTTCAGACGCTGTAGCGTCTTTTTTCTCATACGCCGATGAACGCTGCAACAGTGTTCTCTCTCTGTAATTCTCTTTTTCTTTCCATTATTTTGCTGAACAACAGACAAAGTTTTACGTCTCACCTTGTTGAGACAAACACTGCGTGTCTCGCGGTGGCTTGAGACGGTGTCTTGAGACACCGTGTGTCTCACGTCAACTTGTTAACGAATAACGTAATCGCAATATTGACTTTGTCATTTGCTCATACGTCAGTGGTTAACTTGTTAAAAAAAATACTATAGTGATTGACTTGTCACTGTTAAAAAATCACTATGGTTGATTTGCCATTTACCCCCAAATTGCAATAGATGGGCATGATTGCATTCATAAAATAATAAAAATTAATTATTCCATTAGATATTTAATCACTAATAATCAAATCTCCAATATATTAATTATTTAAATTTTGTTTTATAAAAATTTATATGACAGATAATTAAAATCAAAATTATACAAAACAAGCACGGAAAAAGATATTATGAATACTAGACCAATATTTTAAATCCTTTATTAGCTACTCCTAAGTCTCGCACTTATACCTACATTGCAATTCGTAAATTATGAGTCTAAAACTCAGTAAGTGATAATACCTAATATGTTACATGCTTATGTTGTGTCATTTAAAATCAGTATGCAGTTTCTGTTCTCGTCTTTTTCTTATATTGTTATCTTTTATGTTTTTAATCTTCATCATTATATTTATGTTTTATGACCTCTGGTATAGTAGCAATGGCAAAATCCAAAAGCCTGTTAACCATTGGCCGTTCTTTTCGTCTTTTACCTATGATATAGCAGTAATAACATAATCTGAAAGTCTGCTAATCATTGGCCATTATGTCCCGACATAATCCAAGGACTATCCCAGCATAATTCAGGGACATTGCAACCGATACGAGCAACAATGGCATAATCCGAAAGCTAGCTAGCAACGATGACATAATCTGAAAGCTCGCTAGTGACCGTGCCCACGAAGGACTTAAACGGCCTCACTTCATATCGTTGCCTTTTTGTTTTCTTTACTTACTTGTATTATTTATTACTCATTTTTCTTTACTTTTTATGGCTTATTATTCATTCATTATCTATTTTCCAAAACCGTGCACAAAAATCTATTTTTGTATTTTTTTGAAAATCGTGATGCATGATGCTCGTGAATGCATACAATTTCTAACAGTTAATATGGAAACATAAATAAACAGTCAACGTGCGATTCACAAAACATGCTATAAAACTATAGACATGCTGTAAAAACAGTAAATAATGAAAGATGCTTTCAACAACTGTAGACATGCTCTAAAACAGTAAACAACGAAACGTGTTCTTAAAAATTGTAGACATGCTTGGAAAGCGGTAAGCAACGAAACATGCATATCATATTCTTGCGATGTAGGGCCCGAAGACAAAAGCACACACGTATCACTTACCTCGATTGCTCAAAGCGTTCAACACTTAATGTTATCTTTCTTCTTTTTAGTACATTCACAATTAGAAACATTTATTCATTAATATAATAAATTAATCTACTAATTAGTCTCAACGTCTTTTTCTATTCTAATTACTTACTAAAATCTCCTAAATAGAATCGTTTTCTTAATTATTTCTTAGCTTAATAATTAATTCCTCCATTCATTTCCAATTTTTATCATACCTTTGTCCAATGAATAGCCCAAATCTAAATCAATAGAGTATATTATCAAAGCTGCAACTTAACAGATTTATATTCAAGCAAAATAGCACTTCCATACTTATCACCATCCATCGACAGATTAACCATTCCATTCACATAATCAAGAAGCAAAAATCCAACAGAGGCAGTAACTTATCATTCATACAGCAAGACTAAATTCAATATATTCATGCTTCGCAGAACACTAAGGGCAGTAGCTAAACAGATGATCAACGGTGTCCATCACAAAGAGTTCATAGAACACTAGTCCAAACAACATAGCAGTTCATACATAAAATCAATCATCCTACAAGTTAATTCAGAATATCAGTTCAACAATTCCTACATCCAACAATTTATCCATAATATCTATCCTTAATATGCTTCAAACTATCATCAATTAACAAAGAAGGAAGTTTGATTACCGAAAGTAGCTAAGAAGCTCAAGCTGAACCGGGAGAAAGCTCAAAGGCAGGGCTCACACAGGACACTTCACGAATTTCACTCTTCACAGAAACACTCACCGAGAGAACTCTCACAGAGACATTCTCTCTCAAACGGGGGGAAGTAAAAATGTAGGGAATGGTAAGGAAGACTGACTTAACGCGTGGAGCCTTAGCTGGGTATGGCCGTTGTACACCAAATGGGATGGAGGAGAGATGGCTTCGACGTGAAGGAGGCATGGACCAGGCGTGGGGTTCATCCTCTCTATCACCTGAGTGGGAATTAAATGACAAAACGACAAGAAAACGTATTACTTAAACCCTATTATTTCGTAATTCTAGGACTTTTTGGACAAGGGTATGCATCATGGCCTCGTCCGCGATCGTCCGAATTCGTCAAATCCCAGGTAGAGACGCATTTTTGGACGAAGGAATTCATCCTTGCCTTCGTCCGCGTGCCTCCGAAACTGTCCAGAAATTGGACAGATTCAAAGCTTCGTCGTCCCCACCGTCCGCTCCCGTTCTCTCCCGTCCGAATTCTCTCGTTGAAGGGAGAATTGGGACGCGAAGTCTCTTTTGGCAGCGTCCCAAAACTCGGGGATGGCGTACAATGTGTTTTCAGACGCAGCTTCTTGTTCGTGTGCGTCCGAAATCCCAAATACACATCATTTTCGTTGCGTCCGAAATCTCTCATTCCACACTTTTTCCTCAAAATTCCATACTTTACTTACTCCGTAATATTTACCCCATGTGTACCCGGTATAATTTATCACGTATCGTAACGTACGAGTTATTACACCCATTTATTTTATAGCATACACGGAAAAAATATTATCTAAATTTTATAGATTATTCTGTTTAAACTCAATGAACTTCATTGCCGCTACCTTTCCAGCTGAGACTGACCTTTTATCTAAGATGGATTATACATATTACTCTGTCAAATTGTTGTTTTGTTCAACCACAACTTCCAAAGGCGTTTGCTTTTTTATTCTATTTTATCTAATTTTTTTATTACCACTCATTATCAAGATTCTTTGAGTTAGATTCCAAAATTTACCCCTAATTTTTTTTAATCTATGTTTACTTCTTGTGTTTTATTTAGTAGAATGATTACTCTTTATTTTTTTTTCATTATCTATTAGTTCTATTAAGCTAGTTAATTCAGATAAAGACTTTCCATTGATATGGATGAAAATAGTTAGGATCTATATCTGGGGCGATATATCATTGGTGGACGTTGATCATTACTTGATTTTGAATGTCACTAGGTCGGACAAAAAACATCAAAAGTATGACAAAAGATATGGATATAAATAAAAAAATTAAAATGTTGGTAAGAAGTTTCGGAAGAAATTTGGAGCACCATAGGGTCTCACCATACCGTGGAGGTTTGTTGCTCTTCTCAAAAGCCTTATGTACATCGTGAAAGAGTCTCCAGATTGTGTTTGGACCACTTCCACCCCCCGTCTCGGTTGCATGCTCTCAATCTCCATGTTTAGTGTTTTTCAACCCCAAAATTGCCGACCCGATCTACAACCACCATTGTTTCTTGAATGTTGGAGAGAAAAACTTGGATGGGATTGGAATGACTATTTCATGCACAATTGGCTACTGTGCTGCAGACTCTGTGAGATTTTCTTTTTAAACCACTACACAGAAGATAGAATAAAACTCCCTCAATTTTACGCATCTCATAATGAAATTTGATCCTCCTATTTTACCGCCCCTCCATCTTCCCTTGACTGCACAGTTGTATGTATAGTCGAGGTTCTGGTTACCCAATTTGCAGTATGCATAGGAAACCTAGAGGAGATTAGATCTTCCATTCATTTAGATTTAGAACCTAGCAAAATTCTATGTTGTGCGACTCCAATTCTGTGGTTCACCGGGGCTTCATATATTTTTTGGGTTTGAAAGGGAACTTGCTAGTGTTTGATCCCGAAACTAATGAGTGTCATTGGGGGTGCAAGAAGTAGACCTCTTAGAAACAATTTCATTATCATAATTGCCAAAGCTATTTGTTATTGGACGATGATAAGTTGTTGGCGGTGCATATTAGTCTTGATGGAACATGGTTACGAGTATTCAAACTAAATCATTCTAAAGCAGATTGGGAGCTCGTACACTCACTTGCGGATAAAATGTTATTTCTTGGTCATTATTCTTCATTTGTAGAAACTGCTAGAGTAAGAGGAGCAGGCAACAAAATTTAATGTTATTTCTTAGCTTCTACATTATGCAGTTTGAGGCAAAGCAACATCATACACTCATTAGATAAAACTAGAAAAATATTGTTGTAAAGCTCCTAATGATCATAGTAAATAAATTCAAATTCATTATATCAATTGATGTATAAAATAAAACTCTAGATATTTCTTATTAATATCACATCTGTGTCACATCTCTTTATGTAAGAAATGTCTAATAAATATGTGTGAATGTTTAGGTATATGATTTAGGTAATCATAACCTAATTTTACTCAAATCTTATGTGCCATTCCTTTTTAAGCACATCAATACTTCATAGGTAATTTGCTCAATGTACTTCATTTTTAACTCTAACATGATTATATATAGTATGCAAATCATGAATCATGAATCTTTTAACCCTAAACTCTGGAAGCTCGGTCCTGAGACAGTTTTACTTCTAATTTGCCTTTTAGGCATTCGCATCAGCCTTGGAAGCCCGATCACGAGATAATTTCTTCCTTGTTTACATTTATGGACGTCTTGCCCCATAGACAAGGCGTCTGCTTCTATACTCTTTTCCCACTTTCTCACAATTTTGACATACTTTTTCATTCTATAATCCATTTGTAATCTTAATAATGGCTTAAATAATCAAAATTAGACATTTCCTTAACATCTTAACCAAAATCAAGTCATTGCATGCAATCAATGGTTTTCCAATTATGCAATATATGTATGCATGTCTTTAATTGATTTATATCCAATCAATTATTTTTAATCCATGCTTTTAGTCATCCAATACAACCACAAACTTATCCATCATACTAAATCTTATTAATTATCCAAGAGTTCTAATTTCTCTTATTTAATTAAGAATTTTATGTATTGGATCTTTAACCATCAAAGCAAATCCATTTCATGCTTATATTCAAGCACTATAGCCAAACTTTAAACAAATCAATATCAATCATATATCCTTCTTTCAATCATTTTAAACTAAATCAAAGTAAAATCACCAATGATTAATAACATGCAATTTATGAATTGTGCATATAATCCCATAAAATAACTTCTTTTACCTAAACCATGCAATATTCAATATGATTTATAAAACACTTATGTTAGAGATTCTTACCTTCTTGATCTCCTTATTTCATCAATTTCACCCTTTGATTATTGGCTCAACAAATCCTCTTGAAGAGAGTAACAACTTTGCTTAAAGGCTTAAAGGCCAATTCCAACTTATTCCCCTTCAATTTCTCTTTTCTCCTCATGTTATCTCATTTCTCTTCTCTTCCTTCCTATTCTCTTTTTTTTTTTTTTTTCTTTGGATCAACACAAATATGGCTAATACATAGCCATTTCTAGAGTTCTCCATGGGTAAAATTACCTTTGTGCCCATTTGGCCTTTCTAAAAATATCATTTTAACCTTAAATCTATGGATATTTACAAAAATATCAGGATTCGTATATCTTAAACATACTTAGCTTAAACTAATTAATTTATATTAGACTTAAGCTAATCATCAAGATTAACATAATTAATCATGATTAATTAATCTTATTCATCCTCTAATTACACATTAATCGCACAATTAGTCACAAATCCTTAAGTGACACCTGACACTATTCCATTGATTACTCAATTTTTTGACATGGCTATATACTACTTTAACATAGTTAAATTTTAAAGTAATCCAAACATCACGACAATTGTTAGAGGCGTTATATTAACATATGTTTTATTAGAATAATTTTTACTTTACGTGTTAAGTGTTTTGTATTATTTTTAATTACATTTTATCATTATAAATTTAATTATTATAATTAATCTTAACCCATGTCCTCGTAGGGACGGATTGCCGAAAGACAAGAAGCTACAAAATAGATATATTTAATTAACATTATTCAGTACCCACAACCACATACATGGATGGATTTAAAAAAGCAGAGGAAAGGGGACATGAAAAAGACAAGTAAAAGGATATGGTGTCCTCGTATTAAAATAATAGGTTACTCCTTTTCTGTATAGGAATCATAATATTCATATGGTGCTCTAAAAGTCTGTACCCTTTTTAATGCCTGCTAACGTGACTCCCTATTTTTTTCATGCTTTCACCTCGTGACCAACACACAGGTTTGAAACTTGGAGGACCGGATTACTTTAAAAATAAAATAACAATTTGAAACTGATCTATATTAACTTATCTAGTGACATAATGAAGGCCAATTTATAAAGCATTTCCATGCTATTCCCCGTCATCACTTAGTAGGGATCTGAGAAATTTAAAATGAAGTTTATTTTCAATATATTTCTAATTTTAATTTTATTATTCTTGTGAAAGAAGAAGAATCTTACTTCATGTGCATGGTTTTGGTGTAATCTTCTTTGTCTTTCGCCCTAGCTGACACGTTTGTCTTGCTCGAACACTAAGAATCATGTGAACAGGTACAATAAGACAAGTGTGTTGACATTTCATATCATTCGTCCGCGCCCACAAGCACCATCCTACTTAGAGTCTGGATAGCCCTTGGTGGTACGTCCACAGCCGGGGCACTTGCATCTCTGCAGCGAACGTGGCTCCATAAAGCCCCACTCATCCAACAAATTTGTGGTAGGCTTTGGAACTTCACTCTCATCTATTCTATTCAACTCACAGTCGCTGTCTAGCTTAGCCCCTGCACACCCGCTGAACTTGGAGTTAAAGCGAGGTATTAAAGATTCCCATCCAAAATTGCTAAAGGAACGATCAACGGGGGGTGCTGGACGTGGGTGTTTTGACATCGAGTTTAAAGATTCCATGCTTGTTTTAGCAAAAATTATTTAATTTTTATTTTATATTCTATAATTCAATAATTATTTTATTAATTATTCTTTTTTCTTTATTACTTAAAAAAAACAATAATTATTGAGGCCTATAATGCTTGGTATAATTGTAGGATGTGTAGTAAATACAAGACAAGGGTATCTTACTATGTGACATCGGGAAACATCAATTACCACACAATCCGCTCAGATCGAGATCATTTTTTAGTATTAGAAGACTTCCTTTTACCTATTGGTAATGATTTTCCTTGGGAAATTTACAAAATTAGTGGACAAATAAATCATCCTTAAATACTTTTTATTGACAAATAAAATACTTAATTATAAAAAATAAATAAGGTAAATAAAAAAAATTAATTTGACCAAGTTATTTTAGAAAATTCGCTGTGAAAGAGAGTTAATACCGATGAAAAAATTTGTTAGAACTCGTGATTTAAGAGACTTTCAATGGAAAAGAGCTAATACCCATATAAAATGAATTTGTGAAACTACTTTATAAGTTGGTTTTAATTTTTTTTAGTTTTATAATTTAGAAGATTTTGTAAAATAATATATAATGTTTTAGATGTCGGATGATTTAGAATTATTTTACTGTCCATGGGAGAATCACAATTTATCTGTGTTTTTTCATGAAGAAAACAATGAATTTATTACTTGTAGATGAAAGATGTTGAGAAAAGTCGTTTTTCTTAGGTCTTATTTTAATGACTCACTTTTCACAGCGGAAAGATAATTTTTTGTAGGAAAACGACAATATTTTTTAAAGAAAAACGTAACCGCAATGTTTGCTCAATCTATTTTTCATATTTCAGTACTTAAGTTATTAGAAAAAATTGTTTAGTGATGGACTTATCATTGATCGCATAGTACCGTGGTTCTTTTGTTAATTTCCCCTTTTGTTTTTTATAAAGTGTTATGCAAATACTCAATTAACACAAACAATTTTCTTCCAAATAAAACTTATTACTTGGTATGAATCAAAGAGGGCGTGGCATTTGAGGAGGAGGAAACAGAAGGACCACAAAATGTGTAATAGGTGAAAGCGGGACCCACCCTTAGTTTTTAGCTCCTCCTTCACGAAAGAAGACTCCCAAAATTAATGGAGGAATAACCTCACTTTGAAAAGTCAACAAAACCAAGGTTTTCCCTCGCAATACCTAAATTAAATTTAAATATTATTTCAGATTTTTTTTACTCTGTCGAAGGCGGCAGATAGTATTTCCCCCAATTACCACATGCCACGTATACCCATTGCTAAATCTTTTCGCGGGCAATTCTATGAAATTCAAATAAAGCGCAGCCCTAGCGACCCCATCTCTTCTCTCCTCTCTCTCTCTCTCTCTCTGTGGTCTAGCCTCCCAGTGGGGTTTTCCGATATTTTCTTCCACTCTTTCGAAATTTGAGGTTTGTAACTTTGTATTCTTCTCTTATTAAGTTATCAGCGTTCCTTTAGGGTTCGGATTTTTTTAGTTTCAAATTTCTGAGTTGATAACCAGTTTTTATTTTCGGAATCGTTGAATTTCCGTTTTTCTTATATTATTTAGATGCAATTTCTTTTATGACTGTGAAATTGGAAAAGAAATTGCAGGTCTATAGTGTTCTTATAAGGTTATCTGTTTTTTTTTTTGGCAGAAGAAACTGAAAATTAACGGAGAAATTGTTAATATCTAATATTCAAAGTCATACTGGTATACCCTATTTCTAATCTAATTACTTTGAAATCAAGATTTTTCTTAGCTTTATTACGCAAATGATTGTTCCAGTGATTTGAAATTCATTTCAGTGGCAAGATTGTTTTTTAGGATTATGCTAGGGGGATTCTCTTGAAAGTCGTTTCTTCGAGGTTGGAAAGGTGTTTCTTCAGTTGTCAATATTGATGTTTTATAAGTAACAGAAAAGGGCCAGCTGAATCTATTAATTTGGAAGTGACAGCAAAAAGACGGTGAAGTATGGGAAAAGTATCTCCAAAAGATAGGATCTCGAAGAATTTGAAACATAGAAGGCGATCACGATGCTCAACCCATAAGTATCTGAAGCCTGGAGCTCTTGCTCAGCTGCGGTACAGCAAGTTTATAGTCGCAAGTTCTTGTACAGATCTTGGGAGGAAGAGAGTGGGCATGTTGGATTCTAAGAAAGTGGAGAATGATATGATCATTCAGGATAGAGTTATTGATAACAGCCCTTTGATGTTATCCCCTGTGAATTTGGTCAAACATACTATCTTTTTGGGAACTCCAAAAACTCCTCGGGTGGAAGACTGTGAGTCACAATCACGGTTTGAGTCTCTTCCCACTGATTTACTGGTACTGCTTCATATCATTCATAGTATCCTTGCAATCATTTTTCTATAGGAATGATCTGTCTCTCTTCAATATTTCATCAATCACTTGAATTGGTTAAAGAAAAGCCAAATTCATAATTAAGTTGTAGAAATTTGATCTAAATATGTTTGTATAACTACATGATTTCTTATGTTGCTGTGTATTTTTTTCTATTTATTTATTTCTCGCAGCAATCATTTGATAGTTTTGCTGGATACTATACAAATGCAGACCATTAGCTGTTTATGTCTATGTTGTTTTTATCTGTTCTTTAATAATTCATAAGATTCAATCTCTCATTATCTCAAATGAGATTTCTTTCCCTGGATACTTCTTCATTTAATTATATAATACATCTTCTGACTGACCATTTCTATTGCTTAAGTTTTATGGAATTGAATTATCGATCAATCTCATTTTGACTGATTCGCATCTGATTGCCTTTAGTGAAAATAAAAGTAAGCAGATGCATATCAACCAAGATGAGATTGATTGATAATTCAAAGCAAAACATTGTTATGATAATTAGTCTTTCAAACTTCTTTCCTTGTAGTTTCTTTTTGAGAGAGCCACACAATGTCAGCAACTCTTTGACATAGAGTATATATGGTGTCACTTTTTTCATGGGCACATTAGCAACTATATCGTGCATTTTATTACTTAGCATCAGAAAGGAATCTTGTTTTTTTTTTTCTGCTAACTGTAGCATCTGACAAATTCATACATAATTTACCCATGTTTGCATGTCCAAGTAATGGCACATAGGAATCTGTTAACTCACTGATCAATACTTATTTCTCCCAATTTTCAGGTTAGAATACTCTGTTACTTGCATCATGATCAACTACGTGCAGTTTTCCATGTCTCTCAACGAATCCGAAAAGCTGTAAGTCTCTCCCTCTGTTTAACACTTTGCATCTGTCGAAGGTAAATGTTATCTGAAGTTGAATGAATGATTGGTTGCTGAACAGGTTCTGCTCGCGAGACAATTTCACTTTAATTACACAACTCCTGATCGATCCCGCCAGGAGATGTTAAGAATGATGACCCCCCTTCCAACAGATCATTGGCCTTTTGTAAGGTTGGTGCTGAGGACCATTAATTGAATATTGATTAGTTTTTCTTCTCAATGTAACCCCCTTAAACATTCTTGTGCAGCAAGGGAGATATCAAGAGTAAAAGAATTCCTAGTCCTCACACCCCAAAAGCACCGAGACATGGTCCTAGACCACCTTCTCGCCTAAATATTTCTGAAATGCGACAAGTTGCCGCTGTTCTTTTTCAGGAAGTAGCCTTCCCTTCAAGATGCACTGGACCGTCTGTATTACCAAAACCCCTTTGCAAATCCTTGGCTTCTAATCGAGTTTTGTTCTACGAGGATGAGTTATGCCAGGCTGTGGCTCAAAATAAACTTCGTTGAAAGGTAAAAAATGAGGAGGTTTGCAGTTTTTTTTATTGCTCATATACCATAGCTTGTGTATACGTCATTCTAGTCTCTCCATAGTTGGCTGTAGTCAAATGACTGGTTCTGCAATTTTGTTGGTTTGCTGGGTCAATTTTGAGGTGATATATTTAGTTCATATCCGTCTTCTGTGGGAATAAGCTATTTGTCAAACTTGGTACTTGTATATTCCAATATATTTGAAAGAAAGGCATATTGCTAGCCTCCATGTCGGCCATACTTTTTCTTCAGCTTTATCCAGTTACATGAAATGATTATTTGTAGCCTCAATCTCCTGCTCCATCTTACAAGAGGAAGAGGTGTTTTTCCATTGCTTTTTTGTTAAGCGATCTTTCTAGGAGAACAAGTGACTTATCCGCTCCTCTTGCCCTACAATACAATCTCTTCGGATCAACTAAACCTTTTTTTTTATTAATTCATCTGATGCTTAGTTAACCAACTTTACACGCTTAATAATTTTTTTTTTATTATCGTTATTTATTAAGTTTATTTTTTAATTCTACTTCTTAATTCTTTTTTTTCTTTAATATTCATTAATTAGCTAAGTTAATATTATAAATTACAAATAATTGAAAAATTACTTCTCACCTACATTGTTGGAAAGCACTCCATTGAAATTAAAAAGATGAGGAATTAACAAAAAGAAAATCTTGAAATATGGGGTTAGTGAAAAGTTAAATTTTAAACTAATTTTGTTAACGAATAAAATTATGAATCATAAAATATGAATATATTGAATTTTGCAATCACGTTTTTTATTAAAAAGTGTTTTTTTAATGTTTGTGTATTGGTTTTAAAGAGTAGTGGGCGAATACCAATAATTTATGTGGGAACCCTAAGTCCTCTGTGGAAGTGATAGGTTCGTGAATATTTAGTTTCGAAAGAATGAGTGACTGCACATGAGGTGTATCTGTGAAGTATTAGTGACCGCGGATATGTTTGTGTTCGTGTATATTTGGTTTCAAAAAAATATGTGGTTGTGCATGATATGTTTTGTTTTGTTGTATTTAATTTTAATTCGGCGCATGTTTGTAAAATAAAATTTGAACAAAATTTTGTAAACTAAATAATGTGCATAACTTTTCTTTTGAGTTGGTTTTATAATTGTGTGGCCCATAGTACGCAAATGTATGTTCAATTGTATGTTTTTGTTGTGAGTTGTGACTTTGTTAGCGTTTTCTGCGCATGAAAATTCAGTTTGTGATGCAATTTCCGAGAGAATCAAGGGTTAGGTCGTGATAACTTGATATCAAAGTATTAAGTTAAGGATTCTTAAAAAATGATAAAAATTGTATAATTTGGAATGTAATACTTCATGTTAGGAAATTTGAAAGTGATCAAGTCTAAGTAACATGAGCCATAAGATGTGATATTTAGATGAGAATTAGTATATTGTGTTGGTATTTACTTTTATGAGATACATTAATGTATTACTGATCCATTATATTTTGAAATTGACACATGAATAAAGGAATACCATCTGGGATAGAGGATGAGATTGATCAGACTGGAAGGATTGTCTGGAATGATTTGGAAAGAAATATGGGTGAAGCCCAAGTTCTAATTGAAATGGCATCACAAACTTTAGAAAAAGTTGGAAAAAGATACGTTAAAGGAAATAGGTTATCTTCTTAAAATGATATTAAGATAAGTGATTTCTTTTGATAGAGATTATTTAAGTTTCGAGGATGAAAATTTTTGAAGGATAGGAGAATGTAATTATTTGGACTAGAAGTAACCTACATAATTATATTTTATATAATTAAACATGATTAAGTGATAATAAGTCATGAGATGATTTTGAGAAAGAAATTGACCAATCAATTGATGACATTTTTCCAAACTAAAAATAGATGTAATAATATATACCTTAACTTATGACATGGTGATGAAATGAAATCAATTGATTATATACTCATTAAGATATGAATTTTTGCACGAAAGTGAATGGATGTGCTACAAATGAGCATAGTTAATATTTTTGGTGAATTGAAGAGGTTATTGTAATCAATTCAAATCATTTTAAGTTCATAAAGTAGACACATACATGAAGTGTATGGCTTTGGATTTAAGAGATTTGGATAGATGCAATAAAAGTTATGCAAATTGGAAGTCGGATGAATCTAAAACTGCACTGTTTTAGAATGTCTTTAAATTGGACTTTAGAGTGAGAATTTGGAGACGTGTATGAAAGAAGAAATGTTTCTAACACTTTAAAGTATGTGGTCATATAATAAAATTGGACAACCAATGAAGTTATGCCATGTGTCACTTGAGGGTTAGTGACTAAGTGTGTGATTAAGGTGTAATTAAAGTATAATTAAAATTAATTAATCATGATTAATTATAATAGTCATGGGCATTAGTTTATAACTAAGCTAGATTAATTAGTTTAAGTTAATAGTGGTTAAGGATAATTAACCATAGTATTTTTGTTAATATTCTTGGAATTAAGAGTAAACTTGTAAAATTTAACGGATAAATTAGATAAAAGGGTAATTTTACCCCATGGACTCCTCAGAAACTTGAAGAATGGTTGAGACTAATCCAAGAGGTAAGAGTTTCTAATCTAAGAGTTTTATAAACTATGTGAATATTGCATAGTTTAGGTAGAGAAAGTTGTGTATTGGTGATTAAAGGTAAACCTATGAATTGCATGTACGTAATTTTTAATGATGTAAGTTTGCTTTGATAAAATTGAATGAAAGAAGTATTTGATTGAGGAGACTATTGAAGAATTTCGTTACTATTAAATTGGTAGAAATTTGGTTGTAGTGCTTAAGTGAAAGCATAAGTTTTGGAATTAGATAAATATATTTAATGTTGGTTTGAGTTATATGATATGGAAACATGGTTTGCTGATTAGTTGAAAGTATAAAATTGTGTAATTGAAAAAGTATGCATACATATATTGTATATTTGTTAAGCATTAGAAAAATATAATGTATGGATTATTTTATTGGATTAAAATGTCTATTTTAGTTTTTTAGGGCATTATAATGTTTATGAATGGTTTTTGGGATGAAAGGCTTGTTAAAATTGCAAGGAATTTAGAAATGAACGTGGGTGCGGATGACCGGAGGTGAATTGCGAATGATTGGGCTTTAAAAATATCCTTGGTTTGTGGATCAATATGATAGCCACAAATGTGTGTGGAAGAATGCAGATGAGTGAGGATTTATGTGGTCGTCCAAACATGTAAAATATGCATTATGAGCAGATAACCGGTCTTTGAGGGCAGACGTCCAGAAAAGTGACAGTGTCTTGGGTTTAAAAAGTAGTCTTGAGCGGACGACCAGAACTATGTTTTGCCATTGAAATGTGTTTGGAGCGGACGACCGCAAGTGAAACCAAACTTCCGAACCCTATTATTTAGGTACATTTTGTTTAGGTTTTAAACCATTTGTTTGACCATTGCATAAGTCATTTGAAGATAGTTTAAGACATGAGTAGAGAGCGTTTAAATAGACGTGTGACACCATTTCATGCATAATTTGTGTATGCTTAATCATAGAATTGCATGGTTCATGTACATGCATTATTAGTATGTATTCTACGCATTCAATGTATGCATAGAATAGATATTTAAATCATGCATCATAAAATTATACGAATGGTATTACAGAAGATGGATTGGTAATGTTCCCACCAAATCATCTAGCTGGCTATGTATTTTGTGACATATGTAAAGTGAAAAATAGTAGGGAAGTGATCATGAGTCCCCCTTGGGTTGCAAATCCCTAATCTTCTGGAGGTATGATTTGATATATGTACACACCTATTTTAAAAAATAACCTGTATGGTGGAATTACATGGTTTTTGTTCAGCTTTACATATGATGTGTTATGATCATGCATATTGACATTCACATATATGTTAATATGGTACATGTTAAATAATATAACTAATGAAATTAAATTGAAGATCATGTTGATTCACATTATTATTACATAGTTGTGAAAAGAAAGTCATTGTGTGATTTCATATATATTGCATAAGATTGGCCATGGAATGAAGTGGTAAATGGTTATGAGGATTGAAGGCTAGTGGCATCGAGACTATGATTTAAAATGTCATGGGTCTAGTGTTGGGAGTAATATGCCCAACAAGCAAATGTAATAGAACAATTTTATAATAGATGAATAAATTTATATTGATTGATATTATGTTAATATTTTATATCATGTTTTATAAAATTCATAGAAAATTCTTTGGTTATTTATGCTAACTTTATAGTAACATATATATTGTATATATGTGGGATAAAATATAAAGAGTAGTAACCAAAATATGTCAATGACTTATATTTGAAGTATGGAATCTTCAAATAATTCATAGTCATAAACATAGTTTATCTCATTAAGAATGTATAGTCATATCTCGACTAAATATGTAGTGACATAAGATAAATATGTTTTATATAATATGATTATACAAGACTGGACCAAATAAAATTATATTGTTCAGATAATTTCCGTTAAATATAGAACAATTAATTTTATCATAATGATGGTCATATATGCATGATCTTAATTCGTTGTATTTAATAAACTTCTATTTTATTTTAATTTATTCTTTGATTTACTCAGTAAAGTTTTGTACGAGTTACGATTAATATACTTTGTATATTGGGAGTAAATTAAAATGAATAGCTGAGAATGTTAATATCGATACAATGAAATCCATTTTTATAGATTATCTTGTTTGTTAGTTCAATGATCAAATAATTAGCGCACAATTCATAATCGTTATGAATTAATTATTCAATTAAGAACTAATGGTAGTCAAGGATAAAGAAGCAATTGAGAGGTTAACGGATTATAAACCTAGCTCTATTGCGAATCTAAATGGAGGGTTAATACATACGTAATGACTATATCAATGGACACCACTTAAGTAAATATACTCTATAGTTTCGAGAGTGCAACTCTAAATATTTAGTGGAATTACTTTAGAGTTAATAATTATGTTAATTAATATAAAGAGTTTATATTAATTAACGAAATATTATTGGAGCTTAAAACTATAGGTCCATCGGTCTCTTCGTCACCTTCTATCATTATTCGAATAATAGAAAAATGAATAAAGAAGATTAAATAATTAATTATAAATTAATTATTAATATACTCAATAATAAGTTTATTATTATTTATTCATTGGATGAAATAATTGAATTATTGATTATTCAATTAATTAAGACAAAATGACAAAAGTTGTCAAAGTTAATATATTTGTTATATTTCATTAAATGAAATAATTGAATTATTGATTATTCAATTAATTAACAAATATAAAGTAACTTTTAAAAATAATTTTTAAAATGGATTTTGTCAAATTTGAATTAAAGTCAAATTTGATTTAATGTCATGACCTTTTGTTTTCCATAATATTTTTGTTTTAAATGTGTTATAACTTAAATGTGCCAAGTGTTGAGTTATGGTGACAAGACTTTTGATTTCCATAACATTTTTATAAATGTATGAAATCAATGATAACTATAATGAGAAATTTGTAGTGTTTTTTTCTAAATGCCATAATGGTCATTATGGAGCAATACCAATATAAATAAAGGTCCAACCTCATGAAGAAAAAGAGGGGAGAAAAAGTTGAAGTGGAAGTTGAGGTTGAAATATTTGTGATTAAGGAATCTATTTTGAGAGCAAAATTTGTGTCTTCCGTATTGGCTTTAGAGAAGTGTTTTCTAAATCTAAATAAATCGTCTCATGTGTTGAGAATACGATCTATCATAAATTGAGTGTGATCATGTTTCGTTTATCACGCCCACACGTGCTTATTAGAGGTGAGGAGGATTGGCGGAGAAGATCGAAGGTTGATTTTGTACCCGTGTGAAGTAAGCTACAAAGTTAATATTCTTAATCTTTTAGCTTAGATCTAAATAGAGATTTTAAATACATATTATTATTAATATATTATAACAACGATCCGTTTTATGTTCATGTTGAAATTGTTTTTCATGATACTTAAGTTACGCACGTTACCGTTGTTATGAACATCGGTAATTCCGCCGTGCGAAGGAACCTAAAAACCAACATCTAGACATTAATGTATATGCATATTGAGGAAGTCTTTCGCATAGAGGATTATGCCATTGATGTATAATTGGAGGTAGACTTGAATTGAAATGTCTAGACAGTTTGATGCTAAGACATGCATTAGAAATATTTAGTGTTGGTTATAGATAAACCATAGATAAACATGAGATATAGTTTGGGATTAGATATTAATTAGAAATGTCTAGTTACTTTGACAAAAGGTAAACAATGGAAATAATGAGAAAAAAGTGCATGATTAGCATAAAATAAATATTCCATGGAGTATAAATGTGTTTAAAATGAAAAGCATATGTGAATTCGAGAATGAGGTACATGAAATATGTAACCATGGAATAAAATTGTGCATGAAGAGAAATTACACATGAAAATTTAAAATTAATTAGGCTATGATTACCTAAATCATAGACTTAAGCATTTACACATATGCACTAAACATTTATTACATAAAGAATTGTAACACATAGATGAAATATTAATAAGAAATATCTTGAGATTTAAATAAAATAAATCATGGGATGTGTGATCATGAGTGTTGATCAAAGATAAATGTTGAAGATAAGAATGTGAAGACTAATCATGTAGAGTCTTAGTACATGATTAGTTGTGATATTTGTATGATTTATTGAATGCTTAGATTATGATTCTTACTGAGCTAAAAAAGCTCACTATGGTTCTTTTATCCTATTTTTCATGAATATGTGGTTGTAGCTTGTTGTATCCCACATACTTTATTGATTTTGGGTTTGTAGGACATGAATTATAATCATGAGGTTCTCCACAGAAAATACATGAGATTTCTCTTGATGTCGAGCTGGCTGAAATATTCATTGTTTTGATAGTGTTCTCCAATGATGAAACCTTGGCAGTAAGAGCAGTGAATGTGTCCAGCCACACATTTATTCATTTGTATTATCTTTGATGGGCATTGATAATTGTTAATTGCCATTTTCTCCAATAGCTCATAGCTTTATTGTATGATTTTGAAAGAATATTGTCGGTGGCAACAGCATCAATAATGGATCTCCTTTGGCCACATAGTCTATTGTAAAATGTTTCCAATTGAATCGAATGTGTTATTCCATGATTAGGGCACTGTCTTAATAGCTCCTTAAATCAGTCTCATGCCTCAAACAATGACTTGCCATCGCTTTGTTGAAAACTTGTGATGTCATTCCTCATTTTAGCATCCTTAACACGTGAATGATATTTCATTATAAATTTCTTTGCCAACTCTTCCCATGTCATAATGGAATTTGAAGAAATTGAGTTCATCCATGCATGAGCTTTGTCTCTCAAGGAATACGGAAAAACCTTCAGTCTTAAAGCCTCTATAGTGCTGGTACTTTTGAAAAATTAAACGAGTCACTCACTTCTACAAAAACTTTAAGATGGAGATGCAGGTCTTCGGTAACCACCCCACTGAATTGTCCAACTGTTTGAAGCATTTGAAACATAATAGGTTTGAGTTCAAATTTTAATGCTCATATATTAGGTGTAACTACGCCAGGATTTAGATCATCAAGAGCAAAGATTGCAAAATCTTGAATGGGTCGATCTCTGTCATCAATAAATTCAATTCTTTCTTCCTCTTTACTATCCATGTTTTCTTCTATGAAAACTTGATCTTGTTGTTGTCGTCATCTTCTTGTTCGGAATGTCCTATCGACTTCTAGATCGAATGGGACAAGATTCTGATTGTGCTCATCAGACATAAATCAATGGGTACCTTGAAGAAAATAGGAATGTAAAAAAAATTGAAGATATAACTGTAACGACCCGAATTTTCATAACTTTTTGAAAATACGTCAAAATTTGAGAAAAACATGTCAGAGTGCGCGTAATCCGGACCGCCACCAACCATTCATAAAAACTCGTTATAAAAATCATTTATTTAATAGAAAATGCGGAAGCGTTAAAATCATGTATTTTAAGCATTGCAAAAATAAAACATTTTTGGAAATAAAAACATTTGCAGAAGCGTTAAAATCATGTACTTTAAAATACTACGGAAGCGTAAAGAATTTAAAGGAAATAAACTAGACATTAAATTACAAATTAAGAAGAGAAAACTTAATTTAAATTAGTTACAACTCAATATATATCTTTAACTCCTCGTAGCCTAGCCAACCGCAAGCTCGAAGGTACTAATCCCTCCCTCATCGACTGCCTCTTCGTTTGCTCGAAGACTCTGTGCGTCGTGTGTACCTACACCGCAAGTCAGATGTGAGCCTAAAGACCCAATAAGAAAATGAGTTATGTAGGATGAAATGCCTATCTTTAATTCATTGGAATGGGTTCTCCCCAAACCAATCTTTTAATTACGTATATTAGGCATAATTACATATTTTAGGAATAGCTCGTACTGGGAGCATAGAGTTTGGGGAATCCTATGGTTTCTAATTAATTACGTTAATTAGTCTTGTGATCTCGATAAGGGAATGATATTTCTTAACCTCACTCGATTATCTCCATCCTGTGGTGGTGTTCCTATTTGTTTCTATCGTCATAAGACTACCCTAAACGTACATATACAGAATTAATCAAAACCATAAATTATATTAAGCAAAACAATATGATAGGAAATCGATAGCATGCTTGAGAGGTTCAATTTAAAGATCGATACACTAATTAGATTAACAGATTGACAATCATGCTAAAAAGGCTAATTGTTTACACTAGATATAAATTACATTGATTAATTGCAGTATTCAAGGAACAAGGGCAACCAAAACGGACATAAATATGCACGATGATAACATACATTTCAAAGCAATAGATGAATCAAACAATACCTTACAGAACTATAACATGCTTGAGGAGCTTATAACCTAATTTGTTAACATGCTTTTATTAATTATCTTGTTTAAATTAACTAATGTGATTAGGTTAACATACTTAACAGATTAACAATTTGATTAACATACACTAAACGAGTTAACATACACTAGTCGTAATCACTTTAATTTCAATGACATGCTCAAGAGATTTATTTACAGCAGGGAACTCAACAATGGAACCATCAACAGGTACAAGCCAAACAATTACATTTACAACAACATAAAGTATAGGAATATCACATGAGCTAAAGCATAACTAAACGTACAGGCTAACAATAAGGCAAAACCAAGGAATCACACTACAACAACCTGAACATAAGAATATCATAGAAAACTAAAGCATAGAGAGCATAGAACATACAGTAATAAGCATAGAAACATATATGCATAACAATAAGGAATATTCAAGCATAGAGAATACACTGAGCACCTATCAATAACAATCCAAAGAACTAACATACAATCCATCCAGCAGAGAAACATGTAAACTAACAATGTAGAGACAACCAAGGCATCAACAGATGAGATATCACATAACAACATATAAACCTAACATTTTACACTATCAATCCAAGACACACTCACGCACACACTTGCGGTGTAGGGTTTCCTCAAGCCAAGGACACACCCAAGTTCTTACCATTGACGGAAACACATGAAGGGACAACTCTTCAACAGCCGGACAACAACATAGCAGCTCCTGGACTGCTTCAAGCTTCACGGTTCAGCTCACACCTCACAGCTCCATCACACACTCACGTCTCCCTGCCACACTAGCTCTCTGGACCTCACTCAGTAGAAGGAAATTGTTGAAGAGTGAATTGTAGACGAAGATATTACCTGGAAGAAGACACCCGAGCCATCCCCTGCCTCCCATCGCAACCCAGCCTCTCCTATGTATAACAAACCAGAGAGGACACTCTCTGCCATAGAGAGTGACGTTTCTCCAGCATGCCCGACCAAACTGCCCCGCTTGTACGAAGTGTCTCCCATGTTTGCTATCGGCTTCCAGCAAAGGAAGCCATGTCACACGGTCAAATTCATCAGAATGGAGGAAAGACCGAGTTGGACCACAGCCTTCGGCTGGTCAAGCGCAAACCGACATACACGAGGTGCTCTACCACGAAAACGCTCGCCAAACGCCGAGCTCCGAGTACCCTAGCCAACGTCTGACCACCAAAACATGTAGGGGAAGGAGGAAAACCGTCGACTTACCTCGTCCCGTCGCCGAAATCGTGACCCGCGGAAAAAATGCCCAAACCATGCCCTAGCTGCGACCCGTGTCATTGTCGTCGCCTGGCCTGGACGTCGCACACGCCGGACTCGTCGCCAGGCTAGCCGTCGCTGTTGCTTGCTCGCTCTCCGGCGCGTCCCCCGCTCGTCGTCCCTCCCTCTCTCGATCTCCCATGTCTCCCTCCCTTCGTTCTTCCCTCCTTGCCCGCGAACAGAATGGCCTTAGGCCATTCTATTGATTAAAATGCTGGACCGGTTTTGTTGAACCGGTTCAGCATACCCTCAAACAACTAACTTTAAATTATATCCATTTAAATTTCTAATCCCCTTTATTTAATTTACCCACTTAAATAATTAAGTTAAAGCCAATTTATTTATTTATTTTAAAATACCCCTCAATTGATTTAATTAGCAAATTAAATCCAATTTATTTTTTATCACTAAAATACCCATAGGCCTAACGCTCTTAATACGCATTGTAATATCCCGATGATTAAAATATTGGGATGTTACAATAACTATGTTTTAACAAAGATAAAAATTATTACAATTATCCTCAACAACAACGCCAAAAACTTGTTGGTGCAAAATTATACTTAACGCAAATGCACATATTGTTAACAAAGTCATATAAAGTGAGTAAAGTGCCGATCCCCCGAGGATAATTTAACAATAGTTATGTTATGTAAAACAACAATTGATCAAATTGGAAAATATGAATAATATTAAAGCAAAAATTATAATTTAAATAACAAGAGTTTAATACTTCAGCAAGATCAAATTCTGAATAATTGGTTTGGAGTTGATTTTCTCATTTATGTAACTTTTATTATAGATGCTATAGGATGCTATGACAATTATGTCGATGGTCGAGAATTCTCTCAAGTGTCAAGATTTTAGAGAATTGCTTGATTATTTCTTAAGTCATATTCTTCAACTTACTGAATCACAAATAACTAGAGAAATTAAACTAATATAAATTCAATTGAATCATGTGAATTGATAAAACAGTATGTAAATATTCTTTTCACACGAAGTAATATGAATTTTCAATTCTTATCTACTGCAGAGTAAAACAAGAATATTTATAATATATCTTGTCTATCAACATAGAATGATTTATCTAAGAATGTCATATTAATTCATTCACTCAATTTAATAGCAAACCATAACAAAATAATAAGTTATGAAATAAGTATTATTTTCTCCTCACCAATATAAAAATTATCTCATATTCCGAATAAGCATCAACATAATTAATTTAAGAATCTTCATAAGAAAATAAACAAAAAAATAATTAAATCCTTCTCTGTAATCTCGATGTTATACGGTGAAGAAATATGAATTTGTTTCTATAATAAGAATTGATAAGTGCATATTCACACAATATCCTGTTGCGTCGTTGGTAGGATTCTTAGACTATCGCTACAAGAATCCTCTCTTCTTCTTTTTCTTCCAACAGCTTCATGTTCTTTCACACATCCCTAATTAGAGGTGGCTAACGAGCCGAGCCGAGCCGGCCGAGCCTGAAAAAGTCTGGCTCGTCGAGCCTGCCGAGCTTAACGAGCCGAGCCTAACGAGCCTGCCGAGCCTAACGAGCCGAGCTTAACGAGCCGAGCCTAACGAGCCGAGCCTAACGAGCCTGCCGAGCCTAACGAGCCGAGCCTTAACGAGCCGAGCGAGCCTAACGAGCCTTAACGAGCCGAGCCTAACGAGCCAAATATACATAAATAATAATATCTTATATAATGTTTCGTAATTGATAAATACTATTGTTGCATACTATTGCATACTATTGTTGCATACTATTGTTTCGTAATTGGTGTGCGGTATCATTTATTATTATAATAATTTATTATAATGTAAAAATACTATAATTAATAATTTAATTGAATAAATATTTTTATTGAATTGAATAAATATTTTTATTACAATTTCAAAATGAAAATGAAAATTACAATTTCAAATATAAATTACAATTTCAAATCACAACTTACAAGATAAAGAAAATATATGAAAATGAAAATTACAATTTCAAATTTAAATAAAAATTTAGTCTTCGACATCCAAATTTTTGAATTCTTCAACTATGTCATCTTCTCGTTGTTGATCTCTCGTCACAGCGTCGTTCCAATCCTTCATGCAAATGAGTGCCTCAACGATTTCTGGTGCAAGTCTTCCTCGTTTATCATCGTACACACGTCCACCTGCACTAAAAGCAGACTCCGATGCTACTGTAGAGACCGGAGGTGTTAGTAGATCACGTGCCATTCTAGAAAGAATAGGAAATGAAATAGAGTTGACTTTCCACCAAGCCAAAATATCAAAATCCTCGGGGCAAGAAATGTTATGGTAGGTGTTAAGATAAATATCGAGTTCATTTCTTTGTGAATTATAAGAATGAACATTGCTATCTATTTGCTTAAATATATCATACATAAAATCTTGTGGATCTCCACCACAAGCACCACTACTAGAACTAGCATGCATATCATATGACAGAATTGAACGATTATTAGAATATTTAATTTCATAAGAAGAAAATAAATTATCAATTTCATTTCTTAATTGAGCACCATTAATTGAAGAAGAAATACCTAAATTAGAAGAAATTCTATCAAGCATTATACGCACTCCATCTAATTTAAATCTAGGATGCATTATGCATGCAAAACAAAAAATATGAGTTATGTTAAGCCAATATTTTTTAAATTTTTTTTCCATTTTTTCAATTAATGCACAAAATTCGTTTCTTTGTTTAAATATTTGAAAAGTACCCGTTAATTTTATAAAAATTGGGAGAACAAGATGAGTAGTGGGATAATAAATTCCCGAACATTTATTTGTAGCTTCATAAAATGGTTTTAAAAAATCAAGAAATAAATTAGCAATATCGCAACTATTATGATCAAGAGTAATACATTTTGTTTTTTCACTAATATAAGCACAAATAACTAACCAATATGGCTTAGCATTTTCTAACATTAAATAAGTCGAATTTCACCTTGTATCTACATCGGTTTTTAATTTTCTTGGTTTAAGTTGAGCAATTTTACAATATTCTTTATATTCTTGTTGTCGCGTATTAGATGAAGTAATAAAAGAAAAGTGCAGATCGAATAGATTCAATATGTAGCGAAATATGTGACATGCCATCTCGAACAACTAAATTTAAAATATGACAAACACATCTCATATGAAAAAGAGTATTATGAGCCGTATCTAATTGAAATAACCTTTTAAATTCAAAAATTGCAACATCGTTAGCAGCAGCATTATCTAGCGTAATACTAAAAATTCTATCTCTAATAGCATATTCTTGCAAAATTCCAACAATATATCTATAAATGGTAACGCCACTATGTGGATATTCACAACTACGAAATCCTAATATTCTTTTATTTAATTGCCAAGAGTCATCAATAAAATGAGAAGTTACGACAATATATCCTAAAGCATTAGGTGCACTCCATAAATCAGAAGTAATACAAATAGACATAGACGGAGCATTTGAAAAAAACTCAATTAATTCATTTTTCATATGATTATACATTTTAATAATATCACTTCGCGTCGTACTTCTAGGGACTCGTCTAAAACTAGGATTAATATACTCTTTCATAAAATTTTCAAATAACTCGCTATCAAACATAGATAAAGGTGCTTCAAATTGTGATATATATTTTGCTACTCCTTCTCTCATTTTATTATGTGAATACATAAAATTGCCACTGCCACTAGCATTTATGAGTGTTTGTGTAGGGTCTTTCACTTGCTTGTTAGCGTGACATTTTTCATAATGCCTACCAAGTGTGCTAGTAGAACTACCAGATACGTATGCATAATGTTTAATACAATATTTACATTGTGCTCTACTTTCTATTTTTCCACCAATTTTAATATCTTTTATTTCAAAATTATTCCATACCTCCGATGTTTTACTTCTTTTTTTTCTAGGTGACGATGTGGATGCATGTGCCGATGATTGATCAATTGCAATTGTGAGATTATCTTCCCTAATTTCTTCAATATCATCGTTAGTGTCATTAAAAGTGTCAATCAAAAAATCACGAGGATCCATAATTAAAAAAATTGACTACTACGAAACAATTAATAAATAAAATGATACCGCACACCAATTACGCAACAATAGTATGCAATTGTTGTGAATTGTGATCACCTCCTCCCCGAATACGAGTCCTACAAAAATTGCAAAAAAAAAAATTAGTTGTTTTGTAATACACATTAAATTAAAAAATTAAAATTATAAAAATAAAATATACCTTTGAAATTGGGAGAATGATGGAGAGATTAAGCAATTGAGAAGGAGATATTGAGAGAAAAAGAGAAGAATTTGTGAAAAGATTGAGAGAATGTGAGAAAGTTGGGATGAAAAATTTGAGAGATAATGAGGAGTATATATAGAAAATTTTTTTTCAACCGTTAAATTTTTCAACCGTTGCCAACGGTCCGTTGGCATTTGGCAGTGACTCACTGCCAGTGAGGGGGCTCGCCACAGGGAGGGAGCTCACCTCCAGACTCCAGTGCGCTCCAGGCAACGGTCTAGAGACCGTTGCCAATGCCATCGCCCCTCGCCTGCTCGCCAACGGTCTTCAGACCGTTGCAAGAAACGGTCTGAAGACCGTTGCTTCTCTGTGAGAAGTTCTCACAGAGAAGCGGCGAAGGCTTCTCTGTGAGAAATCTCACAGAGAAGCGGCGAAGGCTCTGTCGCGACGTCGGGACAGAGAAGCGGCGAAGGACAGAGTCGCGACGTCGGGAGTTCGCGACGTCAGGAGTTCGCGACGTCGCGAGTTCGCGAAGGCTTCTCTGCGTCGGGAGTTCGCGTAGGCTTCTCTGCATCGGGAGTTCGCGACGTCGGGACAGAGTCGGCGAGCTCTGTCTTGCCGGCGATCGCCATTGACGCAGTCCTCGTCGTCCTCGTCGTCCCGACTCTGTCCTCGTCGTCGCGAGCCCGGTCCTTCACGCGAGCTCTGTCCCCGTCGTCGCGAGCTCCGTCCCCGTCGTCGCGAGCTTCGTCCCCGTCGTCGCGAGCTCCGTCCCCGTCGTCGCGACTCGTCAGCTCAGGCCAGAGGGATCCCGTCTCCCCGTCGTCGTGGGATCCCGTCTCCCCGAGTCGTGAGCTCGGGCTCACAGTGAACATCTGGAGGGCTGGCTCGCCTGCTGGCTAGCCGGGCCAGCCCGCCAGGCTCGCGAGCCAGCCCGCCAGGCAGGCTCGCTAGCCCGGGTGCTCGGGCTCGGCTCGGCCCGTCTACCGGGCCCGAGCTGAGCCCGCTCGGTACTGTAGCGATCCGAGCAGAGCTCGGATCGCTACAGTACCGAGCCGAGTGGGCGGGCTGGCGAGCCAGCCCGCCCATTAGACACCACTATCCCTAATTGTCTCACCTATTCTGCTCTTCTTTTTCTTTTAGCCGTTTATTCTTTTAAATTCATTTTGATCCCTATTTCTTCTCCCTAGATCTCGGTTATCTCTCTCTCACATCCATCTTTCCTTCTTTAACCACTTGTCAAATTTGTTTTTATTTCCTTGCTTTCTTCCCTCTAAATCCGAGATCTTATTTTTTGCATTCAAAATTCAAATTAATAATAAGTTAGATCATTTTAGCATTGTATCATAAGAAAAACTATAAAATTAATTATTCATCTTAAATAGATATTGCTATAGCATTCTATAGTAATTGTAGTAAAATTACGCCATACATCACGAAATTTAAGCATTTTTAATACAAAATAATTATGCATAATAACTTTTTTTCAAGAGTTATTATGACTCAAGGACAAAAAGGTAAAGATCTGTTGGATTAAAGAGTTTGCACAACATAGACAAAGAGTGAGAGTTAGAGTTTTTATTTTGTTCTATTTAGTTTTAATTCGGCCAATGCTTGTAAAATAAGTTTTGGATAAATTTTTGTATAGTAAATAATGTTGGGAGTAATATGCCCAACAAGCAAATGTAATAGAACAATTTTATAATATATGAATAAATTTATATTGATTGATATTATGTTAACATTTTATATCATGTTTTATAAAATTCACAGAAAATTCCTTGGTTAATTATACTAACTTTATATTAACATATATAATGTATATATGTGGGATAAAATATAAAGAGTAATAACCAGAATATGTCCATGACTTATATTTGAACTATGGAATCTTCAAATAGTTCATAGTCATAAACATGGTTTATCTCATTAAGAATGTATAGTCATATCCCGGCTAAATATGAAGTGACATAAGATAAATATGTTTTATATAATATGATTATATAAGATTGGACCAGATAAAATTATATTGTTCTGATAATTTCCATTAAATATAGAACAATTTATTTTATCATAATGATGGTCATATATGCATGATCTTAATTCGTTGTATCTAATAAACTCCTATTTTATTTTAATTTATTCTTTGATTTACTCGGTAAAGTTTTGTACGAGTTACAATTCGTATATCTTGTATAGTGAGAGTAAATTAAAATGAATAGCTGAGAATGTTAATATCGATACAATGAAATCTATTTCTATAGATTATCTTGTTTGTTAGTTCAATGATTGAATAATTAGCGCGCAATTCATAATCGTTATGAATTAATTATTCAATTAAGAACTAATGGTAGTCAATGATAAAGAAGCAATATGAGAGGTTAACGGATTATAAATCTAGCTCTATTGCGAATTTCAATGGAGGGTTAATTCATATATAATGACTATATTAATGGATATTATTTTAAGTAAATATACTCTATAGTTTTGATAGTGCAACTCTAAGTATTTAGTGGAATTACTTTAGAGTTAATAATTATGTTAATTAATATAAAAGTTTATATTAATTAACGAAATTTTATTGGAGCTTAAAACTATAGGTTCATCGGTTCCTTCGTCACCTTCTATCATTATTCGAATAATAGAAAAATGAACAAACAAGATTAAATAATTAATTATAAATTAATTATTTAATACACTCAATAATAAGTTTATTATTATTTATTCATTGGATGAAATAATTGAATTATTGATTATTCAATTAATTAAGACAAAATGACAAAAGTTGTCAAAGTTAATATATTTGTTATATTTCATTAAATAAAAAAATTGAATTATTGATTATTCAATTAATTAACAAATATAAAGTAACTTTTAAAAATAATTTTTAAAATGAATTTTATCAAATTTGAATTAAAGTCAAATTTGATTTAAGGGTTATTTTTATTTAATACCTTGAAGTATAGTTACCTTTTTATCTATCACCTTGTTGTTCAAAAATTTGCAAGGAACACCTGGAACTATGCATCGTTTTCATCTCACACCTTTAAGCAACGCCGTTTGTTTTTCTGTCAGCAGCTCCTCTTCACTTTTTCAATCGCTTCTACTCCCCATACATCGCATGAATAACCCACCATCTTCCTCTGGCTTCAGTTCAAAAACCAGAAGAAGAAGCAAGAGTTTGGAAGAACTAAGAATGGAAGCTTATTGAAGAAGAAAGATTGCAGATCCAAAGATGATCAAATCCATAAGATGATTGGCTCTTGTGATTAGCAAAAACCAGAATTAAAAATAGAGGGAGAAGAAGATACAAACCGGCTTTCCAGAAAGATTTTGTGCGGAACCAAAGCTTGGTAAGGGCCTAAAGCAACGCCATCTTCATCACGAACAAAGAACTTGGCGACTGGCGCTAGGCTATACACTATGGGGATCGCCATTAGTCTGTAGCTTGAGAGCAGTGGAGCACGGAGTGGCTGACCAGAAGGCAGAGTATGCGATCGAGCATGGCGGCCGGCTGCGGATTCTGGGTGGTAAGTTGGGCGGCGATGTCTGAGGAGGAGAGCCAAGCGTTGGGACCGTTGGCAATGATTTCAAAAACTCCCAGCTCTACGGCGGAGTAAAGAGACATGGGTAGCAAAGACGACATGGAAAGCTGTATGGCATAAGAGAAGGTCTCTTCAGCGTCTTCATGAGTCTGTTCCGGCGAAGCCATTGAAGGAGCTCTAAGGATCTGATGAAGGAGCTCTAAAGTCGCTTGTGCTATTGAAAAATGAAGGGTCAAGCCGACTTCCCGCAGAATGGTCGTCAATAGCCCCATCGCTGTCGGGCAGAATCATTTGGGCAGTTGGCTTGGCTGGTGTTAGGGAATATTGAGAAATACGGGTTGAAGCGGCCATTAATGGGTCCACTGGAGCTGAAGAACAGTAGGGGAAAGACTCCCGTGCTGGAGATCGGCACATTGTAGAAGATCAGATTCGGAGAGATTAAGGTTGTTCCGGAAATCAGAAGCTTTGAAGGCAACCTTATCAAGTTTGTCGATGGAGAAAAGCTTCACGTAGATTCTGTAATTTTAGGTTGAAGAGGAGCTGCTGACAGAAAAACAAACGGCGTTGTTCAAAGGTGTGAGATGAAAATGCTGCATAGTTCCAGGTGTTCCTTGCAAATTTTTGAACAATAAGGTGATAGATAAAAAGTTACCTATACTTCAAAGTATTAAATGAAAATAACCCTTGATTTAATGTCATGACCTTTTGTTTTCTATAACATTTTTGTTATAAATGTGTTATAACTTAAATGTGCCAAATGTTGAGCTATGGTGACAAGACTTTTGATTTCCATAACATTTTTATAAATATATGAAATCAATGATAACTTTAATGAGGAATTTGTAGTGTTTTTCTCTAAATGTCATAATGGTTATTATGGAGCAATACCAATATAAATAAAGGTTCAACCTCATGAAGAAAAAGAGGGGAGAAAAAGTTGAAGTTGAGGTTGAAATCTTTGAGATTAAGGAATCTATTTTGAGAGCAAAATTTGTGTCTTCCGTGTTGGCTTTAGAGAAGTGTTTTCTAAATCCAAATAGATCGTCTCATGTGTTGAGAATACGATCTATCATAAATTTAGTGTGATCTTGTTTCATTTATCACGCTCACACGTGCTTATTAGAGGCGAGGAGGATTGACGAAGAAGATCGAAAGTTGATTTTGTACCCGTGTGAAGTAAGCTACAAAGGTAATATTCTTCATCTTTTAGCTTAGATCTAAATAGAGATTTTATGTTGAAATTATTTTTCATGATACATAGGTTACGCACGTTACCGTTGTTATGAACATCGGTAATTCCCTCGTGCGAAAGAACCAAAAAACCAACAAATAATGTGTATAACTTTCCTGTCTAAGTTGGTTTTATAATTGTGCAGCCCAAATTATGCGAATGTATTTTTAGTTGTGAGCTTCCGCTGTGAATTGTGAGTTTGTGAGCATTCTCTGAGAGAATTTAGTTCGTGGCGTGATTCCCAAAGAGATCGGAGGCCGGATCGTGACAACGGGCAGATACTTGATTTTGGAAGGACGTGTGGCTGTGCACGTGATGGTTCTATGGATACTGAATTTCGTAAGGATAAGTGACCTTGCATAGGGTGTATTCGCGGAAGTGTTGGTGACAATAAATGTGTTTTAATGAACTCATGAACAGAACTTTGACTTCAATAATGGAACTGCAGTTATAATCGTTGGTCATTTAGATTTTAGAAATGTGTTATAGACACCTATTTAGTTCGGTTGGCAGGGAGCTTTGAATCTTAAAGTTCAGAATTCAGCACATGAAAGGAAGAAAGAAACGAGTGGTACCATTCATTTGGAAAAAATAAAAAATAAATAGAAGTGTGAATGGTTTCTGGTAATCGAAAGTATCGGAGGGACATTAGATAAGTTGGATGGCATTCCTGGAATGAATGGATTAGAAGGTTGATTGCACTATTATAGTTTTATGGAGTATCCAGTGAAGTAGCAGAGCTTCTAGAAAGAATGAATTAGAAGATTGATTACACTATTATAATTATATGACTTGCGCAAAAATAATGTGTTGTGCACTATAATCTCTTATGTTGTCGTGTAACTACTTTCTTTTCTTAAGTATTTTTGACATGAGTGATAAGAATGTTTATGTCATAAAAAGAGACACAAGGATGATAGGAGTCTGAAAAGGTCAGCTAAGATGCGATGCATGAATCTGCTCCTAGGCCTGGCAGGCGTATGGGTGAACATTGCTGCTCTACTTCGGCATTTGTCGGTGACAAACTCAGTTTCCGCCCAATTGAACATGAACCCTCTCACTCTCTCGCTGACAAGGCTGAAACAACTTCATCGAATACGTCTGCTGGTGAGTCTGTCTTGGCTTCAGAATTATGGGATCATGTCAATGCCTCCTCTAGTGCGAGAGGGGTGTACGATTCCTGATTTGGAGTGGCTATTTCAGACGAAACAAAGCAGGAACCATGCCATTTAAAGATGCAGCATCAAAAGAAAATTTCCAAGTTCTTGAGCTAGAGTCCACGGAGTGATTGACATGAGTTAAAGATAGTATATAAAAATAACAAACAGAAAACACTATACTAAAAAAGAAATAATTCAACATCACAACAAATTTAACAAAAATAAAACAAGAAAGAAAAATTCTCATCGACAATAACAGGAGACACTGACCATCACGATTTAAGCCTGAAAAAATAATATAGGTCGAGGGATGAGTAACCAGTACGAGAATTCTATACTAAATGCGATGTAGGGAAAAACTGGGTTTACCTTTCTTTTAGAAAATCATGGTTTAATGTATCTTTTTATCGTACATGGAATTTAAAATCACATTTTAAAACATCTTCATCAATTTATTCAAAATTAGGCTCACAAGCCATCGATGATGCTTTTTGTAAAAAGCACTGTATACATAGACAGATATATCATAAAAGTAGGTCTGCATCGTTTTTCATTTCAAAACGTCCTCAATGAATAGGGATGGTCACACACGGACTATAACAACCCCCCCTGTGAAGGCTAGGATGGCTCATGTGAGGGTTTAACCCATATCAGTGGGGGTGCACAATCTCACATTGCTTAGGAGAGTGGAAAATGCATGGTATATAAGTAGGGTTCTTCTCCCTATCTAGTACAACGCGTTTTAGGCTAACCCTATGAATAAAATCGTGCGGGCTTTGGCCCAAAGCGGAAAATATTGAAGTAGGAGGAATGAGGATGTTACACAGACCCATCCGGCAAACACCACAGAAAGACAGTCATCCGTTGATACAACACCTCATGAGTTGGAAGAAAAAGGTGCTCGCAATCCGAAGACCAGGTGGCGACATGATACGTATAATCAAATAACGAATAAGATTGCCGACGACGGATTACTCTGCAACTAGCTACCTACCAGATCCAAATTGACAAGGGTTGTGGGCGAGCATACCTGCATGCTGACACGACCACCCATCAAATGGAAAGGTACTAGGCGAGTAAAACTCTGCGACTAACAATTTTCCCATCTGTGAGTAAATACCTTGGCCAAGTTTAGAGATTCGAAACCCAAGGAGCACGTCATCACCGTCCTATTACCCATTTCAACTTTAGGGATTCGAAACCCAAGAACATGGCACCAATGCCCTATTGCCCATTTCGCACGTGCACACAAATAATCTTCACGCAGCAGAAGAAGCACGAGATAGTCTCGTGATACTTTGATACCAAGAATATTCAAAGCATCAAGATGTTTTATTCTTTCAAATATACAGATAACAAAATAAAATTAAATACCATGTACGATAAAATAAACGTGAGAAAACATACATACATATACGTAAAAATAGACGTATTGTCGAACTGTCCCCGTTGGATTTTCATATGTGACAACTAACAAAATAGTTATTTAAAGACCATGATGCAATCTAGTACATAAAGTATAAGAAACCTTTCCTTAATGACGACAGAAGGGCCCAATTGACCAACCTCACACGTCGTCGAAAGCATGTACCAAAACCAGGGGCGCGGTAAGAACTTGTAACCAAACCAACGTCAAAACCATGAACCAAAACTAGGAATACAACAAGAGTCCTCGATCGGAATACAAAACTAGACCAGAAACACGATATGGTTAAGGAAACCGTTTGCTTGTAATATCCAAGATTTGCATTATTTTATTTTAGGGTTAAGTAAGATAATTTTTGAGATAATTGCACTTTGGATTGGTTTAAACAAGGTCAATTGGAGAAAAGGGACGCTGTGAATAGTGGAATCACGGATGGGTTCGTGTTCACTGGTGTGTTGGCATCCGCAACAAATGGATGTAAGGAAAGAAACGTCGTCATTTGTTAAAGAATTGGGTGAATAGTGCTGATCGCGATAACTTAGGTGTCAGTGGAAGGTTTTGGTACCGCAAAAGTTAGGTTAGACAACATCGTTTTGATGAGAAGTGCGCTGAGGAATTAAGAAAAAATTAAGGGTCGGATCAATCAGATGCGTTTGGACCATACGATGAAATTTAGGAACGACTGGGATTTTTTAGGATAGTGGAAGATTCCTTAGCGGGAGCTTGTTTGATAGTTAGATTAAGTGGAGAAATAGAGCATGGTTTGTCAAATCGCTGGATATGAGGTTTCCGCAGTGGAATGAAAGATTCATTACAGAAGAGTGTTGAGCCATTGGATTGAGTGATCTGGAGTATTGATAGCTATCGAATGCAGATTGGAAACCCAAATTTTAAGAAACAAACAGTGCGGTCCACCAATGTATAATTGCGGTTGACCAGGCATAACAACAATCAACCATAAAGATCCATCGGTCGACAAGACAAGGTTACAATCGACAGAATATGGCATGCCCAACCTAATAACTCAGCAGCCGAGGAAACATATCTAGAGTCAACACAACACGACTAAAGTCAATCGAGACTGTCTAGTGTCAACAGGACACGGTGAGGGTCAATCGAGACTACCCAACCGTTAACAATACCCACAAACAAAAGACCTCGAAAGACCTAGTGGTCAATGAGACATAACACTCCCGACTTGAATGACTCATTAGTCGAGGAGACTCAGCTGGAGTCAATCAAGTATGACTTCATCAGAAATTGGCTAGAAATCCACAAGCACAACGAAGCCTAAAACCATGCCAAAGTTCAAGAATCTTCATCAACAATGAGAAGGAAAGAGTGAAAGGGTCTAGGAATCTAACTGACTAAAAAACAACTTACATCGTGAAAAATAACACTATGTAGTCGACCTGGAACCTCTTGTAGTAGACCAGGGACCATGAGCGGTAGACCTAGGACCTCCACGGTCAACCAAGGACCTTCAGTGCCCAAACTTTCCATTTCGCGGTCGATCGGCTCACTATTGCTGCCGACCGAAAACAGCCACCGGCCTGCTGGTGCTATCAACCGCTATGGGAGACCACACTATCTACGGTCAACTGCTACAGATGACCCAGCACAGCCGCGGTCGTCCACAAATCGACCAGAGTCTAGCCTAAAATTTTGCAATCAACCGAACTCAAGGAGCGGTCTACCAGATTCGAGCCTTCACAAGTGGAAAGGCTCTCAGCCAATATTCCGATCGGCCGAACCCAAGTGGCGGTCGACCGGACATGGGCCACCTCCAACAGATAGCCTCTCGGCCAATAGTGCGGTTGATCGGATCCAACGAGTGGTCAACAGGGGAAGGTTTTCCAATGTGAAAATCGTGAGGAAAACAAATTCCCACGTTGATTCTCGCCCCGAATCGGCGTAAAACCCTGGATAAACTCTAAAACAATCACAATAATCATAAACAAACCAATTATTCGAGTTTCAAAGCTCAAATCCAAAACCAATACAGAATGAAAATTTTCAAACAACAAAACGATGCTAGAAATCGATTTACACGTGAAACTCCTTCACAAAAGATGGAGATCAGAACAACATAAACACGAATGGGGCAGAAAAAATAATGAGAATCGCCCTTCATTCTCCCCCAATTCTCCCCCGTCTTTCGCTCCCTCTCACACATGCAGAGACACTCCATAAAAAAAAGGAGATTTCTTTTAAGAAAAAATAAATTAAAAAATAATTTTTTTTAATTATTTATTTAATAAATATAATATAAATTAATATATTATAAATATTAAATAAAAATTTTGATATTATAATATGATAAAATCTGACAAAATTCGGAATTTGATCTACGGAACCAAGAACTTATTGAATAGAATTCTGCAGCCTCGTGCCGCAGGGAAACACAAAACGCACCGGTTGACTATCGACTGGACTCTTCTTACGTGGTCGAAGACCTAAGACACGTTGCAAGGACATGGTCAACACAAAAAAAATTTAACTTTGTGAAAGCAAAAAATTTACTCAAAAAAATGTAATTTAAAAATTTTGTGGGTTTTATAGTATTAATAAAAGCGATACTTGGCGATCGCAAAAAGTCACAAACAAACCCTGATAAGGTTTAAAGTTTGGCGCTTAGGGAAACGACACGTACAACTATTCCATTACTTTAGTTAACAATATCCGTGACGACCTGACTTTTTATAACCTTTTAAAAATGCGTTAAATTTAAAACTTTTTATAAAACTACTGAAATCTTTCTTAAAACCTCTTTTAAAAATAGAATTTGAGTGCCTTTCGAAAGCTAGACCATCAAAAACTCTTTTTGTTATTCTCGTTATGAAAATCATAATAAAGTATTAAAAAACAGAGCGGAAGCGTTATAAAATCATTTATCAAAACATAGCGGAAGCATTTAAGGAAAACTAAACAATTCACTAAATATTAGTTACAAAAGTAATTTCTTTACTTTCTTTAGTCTGACCAGTCTCAAGTCTCGCACGTGCAAATTCTTAATCCTTACTTCGTGATCTGTTCATCGTTTGTACCTATACCACAAGTGAAACGTGAGCTTAAAGGCCCAGTAAGGAATTGAGTTTATGCAATATGTTTATGCCTCTTTTTAGTTTTTTTTTGGAATGGGTACCGCCTCAAACCAATCTTTTCATTACGTTCGTTTGTTATTTACTCGTACGTCGCGCGGAAGATTGAAGGACCCATATGGAATGATATAGTTTGATCGGCTTCTAACCTCCTGTGTACAACTAGTCTCATTCCAAATAAGGTGGGGGTGTAACCTAGCTGCTAGGTTAGATTCGAACTACTCATCCGCCCCTTAACTCCCCATCCGTTCTTTCATTCATTTTCATTAACATTTTTTTCCTCACAAATGCATATGAGTACCAACTTCAAAGGTGACACTTCCTAATTGTTTCTATTATCATGATGCATGATGATGCAATGTAACTTAACCGTAATTGAATAGTGCATACAAAGAAAATGCAGTGCAACAATAATAATAATGGAATAGCGCATATAATGGAAATATAACGAGAATTGAGCAGTAATGAAAACATATAACTAAAATTGAACAGCGCATAACAGAGAACAATTATAATAACAGTTTGAAACAATGAATGACATACGTAATTGCAGAGCATAGCGATAAAGAAACGGTAACATACTTGAATTTATAAACTATAGCCATAAAGGAATAACAAGCAACTATCATGCTTCTAATAACGAAATCATATAATGAATCCTGACAATAAATCAGCGCAACTATCATGCTTCCAACAACGACAAGACATGGAATTAGTAATTTAAATGGAAATGTGCTCAGACAATATGTAATTTAGATGAAAACATGTTCAAACAATAATTAACGGAAACATGCTTAATAATTAGATACACATGGATGTACAATTAAGCGGAAAACACATTATTAGTAAGTGAAAATATGGATAGTGTATGTTTAAAGTAAAACATGGTTTAATGACATAACTTCTACTGAATTTATAACTTAATTCATTGTTAAGATTATTAACCTAGTTAATTAAACATGCTCAGATTAATTAATTAAGCATACTCAGATTAATTAGTCCACAACTAGTTAATTAGTTAAACATACTCAGATTAATTAACTAAGCATACTCAGATTAATTAGTCCACAACTAGTTAATTAATTAAACATGCTCAGATTAACTAGTTCTTTGTTACAATTATTAACCTAGTTAATTAAACATGCTCGGATAAATTAAACATGTTCGAATTAGTGATTATTGGCATGCTCAAGTTAGTGGTTATTTACTTTTAATTATCACAGAGATATTCCTACGTGAACAACAGCAAGAAATGACAATTAAGACAATAAAAATGCATTCACATAATAGAATCAACATAAGTAAAGGAATTCATAACTCATCCATGCTTATCATTCTAACTAGAAGGCTTAACGTTAGGGGTTTTCATTCAAGCAGTAAACATTCATCACGTCTCTATCATCGTAAGGCATTTCATTGACAGTAATGTAATTGCAGTAAATAAACTAACACAAAATATCAATCTATAGGAACTAAGACAAAATATTAACAACAAAGAAACACACAGGAATCATTATTATATCTGAAAGCATTCATCAATCCTAAGGGAAAATACAGAATCTTAACACAAAATATCAAAAATCAAGACACTACTTGTGAGTTGGGCCTCCAAATGGCCAAGATACACCCAATCCTTACCTTTTGATGAAGAAAATACTCACGGACAGCAATAATCTAGCTCACTTCCAACTCTCAGCTTCACGGAGCCTTGCTTCACACACGTAACACACTTGGGAGAATTACACATCCTCACACCAACAGAACACTCACGCCCACAGGGGACTCTCACAACTCCTCAAATAATTTCTCTCTCGCAGGAGCTCTCTGTTGCAGGAACTGAATATTGGACTGAAATGAATGGAAGAGGATGGCTAAAATGGAAAGCCATACCTAGAGGGGAACACCCGTACGTTGAATGGAATGGGGAGGCGTGGCATCGACGAGGTGGAATGCATGGTCCAGGCATGGGCTTCGGGGACTTCGTGTCTCCATTGTTGGCCGACGATTTTAATTGCAAAACGACAAACATTTCCTTATTTTAAACCCTAAATAATCACAGATCTGGGATATTTCGGACGAGGACGTGCATCTTGGCCTCGTCCGCGTGCGTCCAACAGTCACTATTTCTCAAGCTGAAATGCACATTCGGACGAAGGATGGCGTCCTTGCCTTCTTCAGCATTCATCTGAATCCATCATTCGGACGAAGGAAGTAGTCTGAATCTGTCCATAAATTGGACAGATTCAAATCATCTGTGTCCACTATCGTCCTCTACCGTCCGCCTTCATCCGAATCCCTCATTCAGACGAAGGAAGTTGTCCACATTCTACGTTCGTATCGTCCGAAACTGTCTAGGAATTAGATAGATTCAAATTCACCGCGTTTGCATTCATCTGCATTCGTCTGAATGTCTCATCCAAAACTTGAGATAAAGGCGAATTAGGAAGTGAAACCACGTCCTGAGTCATCCCAAATCCTCGGGACCACGTTCCATACGTCTGCGGACGACATTTCTCATCCTCGTGTCATCCGCATGCATCCGAATGAGCCAGATTTCAACTTTCTTTCCAATTTTCCTACTTAATTCTTACTCCATAATATTTACCCCAAAAATACACGTCATAATTCAACACGTATCGATACGCAATATAATACATTAATTATCCTCACTTTGACTATATTGCGTATACGAGGAAAACATTATTGAGGTATTACAACATCAATCAAACACATCCTTCAACGATTAAATGTGCGCAAGGAAATAATATGACCCCCATATAGGTCGGCCAAACTTGATCACACGATTAGTTGATCAATGAAATTAAATATACATACTCAATTTAAATGTGTTCAATCAAAATATAAAAGATAATATGAAAAAACTCCAACGACTATCGAAATAGTCATGTCATTTTATATAGGAGACCACGTATCAACAAAAAAATCAGAAAAAGTTTTGTAATGCGAAACATAAAATAAATTCCTACATCAATTAACTTACCAATGACCAAAGGCTAAATATTCAAAAGTCTAAAACTAATTAAAGTTGAGTATTTAGTCATGACATTTCCATGAATATCAAATCTAGAATCCTACCAAGTAGTTATCAATACATGTAAATAATTAATAGGGAAAATGACAAATCAACCATCATCCTTTATTATTTGCGACAAACCAACCTTCATCCTTTTTTGCTAACAAATTCACCACTAAACTATAGAAAAATGACGCCGCTACCATCACTATCACGTTTACCGTTGATGTGATGAAGTCAAGCCACAACGGTTTATCATGGTTCAGGGGTTAAATTGATAAAACAGCGGCGGTTTGTCATAGTTCAGGAGTTAAATTGTTAAAACCGCGGCATTTTGTCATAGTTCAGGGGTCAAATTGATAAAATCGCTACAGTTTGTCATAATAGTTTAGGGGTTAAATTGTTAAAATAGCGACCGTTAGTCATAGTTCAGGGGTTAAATTGTTAAACCACAGCGGCTTGATAAGAAGGAAATTCTCTTCTTTCACGTATCGCGACGGTGAATATTTGAACATTAATAACTCTCTCAATTTTTAACGGTTTTGGACGTTTGACAAGTACTTGTTTTCTATCTTCTTTTCGTGATGCACAGATAGGAGAGATCTGTTTTGGCATTTGGTGCTTATCGGAGCAGATTCAAACTGGAATATGTGCGGAGCTTCGCGGTTTTGAATTGTGTAAGGGAAATTGGAGAAGTTAGAAGCGTTTTTAGGCCCCAAAATTGGGACAAGTTGCCTTTGGCTCTTGCCAATACGTAGATCTCGAAAAGTTATGCGAAATCAAAAAAAAAATTGTCCAAGTTGGTCTACTAATCGCAAAGTTATGGCCTTCCAAAGATTTCAAGTAAATAATCTCATTTTTCCCTTGCCCGAATCTGCTCTGATAAGCACCGAATGACAAAACATATGTTTTCTACTTGTGCATCGCGAAAAGAAGATAGAAAATGAGTACTCAAGCGTCCAAAACCGTTGAAAATTGAGAGAGTTATTGATGTTCAAAGATTCACCGTTGCGATATGTAAAAGAAGAGAGTTTCCTTCTTGACGAGTAACCGCAGCGGTTTGTTGTCAAACTGTCGCGGTTTGTCATCACACCGCAGCGGTTCGTCATCAAACCGCCGCAGTTCGTCATCACACCGCAACGATTTTGCATCAAATCGCAGCGGTTCGTCATCAAGTCGCAGTGATTTTGCATCAAACCGCTGCAAACTGCCGCGGTTCGTCGTCAAGCTGCATAGAATTTTCTTCTTATCAAGCTGCTGCAGTTTAATAATTTAACCCCTGAACTATGATTAACCGCTGTGGTTTCAACAATTTAACCCCTGAATTATGACAAACCGCCACGGTTTTAACAATTTAACTCCTGAACTATGACAAACCGCCTCAATTTTAACAATTTAACCCCTAAACTATGACAAACCGCTGTGGCTCGACTTCATCACATTTAACGGCAAACGTGATAGCGATGGTGGAGACGTCATTTTTTATAGTTCAGTGGTTAATTTATTAACAAAAAAATGATGATGGTTGGTTTGTCACAAATAATAAAAAATTATGGTTGATTTGTCACTTTCCCTAATTAATAATAATCTTAGAAATTAATATATGGGAAAATGACAAATCAACCATCGTGGTTTGCGGTCAATGACAAGTCAACCACTGTGGTATGTTTTCTAACAAGTTAACCACCAACGTATGTGAAAATGACAAATGCACCATCGCTGTCCGTAAAAAAAAGCTGATGGCCCCACCATGTATGCCTGGACACCCCGGCGTCCAGGCAATTTTGGCCTGCATGCCGCGGCGTCCAGGCAATTTTGGCCTGCACGCCGCGGCGTCCATGCAATTTTGGCCTGGACGCCGGCGTCCAGGCAATTTGCCTCCAGGCCATTTGCGTCCCTCTGTTAAGTCAGGTGAATTAATTCAGCAGAATACATAATCCAAGTGGTCTGCGATATTCGCATGTATTCTATCGTTTTCCCTTATTAGCTAACCCTAGAGAAGTCTGAGCTGCGCTGAAGCGAGTAGAGAAAGGGATTTTGGAAAAGTTGAAGAATTTGTTGGAAAAAATGGCATCTTGGAGTGTTACAGAAGGTGGTATTAACCGTGAAGCTGAAGTGGGCCCTTCAGAGACATTATTGGCCAATGAGGAGGTACGTGGCTTTGGAAACGAAGTTGCTATTATTTTGCATTCTGTCTCAGCAAATTTAAACGAAGAGGACGATGAGGAACTCCGATCAGCATGCCAATCGACTAGTGATGAAGAGATGGACATGGCAGAGAGTAGATTGAGACGCCAACCAGAAGCAGAGTGCACATTTGTTGGTATGGGGCTAGACAAAAAATATAGTTCCTTGAATAAAATTAGAGAAGAAATTGTTGATTATGCAATGGATACTGGGTACGGGATAAAATTCACCCACAGTGATGCGCATCGATTGAGAGCTGCTTGTCAAGAAGGGTGCATGTGGCGGCTGCACGCCTCACAAATAAAAAATGAAATGACGTTTCAAATAAAGATGTACAACGACGTTCACACATGCTCCAGACAAATGGAAAGCCGCCATGCCACAGCCAAATGGGTGGCAACGCATTACTTGGACAGATTTAAAAGTCAGGCCGACTGGGCTATATCTTCCATAATTGAGACTGTTAGGAAGGACTTCAACGTCAACATTACTTCCAGCCTTGCTAGAAGGGCAAGAAATGCGGCTAAGAAAATTAACGAAGGGGATGCCAATGAGCAATACAAGCTCATATGGTCCTATGCTGAGGAGATTAGGAGGTCGAATCCCGGAAGTTCACTGCGTGTTGACCTCGATATGAGTGTATTTAAAAGGATGTACATGTGCTTGGATGCATGCAAAAGGGCAGTGCTGAATGGTGGTAGACCTGTTATTTGTTTAGATGGCTGCCACTTGAAGGGAGCGACTCCGGGGCAACTGCTTACTGCTGTCACCATCGACGGGAACGATGGTATGTACCCGATTGCTGTAGCAGTTGTTGAAGCAGAAAATAGGGCTTCATGGAGGTGGTTTCTAGAATTGTTGCTGGACGATCTAAACACCCCTTCTGGCAATGGGTGGACGATTATTTCTGATCGACAAAAGGTAAGGTGTTATGCACTGCTTTTGCATTATGTGTTTATGTTTGTCATATATTACCAATGTCTGTCTCATATTATGCATCTTTGCAGGGACTAGTGCCAGCTGTGAGAGATGTGGCATGGCAAGCAGACCAGCGGTTTTGCATCCGACACCTGTATGCCAATTTTCAAAAACAATTTAAAGGCAAGTTGTTGAAAGATGCAATGTGGGCTGCATCAAGAGCCACAACAGTGAGGCAATTTGAGAAAGAGATGGCCAAGTTACGTGTCCTTGACCTGGCGGCCCATGACTATTTACGTGGAATAGAGGCGACATGCTGGGCCAAACATGCCTTCTCTTCGATCCCAAAGTGCGACATAAGCCTCAACAACCTCAGCGAGTCCTTCAATGCCTGCATCCTACCCGCCCGGGACAAACCTATTCTAAGTATGTTCGAGATCATTCGAAAGGGCATCATGGGTAGGATCGTCAAAAAATATGAAAAGATGGCTCAGTCGACCGAACGGTTGTGTCCAATGATCAGCAACCGCCTCGCCAAAGTACAACATGCCAGTAGAAATTGGAGCCCTCAGTTTGCAGGAGCTGCCCAGTTTGAGGTCAGCAATGGTACCGACATGTACGCTGTTGATTTGGAAAGGTGTACCTGTACATGTTACCGGTGGGAGTTGACCGGCATCCCGTGTGTGCATGCAATCCCGTGCATTCACTTCATGAGGAGATCTCCTGAGGATTTTGTGCATTGGTGCTATCACCGGGAAACATACATGGTGATGTACTCCCACTTTCTCCGCCCCCTTAATGGACCAATCGAGTGGCTTCCTGTGACGAATCTTGATCCAATTATCCCAGCGCCTTTTAAAAGGCTTCCAGGAAGGCCGCGCGTCCGTCGAATACGGGATGTGGACGAGGCCCCCAGCCGGACAGTGCTAAGCAGAAGACATTTGAGCGTCACGTGTGGGCGGTGTGGTAGTGTGGGGCACAATGCCCGCACGTGCGAAGGGGGAGGCCAATCCTATGCAGGGGCTGGCAGTGGCAACACAGGGAGAGGCAGAGGCGGCAGAGGAAGGTCGGAGGACACCTTTATGGGGTTCAGAGTTCCTGATATAGTTCATGAGATGCAGGTCCATGCATTATCACGTTATGCTTTCAATTGTCATTTGAAATATGCTCATTTCCTTTTCAATGTGATCTGCAGGAGTCTGATACGGAAGGTCCTCCCACACAAACGTACACAAATGTGGACCTTAACCTGCCGTGATACAATTGTTTTTTCTTTCGACAAATGTAGATGACAGTGAAATGGCACTGATGTAAAGTTGTGTTTTTCTGATATAAAAAGAAGTTTTGCAAATTCAAAGTTTTGGGTTACTAAGTTAATGTTTTTTTTTTTCAATTCCAGGGGCGTTACAACTAATCAATTGACCTGACTTCATAATTTTTTAAAAATTTTGACATAATATGCCTTGTTTCTTTACTCCCCCAAAGCTAATCTCGTACATCCTGCACAAAAAATAATCCCAAACAGTTCCAGTATCATCCAAATCATCCACTAAATGTAAATTATACATAACATCTTTTTAACAACATATCATTGACCTACACTACGCCTTCTTCTTCCTGGTCGGTTTCGGGCGCAAATCCGTGATCAGGAACGACAAGTGCGGGTCAAGAAATACTCTATCTGCTCCGGCGAACAACGGCCCCTCATACTCAAAGGTTGGAGGTTCGTGCAGGTGGAATTGTTCCTTAATTTTGCATTTTCCTATCACCTCCATCCCCGCAGGGGTACACCGGAAGACGCCGAACGGCCTGTAATGCAAAGGGAACAATTACGTGGAAAGCAATATTAAGAATGTACACAAGGGAAACTTCTTACCGCTGTTTGTCGGTGGGAGCTACGATAATGGATATGGATTCCGGCAGTAATTTCTGGTACGCGTATTGCTGGTGCAGGTCAACGGACGACATAAAACAATCATGTTTCGGGTGTGTCTGCAATGTAAACAACGCATTATATGATATCAATGTAAACTGGAGACGCGAGCTGAATACTTACGTGAATCCACCCTACGGTGAGTAGACCGTGTTCATGTTGATGTCTGAACACATGTACGTCTGCGCCGTCGACCGCATAGCACTGCATATAAGTTTGGATGAGTACTTAGATAAAAGCTTATAAACTAGCACACAACGAAGGCCTCTCACAGTATCTGTCGTGCCCTTCTGCTCCGGGAAGATGATGTCGCTGACGACGTACTCATTGTCGGTCAGCTTTCCCCCAAGAATTGCGCATGTCTCAATGTTCCTTCGAAGATTACCCTGACAATAATCCTTGAACTTACTCATCAAATCATGAGCCTGCAACCAAAATGTCAAAAAAGGGTGAGCGTAAACATTAATGAACACACATATATACGGAAATGAAAGACATACCACGCGCACAGTTCTCAGGGGCGGCGGCTCCAGAGGCACCGCTGGAGGAATATGTTGGCTGCTTCCAACAGGGTTGCTGCCAATTAAAAACATGTCATTACATGAAACAAAATAAAGTAACAAAGTGGAATTAGCGTTCAACGGAATTAACTTACAATCGGAATGTCGTATCAGGTGCGTCTGAGGAGGATGACGCGGATGCAAAATGGGGTGATCGCCTGTCACCTGGGTTCAGGGCTACCACCATGTCACGATGCCAGTCGGCAGATTGCATATGCCATTGTTGTGTTATGGCCCACCTATCTTCTGCGAGCTTGGCCGCTTCTTGTATTTGGACCTGTTGCATTTGCAGCTGCTCTTGCATTTTTTGCATGTGGGTCATGGACATATGGTGGAGCTCCTCCATCCTGCTCATCCAAGCGAACGTCTCATCAGGCATCGAACTAAAATGAGATGCCTGAGGAGGAGGAGGTTGTTCAGGAAACGGGACTGAATGCCTTGGCTCTGACCGGGGTGGATGTCTTGCTTCCTTCTTTGACTTGCGCATCCATTCCCCTCCAGTTTGGGTGATCCCCATTCGGTCCACTAATGAATTGTTGTAAATGTCATTGACGGACTCTTCAATTCTAGGTTCCGTCTCTGGGATGGGGACCCCTAACTGCTCAACGATACTCTGGATGAGCCAGTTGTACGGCAGTGACTTCGCTGAGTTGTTGGGCACCTCTTGCATGTGGCTCAGGATGATATATCCGATGTCCACCTTTTGTCCCGTGAACACCTTCTCTAGCATGTAGAGATCCATGCTGGTAACAAGGTCTCGATGCCCATTCCGGGCCAAAATTGTGTACGTCATTATCAGATGGATCAATCGGGCTAAGGCATTCAACTCCTTGCCCTTTGGCTTGCTGTACTCGGCAACCTCGGGATCCTGATGCAACAATCTAATCACCTCTAACCCACGTCCTTGTTTGACGAATGGTGGCGCCCGAGACATCTGATAATATTCATCGCTTGGCTCCTCCAACACACATCCAAGCATAATGTTCACATCATTGGCCGTGAACCTGACCTCATGTCCAAAAATATATGTGTGCACCTCTAAGGGTTGGGTGGAGATGCTCAGATTTGCATAGAACAATCATATAACTCGCTCGCAATAACTGCCCCTCATCCGGCACAACCCGGCTAACCCAGCAGCCTCAAGCATACGATCAATTCCCATCGCTGCGAATGAGTCCAAATCTACTATCTTGGACACAATAATGGTACGGCGTTGGATATCTTCTACGAACCGTGCTTTGCAATTCCGGTTCCAATATAGTTTTGACCTTGAACCCACTTGAACGGGTTGGATCGGGTCGTTGGAGCAGCCGGCTTCTCCTTCTTCAGGCTCAGCGGTTTCTTCCACCGCCGCCACTACATCGGCTTCGAACGCCGCAGTTTGAACAGGTTCAACTGCCTCCATCGTTGCCTTCCCACGCTTGGAGGTCAATTTCTTAATCTGGGATTGCATTCTGATAGTTGAGAGTAATTCACCAACCTGCAATATAATAACCCACACAACATGTCTCAGTTAGTTGTCCAATTTTTTTTTTTTTTGGCGTCCAGGCCAAAAATTGCCTGCACACCGCGGAAATGTGACCGGCGCCGAAGAGACTTCGAAGAAACTTCGAAGAAACGCAGCAAATCTACCTCAAATCAACATATACACACAAATCTACCTCAAATCATCAACATATACACACAAATCTACCTCAAATCGTCGTCGGACGTAGCTCCTCTCCTCTCTTCGTCGCACGCAGATCCTCTCCTAGTCGCACGCAGCTCCTCTCCTCGTCGCACTCCTCGTCGCAAGTCTGTCGAGAGTTGCAGATTAGGGCTTGAAATTTGGGCGAAATTGGTTTAAGTATAAATTTTTTTTTTTTTTTTTATTTCAAAATCATTTTGGCCTGGACGCCGCGGCGTGCAGGCCAAAATTGCCTGGACGCCGCGGCGTCCAGGCATACATGGTGGGGCCATCAGCTTTTTTTTACGGACAGCGATGGTGCATTTGTCATTTTCACATACGTTGGTGGTTAACTTGTTAGAAAACATACCACAGTGGTTGACTTGTCATTGACCGCAAACCACGATGGTTGATTTGTCATTTTCCCTTAATATATTAAAATAGAATCATTAATGATTAATGAATTAATAATTAATTATGATAATATAATAAATAAAATTTATATTTAATATAATAAAATTAACTAAATGATGATTATTATTATTTAATAAATAATAATAAAATATTATAATATTTACTTAACCACAGCAAAAAAGTTGCTATGTGGTGTTGACGCCACATATTAAACTTTTTTTAAATAATTAATAATATTGTTTATACACTAAATATAAAAATAAAATAAAATCATGAAAAATTAACACCGTATAACTTATAGTTTATAGTCAAATCCTATAAAATTTTTTTTAACAACTAAAACCTTGAACTATAGAAAATTCTCGCCGACGACCTCGCAGTCACGTTTCCCTTCCAGGACCATCGAATTTAACACCTCGGTTTTGTCTCTATCACGAATTGTCGAACAAAGACGAAGGATGTCAAAATCGGGGCCGAGGGACGTCCCTCCTATCCGTTGGAAGATGAAGGACGACTATCGAGCGATGGCAGACGTCTCTCATTGGTCGTTGGATTGCGGAATTGATGACTATGATTAAATCTGTCGATTCCCAAAGGCAATGGCAGACGATCATCCAAGGCCGTCGAATTGAACGAGGGACGTTCTTTATAGTGATTGACGGTCAGGATTGAATCTGGCATCTTCCAGAAGCGATGGCAGACGACAATCCATCGTCGTTGGATCGAGCGCAGGACGTCCCTTATTTGGATCAACGGCCACGATTGACTTCAAATTATCTCGGTCACGTGCAAGGCACACGCGTTTTTAAAACTGGCAAATTACCTCAATTATGATAGACGTCCCTCGCACAGAAACAGACATCCGTATACGAAGACTACGTCGTTCTGCCCTCAATGGACTTCGCTCGTCTTAAGACAACATCGTTTAGGCCATATCAGATGTCCGTCTTAATACGAGGGACATTTGTTTTCCTCTCGAATGTCATTCTCTAAACGCTAAACGATAGCGTTTTCCTCTCTACGGACGACGTAAATCTGCCTTATAATCGTGAAGGGCGTCCCTTGCCTTATAAGGCAGATTATATCCAGGGCAATGGACGTCCTTCATCATTATAATGCAGATTTGGGTCGTCCGTCGAGAGGAAAACACTGTCATTTAGCGTTCAGAGAATGACATTCGAGAGGAAAACGAACGTACCTAGTATTAAGACGGACATCCGTTATGGCCCAAACAACGCCGTCTTAAGACGAGCGACATCCATTGAGAGCAGAACGACGTAGTCTTGGTATACGGACGTCCGTTTCTGGGCGAAGGACGTCCATCATAATTGAGGGAGTTTGCGCGTTTTAAAAACAAGTGTGCCTTGCACTTCACCCAAATAATTTGGAGTCAATCCTGACAGTCGATCCAGATAAGGGATGCCCCTCGCTTGATCCAACGGCGACAGATTGTCGTCTGCCATCACCTCTGGAAGATGCCAGATTCAATTCTGGCCATCAATCACTATAAAGGACGCTCCTCGTTCTATCCGACGCCCTGGATGATCATCCGCCATCGCCTCGAGAAGATGCCAGATTCAATCATGGCCGTCAATCACTATAAAGGATGTCCCTCGTTCAATCTGAAAGCCCTGGACGATCATCTGCCATCACCTTGGGAATTGACAGATTTAATTATGGCCATCAATTCTGCGATCCAACAGCCAATGAGGGACGCGACCAATGAGGGACGTCTGCCATCACCCGATAGTCATCCTTCGTCTTCCAACAGGCAGGAGGGACGTCCCTCGGCCTCGATTTTGACGTCCTTCGTCCCCGTTTGACGGTTGTTGATAGAGACAAAACCGAGGCGTTATATTTGACGGTCCTAGACGGGAAACGTGACTACGAGGTCGCCGGCGAGAATTTTCTATAGTTCAGGATTTTAGTTGTTAAAAAAATCTGTAGGGTTTAACTTGTCATTGATCACAAACTATAAGGTCTATGATGTTAATTTCCCTAAAATCAAACAACAGAACATCATTTCCATGAGAACTCCGGCGTTCTCTCACCCTCAAAATTTGCTGAATCTTCCATAGATATCAGTATCAATCCAAAACATAAGTTCTAACCATGAAACCTGACTTTTAAAAAAAAATCCAACCTTTAAACCGAACAAGTTTTCAATTAAAAAAAAAACAAAACCCTCTTTCCAATAATCCAAACACAACAGTGTTAAGAGAAAAGAAAAAGAAAATTTTTTCTCACCTTAAGATCTAAGAATCAAAATTGGAACTTTAAGATCAAGAGTTTCACCTACAAACAAAGTATTGTCCTCCACAACGCCGACTTACAATCTAATACAGAGAATCCATTAATGGATGGTAAGGAGGATTGTTAAAACTGATGTATGCTACAACCAGACACATGGAGGAAGGAAGATAATCATTACCTTAGAGGATAAAAGAGGAAGACTTAATCCTTCAACAGTCCGATGGAAATAAATTTTTCTGGTTTCTTCCCTTCAATCGCTTGGGACTAATTTTCTTCACATCACTAAAAGAAGGGGTTATTGGCACCCTTCAGCCAAAAAGGAAGAGTAGATCATGGGGTTGCAACCTCCCCCAAAACTTTTAGAGAGAAAGTAGAAAGAATTTAAAAAATCAAATATTATTTTACCTCCCTCAAATTGCCTCTGTCGTTACATAAAGCATATATGCGTGCTTGCTTTGTCATGCGCAATACCATTGTCAGCTCAGTGTTATGATACTAGCTGTCAATACCGTGTGGACCAAAATTCACCGCGCATTCTGGCCAGCTTGCTCAGGCCAACGGGCCAATCTGCATGCGGTAATAACTGTTAGCCTAAATGTGTTATGTTTAGTTATTTTGATGATGAATATGTTGAGTGAAATAATAAGTTGTTTATTGTGTTTTTATTGATTTTATGCTTAATTGGTTAATCATAATATTTATATTTATTAGAAATACTCTCAAAACGAGTATTAAAGTGTGCTAACATGTTTATCTAAGTTCATGTAATGAATACATATCGTTTTGGGACGTCGGAAATTCAAGGAAAACAAATGGGTGGTGCCTTGGTCGAAGCTGCGGACGAAATAGGCGACCAAAACTGGTTTTTGGTCTTTCGGTCACACTGCAGTCGAGTATGCAGTCGACTGACGCGTCCAAAAAGGTGTATAGATTACTTTTAGTGTTTTTGGATGAACCGCGGTCGAAGGTGCAGTCGAGTTGTGCGTTTGAAAACCTATACAAATTCATCCTACAGATTTCGGTTGTCCTACGGTAGCGGTTGCGGTCGAGCAGGTTAGCAGTTGATCTATGAACAGTGACCAGTCGACGTGTCCCAAAGGAATTTGCAAAAATTCTCCAACGGTCAAATTTTCCAACAGTTACATATCCAACGGCTAAATGCAATCGACCAAAAAGTAATGGGTCGACCGAAAATGCAGAGTTCTATAAATTCAAGACCTCCGAAGCTCATTCTAACAACCCGGGAATTGAGGCGAAGCCCTGCCGATTTTTATACTCAATTCTAATTCATACATAGAGCTTGTAAACTAACTCTCCACAATCTCAAACTTGAGTTTTCTATTTGGAGAGTTAGTAATCGTTTTATTTTTCTCACTTCCATATTTGTACTCAACGTAAAGAGTGATGCATTACGAATTCCTCAAGCAAAGGGTGATGTCCTGCAATAGTCAAAGAGAAAAGGGTAACGCCCCAGAATAGTCAATTGTAAAATATTTATTTGACACCAGGAAGTCAAACACCGTCAACCGGGGAGGTTGGACGAATTAGGGATCTCCAAATGCGGCTTGGAGTGGGGACCTAGGTGGGGTTATCGAACCGCGTAAACAAACCTTGTTTGCATTTCTATCTCTTAAACTCTTTGCCTTTATGCATTGATTGGTTAATTGTAATTGCTAAATCACTTAGTGATAGAAGATCGAATATCGCACAAAAATATTAGAAAACCTAATTCGCCCCCCTCTTAGGTTATTATCGATCTTTCAGCAACAACGCTGACAAGAGACAAGAGAGGTTATCCATAATTGCCTCCCTCGTAACCCGCTAACATTGATGCTAGGACCTTGTACACACTTCTCGAATAACCAACGGGCATGAGGGCACTCTTGCCCAAACATGTGTCTCGAGATGTTGACGCAACTCAACGTGCATCTCGAGCGAGAGTGATCCGACCATGAGACCCTTGTTGGCAACATTCTTTCCTCTCAATGCAACGTCTACCCCACGCACATCATTTCCAACCTTGGGTTGACCATGTGGGAATAATAGAGTCTATAGCGGTCCTACATCCAAGCCTCTGTGGCATTGGAAGTGCGTAATACCAATGTTGGATTGACAACCGATACTTTCCATAGAACTCCCTATTCCATGGAGACACTAAGGCCCCCTCTTGGCTCACTAGTGCCCGCACATCGTGGCGTACTCACACACCACGAAGTAGCTCACTTGGGCCGCGACCCTAGGAGTGGTGGAGAGCAGACACCATGTCTCCCTGTAATACCCCGATTTTCAGTAACAAAATTAAGTAAAAATAATTGAAAAATTAATTGGGTGTAATGAAATTATTTGGATAATTATATTTTATGGGAATTATTGGAATTGGTTAAGTATGAATTTTGGTTAGGAATTAATTGGGAATAAATTAGTGAGAGGGATTAATTAAATAGGAGGAAAGAAAGGGGTAATTGGAATTAAAATAAAATAAAAATAATGAAAGAAGGAAACGTCTACATTTGAGCAAAGAAAGCAGTGTGCAACGTCTTCATGTGGGACTGGTCGACTGTAGTTGTCGACTGGTGCTAAGCGGTCGACTGTAGCTGTCGACCGCTCCCATGCAAATCTCGACGGTTTGTGTTTTCTCCACTGTGATTCTCCCATGCGTCCCTTGCTTTCCAGATGACAGCTTCTTGCGGGTGTTAGGTGAGGTTTTATTGGGATTGTGTAGAAGTGTATATTAGAAGCCTTTAGAAGAAATGGACAGAAGAGAAGAAAAGAGATAGAGTGCGAGAGAGTGAAATGCTCTCTGGTGAGCCGGGCCTCAAGAGAAGAAGAAAGTGAGAGAGAACAGAGTGTGCTCTCTGGAAAGAAGAGAAGAGGGGAAGGTGAAGAAGAAGGGGGAGGAGAAATACAGAGAGTGAAAAGCAGAGAAGAGATAGGAAGGAGCTTTTGAAGGAGATGTTGTCCTCTTCTCTCTGGTTTTGCCTCTTTGGTTTTAGAGGTAACTGTTTTCTTCACTATTATTGGACAATCTTAACGAAGTGATAATCTATTGGTTTTAGGAATAATATTGGTTGCTCTTTGGTGGTGAAACCCTTCTGGATGCCTTCACGGGTGTATGTGCAGGTAACGGTCTTCACCTCCGTTGTTAGATATGTTCTCTATTGATGGAATTGGTTGATGAATATGTTGGATGTATGCTTTATATTTCTTTGGAATTGATATTCTATCGATAGTTGGGGGAGTGTGTAGACCCTGTTAACGGAAGAGATTAATGGATTGATTTTCATTGGTTAATTATTGTTCTGTGCTTTTATTGGATATTGTTAGTGAAGGATGAGAAATATGTATGCTCTGTAAATCGGTGTTAATGGATAGTGCTCTGTTGTTAAATTGGAACTATTGATGGCTATCTGCGGGTTTATTAGGCTCTATTGGTTGTTAAGTTATAAATAATAGAAACTATTATTTAGTGTATTTGGATTATGATACTCTGTCACGAAATGAATAAAGAATAATGGTATCAAAGTTAATATTCATAATGGGTGATAATTAATGATTAAATATTTTTAACTATGAAGGTACTGAAAAGGAAGAAGGATAATGATTAGGTGTTGATAAGCTTCGAGGTAAGTGATACGCATGTGTTTTGGTCATTAGGGCCCTACATCGCAAGAGTTAGGAATTGTATGCTGACTATTTACTGCTTTAGTAGAATATTAAGGTTGTTTACTGCTTTATTAGAATAGCCAATATTGAGCATGTTTCGTGAATTGTACTGTTGCTTGCTGGGTATTTATTAGAATTAGGTTCTTTTAATAGTATATTTAATAGATGAGCATGCTTAGAGATTTTAGTACTGATATGATAGAATGTATGCATGCACGAGCATCATGCATCATGGTTTTCAAAAGAATACGAAAATGGTTTTCATGCTTGGTTTTGAAAAGGAAACATAAATAAATAAAAATGAATACGTAAAGAATAAGATAAGAGTAAAGAGAAAGGTGATCTCAGATATAGGTGAGTGGTGATCATGACTTAGTAGAATCGTCTTGGTCCAGGATGAGGGTTGGACCCAAAAGGCTTGGGCTAAGGGAACGTGTTTCAGTCCAGGATAAGGGCTGGAGCCCAAAAGGCTTGGGCCAAAAGCAAATCCATGAGGTCAAAAGCCTCGAGGTGGGGCTCGACCACAGCGGACATTATCTATTGCACCTGGTGATTACCCACTTATCATCAAAAGTGACGCCTGCCAGATTAAAAAATGTATATAAACACATTCCAAGATGAGGTCTAGGTGACCAAAAGGCCAGAGAGCATAAACAAAAAATAAAACAAAAAGGATAAAGAAAATAGAAAAGAAAATAGAAAACTGAAAGATAAAGGAAAACCAGCAACAGAAAGATAAAAAAAACGAAAACAGAAACTGCATACGGATTTTAAAGTGGCATAACATGTGCATTCAGATATTTTTTTATATCACTTACTGAATGTTAGGCTCATTAGTTTATGTCTTGCGATGTAGGTACACGCACAAGAATAAAAGAACATGTCAAGAGCCGTTGATGAAGGATTTGCACGCTCAAATCTTGTGACTGGCTAAGCTAAATGATTTAAAAGAGAAAAGAGTTTTATAAAGATAAAGTAAAATATTTATTTACTATATTTTAAATGATTTGTTTTATGCTTCTGCTACGTTTTTCAAAAAGGTTTTAAGGAAAATGATTTTATAATGAAATAGTATTCTGCTGTTTTTATAAAAGAAAGATGTTAAGAAAAAGGATTTCTTTTATTGTCTTTAAATGATTTTGAGAACTAAATAGTCTTCTGCTACGCAACCGAAAAAAAAAAGATTTACATAAAAAGAAAAGTTTTAAATTTTACATGTTTTCAAAGGTAAAAAGTTACGAGTCGTTACAATCCCCCTTAAAGAGCAATTTGAAACACCTTCATTGTGGAAGAAGTGAACATCTCATGGTGGCGAGGAGTCACTTTCCTTATCTGGCAGGTATTGTACAACCATGTCCTTGCCATGGATTGCACCACTTGATATCTATTATACGAGAAGTGTGGGATGAAGTTGGAAAAGGAATGAGTAAAAGATCATATGAAAGACTGACCATTGGATTGGAAATAGGCAGACAGAGATTTGTGTTCGCAAAAGAATTGAAATCCACAAAAGTGTTAGGATCCGTGGGAATGTAGTTTTTTTTCCCAAGTAAAGATCGTAGAGGCCATAAGTAGTTGATCACCGTTCAACTTCTCTTCGTTTCTCTTCTTTTTCATTCGAGTGTCTATTTTTTTTTTTTTTGTGGCGAGGACTCTTAATTCTTTCCTTCATTTCCTAGTTTGTATATTATATTGGGTGTGAAATACTTTATTTCATGCATAAAATTTTTTTCTATATAGCACTATCTTATTATTTTGCGATCACTATGTAGATTTCTGTTCATCTTGTGTGGATTATGACTTTAAATTTTTAATAAAGTCTTCCATTATAAACCAAATTTTGAGTTGGACGATTAAATCCTCTCAGAGCATTGAGTCGTTTGACTCACCGTTTCTTTCTAGGCCGACCTCAAGCTTGTAACCCTCACCAACTTGCAAGAAAAAACGTAGGAGAATTGTCAAAAGCGCTATCTCTCAGCTGGCTGAGTGTCACCGTTCGACTATGTCTATAGTCGACCTAAAATTCTTCCGCAACTACTTTCCTAATTCAGTAATTCCTTAATAAATCCTATATTTTTATAAAATAAAATTTTTTATTCTAATTTCTAACAGCCCACACCCCCTTCCCTCGCTCCCCTCAGTCCTGACCCACTGGCCAGCTTAACCCCCAACGGTCATGTGACCGTTATAAAAAATTTTAGATTTTAAAGACTAAATCTTGTTTATTTATTTTTTTTATAATTTGAAATAATTTTTTTGAACTTGTATTTTTTTTTAACATGTTGCAAATGTGTAACGCTCGAAAATTTTATTGCATTAAATATGGACTATGCAATAATGATATTTAATGATCATTATGTTATTAGATTATAATTGAGGAGCTTAAAGATTAGTGTGGATCAATGAGAATTTAATTGAATTATAAAGGTGGTAGTGTTTATTAAGGAAATTTGGACTTTTGATAGGGTGCGGGCATCCACATCTGTAAAGTGTCTCAAATAGATTTGTGGTCGACCTGGGTAAGAGTGCGGTCGATCAAGACCAAATCAATTTCAAGTATCCGTAGAAGCGCAGAAGACTACAGATTGTGTCTGGATGCTCTCAGGACATATTGGGATTGACCAGAGAAAGGTAGATTATAATGTTTTAGCCTCGGATGGAAATGCCATCAACCATATATGAGGTTGCGGAGCAGTCGTCCCCAACCAGTGTATAATAACTTTCCGCAGAAGGTTAGGCATCTGCGATGCAAGGTTTGGTTTAGGTTTTCCTTTGAAATATAAAGGAGCGGTCGACCGGAGCTGGTGAGCAGCTGATGTGCGAAAGGTCACGTGAAATAAGGGTATATGTCACGATTTAAAAGGAGAAAAATATGGCGACTCAACATTTAAACGTTGAAGGGGATGACACCTCATGCTTGGAGTTGAAAGATTATATAAGGAATTACCTTTGAATTAAGGAAAAGTTAAACCGTGTAACTTTGGGAATAAGAAAAGAAGTTTTTCAAGAATTTGCAATTTCTCTCAACCCTTTGAAGGTATTGAAGATCAAAGAGATAAGTCTATACGTTACATGACATTCTGAGAAGATCTCAAGGTAAGGAATATTTGTATGTGTTTCGTCTTCGGGCTACATCACAATAATTAAGTTATTGCTCACTCGAGGATATGATGTTTGTATTGTGATAGATGTTAGGTTTTGTATTTGATTATAATAATGATTTGAGGATATGTTAATTTGCATGCATTCATGTTTATGCACCATGGTTTTTTAAGAAAGACTACGAAAATATTTTACATGCATATATTTTTATATAAGAAATACAGAAATTGAAATGAATAAACGTAAAGAAAATAAGAAGGGTTTGAATTGGCCGAATCTTGAAGTTGACCACTCATCCCTAAATAATAAGAACGGTTTGTGTTGGCCAAAGTTCACCACTCATTCCTAAATATTTGTAATTATATTTATGTAACAAATTTTTTATTCTAACTTTTTTTTATTTATAATGATATTTGTAAATTAATATAATATATTTTTTCCCTAAATATATGTCATATATATTAATAAACTAATTTTGTTAGTCTACTTAACTACTAACTGTTAGATATACATTTGAATTATTTATGTATTGTATGTTTGGTTTGTTAAACTCGACTAGTTAAGACTTGTTAGGCACGTTTAGCTGGTTTGGCTCGATTAAGCTTGTTTAACTTGTGGTTCGTGAGTCAGCTCGAGCTGAAATTTTTTTTGGGCTGAATCATTAGGCTCAACTTATTTAACTGAGTTGGCTCGGTGAACCAGACTGTTCCAGGCTCGGCAGGATCGTTTGTTATGTTTAGTTGTGGCTCTACCTACATTTCATATCGCAGTCTTATACAACTTGCCTCAAAATTGTTTTTTAAAATTGATATTCAAGTGTCTGAGGTAAAAACGATACTCAACTGAAGATGCAAACTGTCCAATAACAGACACCAACCCCTTCTGTCTGTTGGAAACAAATGTTAATTCCCTACCTAAATCACTATCTACATTCATAAGCAATCAATTCAAAAACCAAGACAAAGAGTCTCTAAATTCTTGTTCAACAATTGCTACAACAATTAGATAAATTTGTCAATGCTAACAGCTGTGAACAATTGGTCTGGGCATGACCCCTTCAAGTGATGGTCATCTAGGCAAATGATAGGTCTACCACACTCGAACAGACCTCTCTTACACACAGCTAAACACATTTAAATCCTTTGAAATATTGGATAGGGCGTACAGATCATTCCTATCTATGCTAACTATCAATGTGTTGCTAGGATTGGTTCTCCGAATTTCTTCTCCGTGTGCCCATAGTTGCTTGTTGTGGCAGTTTTCCCTGTGAAGTCTAGGAATGGCCCAGGTGTGGGTCCAACCCATATCAATGAGGATGCATAATCCCACATTGCTTGGGAGAGTTGAAAATGCATGGTTTATATATACGGTTTCCCTCCCTACCTATTACAACGCACTTTGGGCTAATTCCAAGAACAAAACCATACAGGTTTCAGCCTAATGTGGACAATATTATATTGAGAGTACTAGGAGATGTTATAAATGGTATCCAAGCAAAATCTCAACTGGAAGTGTGACCGAGGAGGACGTAGGGTCCCCAAAGGGGGAGATTGTGGTAGCCCACCCTGTGAAGTCTAGGAATGGCCTAGGTGTGGGTTCGACCCATATCAATGGGGGTGCACAATCTCACACCACTTATGAGAGTAAAAAATGCATGGTTTATATGTAGGGTTCCCTTCCCTATCTAATATAAAGTGTTTTGGGCTAATCTCAAGAACAAATCATGCAGGCTTCAACTCAAAGCGGACAATATTATACTAGGAGCACTGGGGACGTTACACTTATATTGTTAATTACCATCCCCTTCGTTCAATTTTCAAGCTACATTATTTGCCTTTCTAGCAAGACTCGGGGTAGTGTTGAGATTAAAATCCTTTCTGACTGTCTCAACGATGGAAGAAACGTCCAACGTGGTCTCACTTTTGAATCTATCTAAATATTGGTTTGCCACCTATTTGGCAAAAGGGTGTTGGCTTTCTATCTACCGTGCAGATGTGTGAAGCTCGTTATAGCTCTTTATTTGAAATATAAGTTTACATTTCATTTTTGAAGCATGAATTTGCCAACTACATCCATCCCTACACACGGCAGTCAACCGATAAGATTCGCTTTTGATGAACTTTATCACATGCCCATTCATTAATGCATAATCATTGACTTCTTCTCTAACTACGTTCAATGAACTATACTTCTTCCCCATATAGAGATTCAATAAAGAATATTCCAGTTGAGGAGGCATACTCAGTGCCCCAATCATCATCTTTTGAGTCGCATATTGAACGAAGCTCATTGTCTAGAGATGCCAAGATTGAATGAACATCTATAACAATTTCGTGATCGAACACATGTTGCTCATTAGCCTGGACTACCGAAATAGAATTCACCTCCATTCCATAGTTAATGGATTTTTATCATTGGATGGTGCAACACTTCTCGACGCCATTTGATGTGCAACACTCAAACACTTTGATTTTTTATACTCTTTCACTCTTCGATGGTGTTCGGGGATTTAAGGTTGTTGTTTGCTCTTATAGAGTACCTCCTTACTACTTATATAGATGGAGTTGAAGGTCACTTAACGTAGTCGTATAGTGTTGAGGGATGTTCATGGCATTGAGTAACGTCCATGCCAATGAGGGACGTCCTTGCCAATGAGGGACATCCCTCAACTAAATGACATCGTCTCAATATCAATGGACATCCCTTAGCATCTATGAACATTTCTCAATGCTAAACTACATCATCTTTTAGTATTGTGGGACATCCATTTTAAGCTGAGGGACGTCTGTTGTTGGTTAAGGGACATCCGTCGTAAGTGGAGGGATATCCGTTTTAAGCTAAGAGACGTTTGTTGTTGGTTGAGGGACATCTGTCATAAGTGGAGGGATGTCTGTCTTAAGTTGAGGGACGTCCATTGTGGGCTGAGGGATGTCCGTCGTAAGTGAATGGACTCTACTCCCATTTAAAAAAGCGTGCACTTTGCACGTGACCCCCTTCAACATAACGTCCACCAACACCTTTGGAGTATGTCCATCCTCCATCTTGACCGTCCATCCTCAATTCTTTCATCCAATGGTCATGATCCTTCATCCCCCAGCACCTTTGGAGTATGTTCATCCTCCATCCTGACCTTCTATTCTCATTGAAGGACGTCCGTCCCATCATCCAATGGGCTCCTTTGTCCACCAATGCTTTTGGAGGATGTCCATCCTCCATCTTGGTCTTCCATCCTCATTGAAGAACGTCCATCCATTCGTCCAAAGGGCAGAAACCTTCATCTACCACTCCTTTGGAGGATGTCCATCCTTCATCCTGATCATCCATCCTTCATCCTGGTCGTCCATCCCTTCATCCAAAGGGCATGAACCTTTGTCTGCTAGCACCTTTGGACGATGTTCATCCTCCATCTTGGTCGTCCATCCTCATTGAAGAACATCTGTCTCTTCATTCCAAGGGCATAAACCTTCATCTGCTAGCGCCTTTGGAGGATGTTTATCCTCTATCCTGACCATCCATCCTCATTGAAGGACGTCTGTCTCTTCATTTAATAGGCATAAACCTTCGTCTACTAGTGCCTTTGGAGGATGCCCATTCTCCTTCTTGGTCGTCCATCCTTATTGAATGACGTTCGTCCTTTCATTCAATAGAAAAAAAAAATCTTCATCCACTGGTGCCCCTCCTCCCATCCTTGGACGTTCCTCGACCTTACAATGGCCCTAAGGCTGATCTTTAGATGTTCCTTCTCGTGGATCAGCCTTGGATGTCCCTTGTTGTTGAAGGACATTCGTGGTTGATCATTGAATGTCAATTGGACGTATGTTGGATGTTTTTAAGCAAAAAACGTGATTGCGGCGTGTAACGCCCGATTTCTTTTTTCTTATTTTTTTAAAACTCTTTATTTTTTTTTCTTTATTAAACCTTTTATCCTTTTTCCTTTAGCGTAGCGGAAGTCTTTTCTATTTAACAAATCAATGGTAATCAAATCCTAAATTATTACAATATATCAATTATTATAATTCATTTTCTTTTTACGAATTGTGTCTATTCCACAAATCTAATTTGCCGTAACAACTCTAAGCACTCTCCACAAGCCATGCACCATAATCTGCAAGGTTCTCCATTATCTATCTCGTTATCTGACTTTTCTTTATCTACAGCACAAGATTCATCTATGAGCTTAAAACTCAATAAGCAATGTATAACTTAAACTGAACCTTAACATAAATTCATGCAATCGTGCAATATGTAGTTCACAACATGTCATTTTGTTATTTCCTTTTTCCTTTGTCTTTTCTGGTTTTAGTCAACATTATTTTCTTTTTACCACTCCAATCGTTGGGGTATAGTCCAGAGAATACAGTCCATTCCATCCCACCTCCAAACGATCCAGATCATTGGAGTACAATCTAGAGAAGATAAAATACAGTCCATCCTACCCCACAAAAATCATAGTTTTTCTTTCTTTATCAGTCTCATCTTTCCTTTTTTGAGCCTGCCCCATACAAGGCTATTTACGTACATTTATTCAATGTAATTCTTTCTTAAGGAAATCTTTGCATGTAAAATAGTTTCGTTTCTTTTTGGAAAAACATGATGCATGGAAACATATCCTCGATAATAATATTAAAACAAAGCAACATAACCTTAATATTCACATTACTCTAACATAATCTAACAATATTAAAATAGAGCAACATATCCTCAACGGTCAACTGAACATCCTCATCCATAAACATATCCTCATATCATCAACAGTCCAGTATCCTACCATAGTCATCAATATTTTATCCAATTAATCCAATAGTACCGTATCATACCACAACAGAACCTAACAATATTAAAACAAAATAACATATCCTCAACAATCAACAAAGCATCTCATCCTTGAACATATTCTCAATAGTCCAATATCATATCATAGTCATCAATATTTCATCCAATTAATCCAACAGTACTATATCATACCACAATCATCAATCATATTAGTTTAAGGTTCTAGTATCCTAACATCTTGTGTTGTAGGCTGAGAGGCCATACACATGCAACCATTGCTTACCTCGAGATTACAGTGACCAAGAATTAGTTCCCCTATGTTGAACCTTTCGAAGAGCACTCATCCCAATCACCTAGTTAGAGACCCTCAAGAGCACTCCAAACTGAAATCTCCTAGGAATACTCCACCAATCTACCCAACCGAGACTCTCAAGACTCGTGGCTTGCTTCCTCCTCAGAGCCAATCCCCTCTATTTATAGGGATTTCCAGACGGTGAAGAAATACAATGAATCATCCCCTTATCCAATCATATTCGGCCACCTAAACCTATACTTGAGAACCGCCACCTTCAACCAATTACCATTGCCACCAAAACTATTTACGTAAGCTACAATCGTGAGCACTTTGGTCATTATAGTAATCAACTTAATCCCCAATTAATCGCGAAAGGAGATTCATAAATAAACCTCTATTGCCGATTAATAATCATTCACGGACGCCTAAGTCTCCTCTTGCAGACGTATTCGCTCCCGCAAGAGCATCAATCCAACGAATATTTGCTTCATTAGCCATTCTTTTAACTCCACATTACCCCTTAGCTTCATATGTATTGTTCATAGCGGACGTGTTTCCATCCACGGACGTCAGTCCACTGTTCAACGTGCTCCAAATAATCAAAATGACACCATTCACTTGACAAATATCTGCCCTTTGCCTCCATCCCTCAACGATGTCATCCTTGCGGCCATTCTTCCTTATTACAAAACTGTGGAAATTTATAAATTTCCTCTAATATATTAATTTTCTCTAATTTAATTATTATAAAATGTCACTTAATATTTCTTCAAAATATTTCTTATTTTCCTGAGATATTACACAGCGTTTGCCTCGGTGTTTTTTATAAGAAATGTGACTGTGAAGTTTTCCTTCTTCATTTTCTATAATTTAAGATTTTAATTATTCACGAAATTTCTTTAAAGTTTGACTAGTCTCTGAACTTAATGTTCTGGGTTTGCTTGGTTAATTTTCCTTTAAGATATGAATTTAACAAAACTGTAATTATAGCAAAATTACTTGCTTTGTAACCATGATCAAATCCTTCACATTTAACCCCTCTATTTGTATCTATTTGTATTGTTAGGGCAAATATTCACCTAATTTTTTACGTTCCGGCACCCGCCTACCTAACTACCCAGTGGAACCTGGTCTTCGCCCGCCATCTTCCTCGACGAAATCCCCCTCCCACCTTCGATGTCACATTCTCGCACCAACCCCCTTCTCTCCCACGTAAATACATCCTTCCTTTCCTCACTTGCGCAGGCCTTAACCAAAATCTAACTCTGTCGAATGGCTTCCTCAGCGCATCCCTTCTCTCTTTCTCTTTCTTCCAAGCCCAGCTCCAAATCCTGTCTCACTAAACCCTCCTCTGCTAATTGTTTTTTAAGTGGTTCGAGCCGTAGCTTGGTCTATCTTCCTTCTTTGCGTTCTTCGCGATGCTCTATTGACTTGAATTCGAATGGATGTTCGGGATTGAACGTTAGGCCAAGTAGTCTTACGGTTCGCGCTAATTCCGCTCAGGTTATGGACCAGTCGCCGATTAAAACTGGTTCTCAGGCACCGACGATTGTGGAAGTGGATTTAGGTGACCGTAGCTATCCGATTTATATAGGATCTGGTCTTCTTGATCAACCTCACCTTCTCCAGAGGTATTTATTTACTGCACCGCTTGCATTTATCTCTTCTTTTTTTTTTTCGTTTAACTTGGTATATTTTCCAGTTATTTTTATCATTTTTCTCTGATTTATGGGTACATTCTTCGATGGTAAGGAGTAAATCTTAAGTTAATTGATCTCCTACCATTACAGCTGGTAGACTTAGTCGTCCTTCCTTTGAAGTTTCCTTTTTTTTTTTCATCTCTCTCTATTTCCTAATGTTTCTAAAAAAACATTAGTGGGAGAGTGTTGTTGTATTTTGAAGCTCTCGTTTATTATTTTCTTCTCTGCTCCCTCAATATCTTAATTGACCACAATCTGCCTGCATGCTTAAGTTGATAATCCTTATGCGTTCTACTTTCTCATATATTCTCTCTAATCTGATATTTTTAATCTTAATTTGAAGACATGTCCACGGCAAGAGAGTTCTCGTGGTTACTAACAACACGGTTGGACCATTGTACCTGGATAAAGTTGTCGATGCTTTGACTAGAGGAAACCCAAATATATCAGTTGACTGTGTGATTTTACCAGATGGTGAGAAACACAAGGATATGGTAAGTGACTGAGTACATATAGCTTTTTCTTTCGTTTCTTTCTATGATAATCTGTAGTGAAATTTATATTTAAAATAGTCTCTGATTAAAGAAAAGTACATATGAAACGTAGGAAACTAAGATAAATGCCTCTCTATATATATATGTGTGTGTGTGTGTGTGTGTGTGGGAAGTTTTAGTTGTTGTATGGCAGTTACCACAATCTTTGATCAATAGGACACTCTTATGAAAGTCTTTGACAAAGCCATTGAGTCACGTCTAGACCGGAGATGTACTTTCGTTGCACTTGGAGGTGGTGTTATCGGTGACATGTGTGGGTTTGCTGCTGCTTCATTCCTCAGGGGTGTCAATTTCATTCAGATTCCTACAACTGTTATGGCGCAGGTATGCAGCTTATAAGAAACACTTCTCTTATTAATAGTCTACCATGAGCCTCCATTTAGTGATTATCATTCATTGACATATTTCAGGTGGACTCTTCTGTTGGGGGCAAAACAGGGATAAATCACAGTCTTGGGAAGAACTTAATTGGTGCATTCTACCAACCTCAGTGTGTACTTGTAGATACAGATACTTTAAATACCTTGCCTGATAGAGAACTAGCCTCGGGGTTTGCAGAGGTTATTAAGTATGGGCTTATAAGAGATGCAAAATTTTTTGAGTGGCAAGAGGAGAACATGCCAGCTTTAATAGCTAGGTAAATAAAATCCTTGAATAAGTTTTGTTACTGAGGCATCCCCATGTCTCTTTCAGCATTTATACAAGGATTAAAACTGCTCGAATATTCTGTGCTTTCAAAGAAAAATTAGTGTGCTTTGTTTGTCGGTGCAATCTATTGGCATTGCAGTTTATTTGTTGCTTGTGTTCTTTTACCTCTTAATAATTACAGATTTCTCTAGCATTAGGGCTGTGTTTCCTTATTTTTCTAAGCTGCAATAACTCTGTTTTTAACCAAGTTATAATCCGTATGCTTGTCTTGTATGGTTTTGTAATCAATGTTCACTTGTAATTAACTCATGCAAATAGTTTCTTTTTGCTCATTAAAGGGATCCAAGTGCACTGGAATATGCAATAAAACGCTCATGTGAGAACAAAGCTGAGGTTGTGGCATTGGATGAGAAGGAAAGCGGGGTGAGGGCAACACTGAACTTGGGCCACACATTCGGCCATGTAAGTCTTAAATTCATCTGAATATTTTCATCTTGACAACTATAAAACGTTGTCCTCAAATATCTAGCCTCTTTAGATTGATTTTTTGTTGGAAAATTCTATCATGACGGAGTTGATCTGTTGGGATAATCATTTTCCAGGCAATGCAAACTTAAATGCAAAACTGCAACAATGGAGTTCCATGATTACAGCCATTTATCTTTCGTGTTAAATTTTGGCTTCTCTATAGAATTGATTGCTAATTAGGGCTTCCTCATTGTGGTGCATGTCTACCAGGGAATAGAAACTGGGATTGGCTATGGTCAGTGGCTTCATGGTGAAGCCGTTGCAGCTGGCATGGTATGACTTTAATTTTATCTGTATAATTACCTGTCCCTTTCTGATTGACTTCTTCTGTATATCTCAATGACGTTGGAGTATTGTTTCCAATGATCAGGTGATGGCAGTCGACATGTCGTACCGTCTTGGATGGATAGATGATTCACTAGTGAAACGAGTGCACAAGATACTAAAACAGGCTAGGCTGCCCACTAGCCCTCCAGAAACCATGACCGTTGAGATGTTCAAATCAATTATGGCAGTAAGTAAACGAGTGATTACCTATTTGAAGTTGATTTCTCTATTCATCCGTGAACGTTGGTGCAGGTTGATAAAAAGGTAGCCGATGGACTACTTAGGCTTATCCTTCTGAAAGGACCTTTAGGTAATTGCGTGTTCACCAGTGACTACGATAGAACGGTACTGGACGAAACGCTCCAAGCCTTTTGCAAGTCCTGATGAGAGCTCAACAAGTTTCAAAGAGTGCGATGTTCGAGTTATAGCAAAAGTGTGAATTGCCCCTGAATTTTGGATGCCTTAAATTGTCGGTTTCTTCGTTCTTGTGGGGAAAGCCAAGCAGGGCCCGCTTGTGCATCAGCATCAGCATCAGCATCAGCATCAGCGTCATCGTCATTGTTTTTCATGTGAATCAATAAATAGGGTCGTGTTGCCTTCCTCTGTACGTTTGATTGATTTCGGTTGATTTGTTCTGGGAATCTTGAAATTGGGAAATGGATGACTAAATTATGTAGAAATTTTAATGCAAACACAGTGGGATGCTATAGTTTGATATGGGCAGCCTGTGTCAATTTAGTCGTACAAGGAATGAGCTGGTAATAGCAGTAGGAGAGTGACACGTGCAGTAGCGTATTGATTGAAGGAGCAAACTGCCATTAAGGAGTCGTGCGAAGTGCGGTGTCATCCTCTTACCCCGTAGGTGTGGGCAAACGTGCATGATTGGTGGGGAGTGTAATTAACAATGCAACCACTGATACAATAAAGCCGATAGGATCGGGGAACATTAATTTCGTTTTAACTTGGTCTTGTAAGATTCAATTTTCTTATTATAACGTTGTAGTTAAGTTTCTTTTTTTTGTCATTAAATTTCATAGAATATAACATCACTTTATTACACGTGTAATTGTAAAATAGAAAGACAAAAAACAGTAATTTATTGTAAAAAAGCATGCTTAGTTTAAATTAAGGAAAGGCATTAAAACAGGGGAAGTAAGCAGTATTATTTGTTGGCAAAGATCAGTTCGCTTAACGAACGCTTCAACGGCATGTTTTCCCGGCCCTACACCTTCTCTCTGCTCCAGCCACTCCAATATTCCCGATCCTCATTCCCTCTCTCTCTCTCTCTCTCTCTCTAATGGTAACCCTTTACATTTCCTTCCATTTTTCCGCTTGTTTTTTTTTTTCTGATCATTTTTACGTTTTGCACTTCTCGCTCCCCTTCTGCATTACGCCACTTAGGGTTCCTCATTCGACAGGGTTTTTTGAAGTGTGATTTTTCTTCTTTTTCTCTGTTTTCTTGTTTCGTACAGATGCGTAGTTGAGGAATTGGGAGGAGGAAGAAGAAGTACGAAAAGTGGAAAAAGACCGCGGTCTGAGTGGGTATGATTAGGTCGTCCTCAGGTTGAAGATCTGAGGCACGTCTTTTAGTTTTTATTTGCAACATGAGCGCTTCGAGGTTCATAAAATGTGTCACGGTCGGGGATGGAGCTGTGGGCAAAACTTGCCTTCTTATCTCCTACACTAGTAATACCTTCCCAACGGTCAGTCTTCCTTAGTAATAAATATTTGAGATTTGGTTTTCATTTTCGAGGATTTTGTTGTGTTCTGTTTCACATTTACTTTCCGTGAATAACATTTGGAATGTTTTGAATGCCTGGTTTGGTTTTTAGATACAACGAGAAATGTTTCTTTAATTACATGAAAATATCCTTTAGTTTAATCCCATTTCACGTATATGTTTGTTTAGTTTTGCATGTTTACGGGCACTGATTTTCATTTGCATCACTGGGTAAAACAGGATTACGTTCCAACTGTTTTTGACAACTTTAGTGCAAATGTGGTTGTCAATGGAAGTACTGTCAACTTGGGGTTGTGGGATACTGCTGGTATTTAGTTCTATCTATGCTCATTAAATTGGAATAGACGCTGGGTGGAGTGTCTCCTGGTCTGAACTAGATCTTCCGTGAAACAGGACAGGAAGATTATAATAGGTTAAGGCCGCTGAGTTATCGCGGGGCAGATGTTTTCATTTTGGCGTTTTCTCTTATTAGCAAGGCCAGCTACGAAAATGTTTCCAAGAAGGTATCTCATTAACTGTTAATTATTTGGAATTTGGCTTACCAAAAAGATGATTTTCTTTTTGAACGATTTTTTTAATGCACATTTACTGACAAGTTAATTATTTTAATATACATGGCATATTGTCTTGGTTTTCAGTGGATTCCAGAGTTGAAACACTATGCCCCCGGTGTACCTATAGTTCTTGTTGGAACAAAACTTGGTGAGTTTATTCCTATATGTCAAGCTTGTGCTGTTACGTGATGTGTATGCTTCCAATTGAGCATACGGGTGTTTTTATTTAGTCTTCTGTTGCATTAGCATTATAATGTAGAATTGGAATATTTCTTGCTTTATAGCATTAGTGCATTGCTTGATGCCTAGCCCCAAAATGTCAAATTTTTGGCCTGGAACTCTACTAATTCTCTTTTTGTGCCGTTTCCTATAGAAAAGGTGTCTCGATGAACCTATTTATTTTTTTATACTATTTCTTTTTTGCTCATTGTATGTAATATCATCGAATTTGCTGGTTTAGCGATTATTTTAATGTTGAATCTGTGCTTTTCAATTGGTCTTGCTTTTAGTTTTATCATCATCAATGACATCCATCCAAGACCCTGTTTAGCCAGAAAGTTTTAACTTTTTATGTTCTCTTTTATTTCTCCTTTGTTACCTTGGTGAAGGGAAATTGTAAAACGATGTTTCTGTTTTCTATCAGGAGCAAAAAAAAAGAGTCGCTTTAGCTACTCATTGTTTATCTATTTATGCTTATTGCTTGCCTTGTAATCTGTATTTCTGTTTTTGATTCTAGTTATATAATTTCTTTCCTACTTTTGGATTCTAATTATATTTGTGAATAATATTGATGCTGATTCTTAATTCTTATGGGATAGATCTACGTGATGATAAGCAGTTCTTCGTAGACCATCCTGGTGCTGTTCCAATCTCTACAGCTCAGGTATAAATCAAGTTCGCGAATCCCTGTTGCTTCACCAGTTTTTTATTTCCATTTCCATTTAAAACTTAAATTTATTTCCACTATCAAGGGCGAGGAGCTAAGGAAGCTGATTGGCGCACCAGCTTACATAGAGTGCAGTTCAAAAACGCAGCAGGTATAGGCTATTAAACGAATGTACATTTAATTGTCATCAGCTTTTTATAATTGGTGAAACTTGGAAGTGCAGAATGTGAAAGGAGTTTTTGACGCTGCAATTAGGGTTGTACTTCAACCACCAAAGCAGAAGAAAAAGAAGAGCAAAGCTCAGAAAGCCTGCTCCATATTGTGATCAAAATAATAGGTGTAAAAAGAAAGAAGGGGACCACTGTCCTTTTGTCTCTCTGTCTGTATTCATCCCTTTCCATTTACGTCTATCCTTCTTGAGTAAGCTGGCGTCCTCAGGTATTCTCTCGCAAACCATTCCGTTAGTTGTCGTCATAGCTGCCAATTTGATGTTGATTTCGTGGATTTATAATATTTAATGGCATCTCAGTTTGCATTTTGTCCCCCGCGCTAACTTCCAGTTTTATAATTTGTTTTATGGATTAGTAGACCCGATTCACCTGGCTTAGGAGGACAAGGTTTTGTAAGAACACAGTAATATAATTATTTCTTTGTGCTAAACTACACTGATTTATTGCGTGCGTCTATATTTCTCTATTTATTTGGGTACTCCTTTTATGTTACTTGCAGTTAAAAAGATTTAATTTTTGCCTATGATTCTTCTATGCTTCTTTCATCTTTTGGTACGTGGAATTGATGAAAGAGATGTTTGACTCCCGTCTCTCTTTTCCGGGATTGTTAGACCAAAAAGCAAAGCCCAAGCAAGAACGACCCACGTTGACCCTCTGACAATTAAATAATTGATTGGGCTTTCGAAAGGTTTTCATACAACAGAGATTCAGCCCAGTCCAGCTCTGATATTCAGTCATGTCGGCATTAAATTGAACTAATATATCAATTGTTGGCCCAGGCTGATCTAATGCTACTTAAAAAGCAATCAAATAACAGCTCAGTGATTAATGTTGGCGTTCATACACCACACCCATAGATATATGGCATACAATCAGACATTCACTTTCGGCGTCTGGCCGAAGAAAAGACCACTCAGCACTGGAGAAGCCCATATAAACCTTCTCCATTGTTGGGCACATCCTCCCACTCATTCTGCTCCGACCCAACTTCATACTTTTCAAGTGCGACAAATGACAAAGTTGTCAGTCGCCACCCGACATTCTTGCACGTTGGAGTTCAGCGACAGAACTTAAACTCGGCTGCTAAAGCCCAATTACATAGTGAATAGAGAAAGAACAGTAAAATTTATAGCAGGATTCTGTCCCATGTATGGTTCATACGTACATGGGCCTCTTGCTACCAGACATTAAAACGTAGTCTTTAAGCCAACATATGCTACTGGACCACATAATATACTAATAAAGAAGCCTGACATAAGTACTGGTCACGTAATAATACACTAATAAAGTCCATGAACACTTGTTATTTTATTTTATAGTTTACCTAATTTAACTAGCCCTAATATATTGACACCAAGGATAAAAAGTAAGGTTCTTCGAGAACCATCAGACATGTCGGATGATACCCAATATTAAGACTTGTAAGCTCTAAACTGGGCCTCATTAAACTCGCTTAGATACTGAGCCCAAAAACCTTGTAACTAAAGATAGTACAATACAAAGAAAGCTATTCTTGGGCTCATTCAATTGGCCCTAACCATACCCGTCCCAGGATTAACTAGGCTCTACAAGTATCTGCAGAGTAAGTCACATTATGATCATCTCGAGACCTCGACAGAAAGTTGATGCGTAGAAATGTCCTAAGAATGATCATAAAAAAGGTCTGCGACTATTACTTGTTCAGTATCTCAATGAAGAGAGCCACAGATCCAGTGCTTCCTCGTGTGGCATTGATCATTTGTTGCACAGCATTTGCAATGCTCAACGCACGCTTTAGGCAAAGCAAAACTCTGGTATACAAGAATACATGAGGTTCAAACAATTAATGACAAAATTCAAGAGATGCCCTTCAATCAGGATTTTCAACCATTATTGTATGCTGTTCTGTTTACGTCTCAATCATTCCGTTGAAAGAAGCCCACAATGGGTCCCAGTAAATAACTTAAATTCCGGTTACAATCAAAACAGTTCATCACTGAAAAACCCACCAGAAGCATGCCAATAAACATATTATGAAACTTTTACTGTGACAAGAACCTGAAATTGACTACTTAAAATAAAGGCTTTAATCAGCAGCTACCCACCCAAATGAGTAATGATCATTGATCATTCAACTATAGCATCAAAAACTTCAGGTAACAAATATAAAACACTGATAAGCAAAGATGTCTACCTATTACCAAATGAGAGATTTAGGGCATCCCCCAAATACGGACGTCCCTCGACCAAATACAAACGTCCGTTGCAACCTGAACAACATAGTCTTAATTCGAGGGACGTCCTTTATGAAACTAAGAACGCCCATTATGGGTAGAATGACATAGTTCTCAAGTCAAGGGACATCCATTTCGGGACGAGGGACGTTCAATCTAAGAAGAGAGACGTCTATTTTGGACGAGGGTCGTCCGAATTTGGACGAGAGACGTCTGTTGTTAGTCGAGGGATGTCCGTTTCGGGACGAGGGACATGGAAGAGGGACGTCCGTTTTGGACGAGGGTTGTATGAATTTGGATGAGGGACGTCCGTTGTGGACCGAGGGACATCTGTTGTTGCTGATCCTAAACTATAGGGCTTGTGGTGTTAATTTCCCAATTTAAATTAATCTATTTTGATCAAAAAGCACATAATGGCGTCGAAGTAGACAAGTAAATCTTTTGAGATCGCAAGTAGCTATAAAAACAGAAGAAATTTCAATCTTTTCTCACCAACGAAACAATGACGATTACAGTTTGCGATTCCTTCGAATCAGCAGCCATAATTTGGACGAATCGTTTGAACAAAGGATCGATAATTTGGGATCCGAAATGGCTTTGTAACATCGATTCATTCACTGCTCTCATCGCCATGGCCATTCGTTGAGCTGTTGCTGCTCTATCGTACTTCCCGCCGCCATTGACGCTGTTCCAAGGCATCACAACGGTCTCCAGCCGATGAAGCGAGAATGATCCTTCCCTCTCTATCTCCCCTATGATATCTTCTACATAAGGCTCGTAGAACGGTACGTTGTATGCATCTAGCTTTTCCTCGTCAATCCGCCCCTGCGCCATTTTTAGATTTCTTCCATTTTCACGTTCGTTGAATTAATATTTTTACGAAATTTCAAATTTTTTATTTTGGGTGAGGAGTAATTGGGTTAGTCAATGAAACTATGAGAGCAATGAATGATACCTCTGCAACCAAATCAAGAAAGGCCTGTCCTAAGTAGTCCCAAAGTAGACAGGTTTCATCCGGGGTTGGGTCTGAGGTTGTCCTTGCTCTCAAGGTGAAGACCATCCGACCTCCACCGATTACTTCTTCCGAACGTGATTTTAGAAACAAAGAGAAGTCTTTCCAAAACTGAACTGAGTAAGCTTCAATCACCGCCGGTGGGCTTGTCTTCGATATGAAAATTTTCCCTTTGTTGATCAATCCATTTTCCCTGTCACTCAACTCTGGAGGAATCTGCTAAAACTCACAACTTTAGCTTAAATGGCTTTCATATATTGGGTGGTGAGAAAAGGAAATGGATTAACCTGGGAGAGCCAATGAAGGCTCAAAGAAGAGTGAACGAAATGCAGGCTTCTTGAGGGAAACAGCCTTCCATGGAAGGAACCAGGAACACCGGCAACGAAACAATGCCCAAATTTCTCTCCATTCTCCCTCTGGAGTTGGTCGCGGAGAGTAGGGAGAGACCTGAAAACTGTGTTGAAATCGTTTCCAGGGAGATCATTCAGGAAAACTAGAAAATCCGGCGGGGATCGGCCGAGTTGACGACACTTCTTGTGAATAATGGTCGTGATCTCTGAGACGGCAAACAGCGCGTTTGGTCCAGACGAGCAGCCAAGGTCGGCTATGCCTATGGCGACGACGCTTTCAGGCAATGCTTCATTACAGAGGCCTACGACCGCTTGCTCCAGCAGTGGCCTTGACATCGACTGAAACGCATTCTGCACAGAGAGAAAACGACACAGACTGTTGACGGAATGGTGAATAAATCGAACCATACAACAAGTTCATATCATTCCTTAAAATCAAATATAGCGAAGGGAAATTAATAAAACAAACAATATACTATAGGTCAATGATTCGAGCATTAAATAATTTTTACTAATAAATAAAATATTTAATTATAAAAAATGAATAGAATAAATATCGCTATTATATTTTTCGTTAAAAAATATTGTCATTTCGGAAATGAACATTACAAAAAATGAGTTCTTAAAATAGAATTCAGGAAAGATGACTTTTTGCTGCGGAAAGACAACTTTTCCTTGCAAAAAGTTAACTTTCCGTAAAGAAAAGTTAAAAAATAACTTTTTGCAAAGAAAAGATGACTTTTTGCAAAAGAAAAGACTTTACTTTACATATTTTCTCTATAGATAAGAAATAAATTTATTGTATTTTTTGTGAAAAAACACAGACAAGCACCATGGACAATAAAACAATTCTAAATTATTCGATATCTAAAACATTATATATTTTTAACAAAATCTTCTAAATTATAAAATTAAAAAAAAATAAAATAAAATCAACACAATATTTTCTCAAATTCATTCTCTGTGTGGTATTATCTTTTTTCACTGAAAGTCTCTTAAATAAGAAGTTCTTGCAGTTTTTTCCATGAGTATTGTCTCTTTTCCACTGTAAGTTTTCTAAAACAATATGATTGAGTCATTTCTTTTAAATTATGGTGATATTTTTATCATAGTTAAATATTTTATCTGTTATTAAAAAATATTTAATGGTTAACTTGTATTAATGAAATTTTGGTTAAATTCTGGAATCATCAAATATCCATCTATGAATAAAGGAAAACTGTTAGTGACATTGCCACGTGACTAACTCCATAGCTGAACGACAAAGTTACAGACATAAAAGTCAATACTCATGAAAGCAATATTCCTAAAGAGGACGGGGAACCCCCGGCCCTTATTTTACAACCCACCATGCCCGCCTAGTTTGGTCGATAGCAAATGACATCACTGACAATCTTAAAAGCGTTCTAATGGCATCCTACCAAACCATAAATCACTCGGAATTATGCTAAACCCATCTCTCCCATTGATATTATCCTCCTAAACTCTATATCTCTTAGCCCAAATACAATTTGCAGTGATTTTGCACACGTGGGAATGAGAAGATATGCAGGAATCGCACTTGGAAGGTCAAAACAAAAACTGAGCTGTAGCTTCAAATTGAAGAAGAAGAAGAAGAAGAAGAAGGAGATAAGATGACAGTGACAGACTGACCTGTGATGCAGAGTTCTTGGCGTAGCTTTCGTCTCCCGCGCCTCCTTTCATTCGAAGAACCTGCTGAACATCAAAGCTCTCCATATTTTCTCCCTCGTCAATGCCCGGAAACAGCACGTCCTCTTCCTCCATTACTTGGAGTTTAAATACTTGGGAAAAAAACGAGGGGTTAGGCCGATGAATATTGAAGAAAACACCCAAGATTTTTGTCGTTTTCTGTTTTATCCATTCTGGTATCACCCTCTCCAAAAGATGCTTGCCATTTATTTTACATTTATATTTACTTCACATTAATTTCTGATTATTGCGTACAATTTTTTGGATTATTTGTCTAATCAATAATAATTTAACGAAACTTACCCAATTAGAATAAGAGAACAAATTATGAAGATTGCATAGAACTAAATAATGTAAACTTTAAATAAAATCATGATATTATTATGTGCAGATATTTCTTTTGTCACCATAAACTTATATATTTTATTTTTCTGTTTCTATCTTATGCTACTGCCATAGATACCTTGAAAATATCCCTCCAAAATGGGAAGCACATTTGGTATTTGTCCATTTCATAGAGTAGTATTTAATTTGGTGGTCTATTATCATCTCACCCACCACAATTTAAAAATTAAATAAAAATTTTAAAAAATGGTACAAAAAACACAAAGAGGAAAGATGCCTTCCGCTGATTAGGAATCATTTACTTGTTTAAAGCATTAGTTTTCAATTAATTTAAGTTAGTGCCATCTTTTCTTTAGTTATAACTTATACTATCATTATTGAGATTATATTAATTAAATTTGTTGCTGAATAATATGGTATTAACATAAAAAATCATGAACTATGTGTCATGGCCTGTAAGAGATCCAAAACAGAACGGGAAATGATCTAACTCAAAAGAACTGAATCATTCAGCCCTTTGTCTTCAAATATCTTAATTAGAAGCAGAAATCTTAAAGTTTTATTAAAAAACCACTACCCAATAAAATACTAACTAAACAAGTCCAATAAATGAAATCAAGATAATGTAATTATATAATCTAAAAATAACTATGCTGAAAGAAATAATAAAATTAAAGCTTACAATATTCTTAACTAGTCTAACATCACAAAAATAACTCTCAAATAAAAAATTCTTGAAAGTCTAGAAAAAATATAAATGTTCGTCAAGATTACTCCTGAGTCGGCAATTGAAAATGTTGCTTATAAAGTCCTGAAATGAGAGAGACATTTGAGGTAAGTTGACTAAACTTAATAAAGATAAAATTTTGTATTTAACATTTTAATTAAAAACAATAATTAAATATGTTTGGTCATAAAAATAATATTTTATAAATTCATTTTAGAAGATTGTATAGAATGACACGTTTAAAACCACTCACTATAATGTGATGAGAAATTGAAATAGATATTTGTTGTACTATATAAAATCCCAATGAAAATAGAGTCACTTATAGACTCCGCGCATACTATGTCATAGACATATCACATAACAACGACGATGTTCAGTGATTCCGAAAGCCACAGAAAGACCCTGATCAAGTTTAAGGTTTCCGCCCAAGGATACGACACGTATAGTTGTCCCATTACGGGTGCACAAAAGTCAGTTCACTTCGGTTTTAGGGTCGAATTGAAACTGAACCAATTTTTTTTCAGTTTGTACAAAATAGAACCAAAATCAAACCATTTATGTAATATCCCAAATTTTCGTTATGCTAAGCATACAACTTAAGTGATAATTCTGGGGTTTTTGGAGCAATGGACGATTAAGATATTGGTTAAGAGAAATATATTTGGATAAAGTGAATTATGATGCTTACTTAGTTTAGGGAAATATTAGTGAACTTATGATACCCGAATTGTTTGATGATATTTGAAATTAGATAGAACGATATGAATTAGATTGACAGTCAGTGAAATTAGTAAGAGAAAATGTACTTGGATATAATAAAGTTGAAAGTATAGTATCTATAATATTTTAGGGTATACTGAATTTAGTAAAGAATAAAATGGAAGAGGAGTTATGGATTATAACTTGATTATGGGGGATAAATTGAGGTTTGGATAATTTGGAAATTTAGGTTTCAATAGTTTGGAAAAGTGATATATTAAGGATATAGGTAGATATATATTTGAAGATAAAGTATGTGGTGGACGATCGATTTAGGAGTGCGCCCGTTCGTACATGGCATCGATCGTCCGGTGTCATCAATCGGTAATCTGGAACGAAGTCTGAGGTTGATCGATTTCACTGGTGGTCGATCAACCGACGATCTAGAAAGTCGCCTGAAAATGTTTAACCAACTCATGAAGGTGGAGTGACTCGACATTGGACACGTCTGGATTATGGAATATCCTTCCCTTGACCTTCCATATTCGTGTGGACGCTGAAGAGGTGCTGAGGGTGGCTTATAAATAAAAGCGAAGAAGAACGAGAATGACAAGAAGGGAAGACCGTGGGGAAACTCTTGCGGAATTTTGTGAGGGTCTGTTGCTAAAGGGATGGAGCATTCTGAGAGAGAGGTTGTGAGGAGAGATACTTGTTGTGCTGTTGTGTTTTGTGCGGGATAGTAAGGAGGCCTGAAGGAGAAGAAAATCATGAGAGTGCATGGCTGTGAAGGTTTGGGATGAGTATCTGTAAGAAACATGAGTGTTTCTTTGGGAGAAACTATGAGGATGTGTGCTAAGTTTTGAGACAAAAAGAGAAGTTGCATCATTTTGAAGAGTGAAAGAGTGAATTGCTATAGTGAAGAAGTTATAGAAGAAACATTCCGTGAAGTTTGTGGTTTTGAAGGGAGAGAGAGAATACAGAAAGAAAACCGTGAGTTATAAAGTTTGAGAATGAGACTGTAAAGGAGGAATTCATGTTGTTTCTGGTGCTTCAGGTAACAAATGTTTTTTCATAAATTCTTGTTGGAGTTTGAAGGTTTTGTTTCTTTTATGCTCTCTGTTGATTATAGAGTTTGGTTTTGTCTACTGGTTACTACTGTTCATGAGGTTTATAGATATGGGTTCTATTTAATAAGCACACTGAAAATATAGCTTTTATTGGTTATATTCTAGTCTACAAATATTTGGATAAACTGCATTGATTAGTATTGTCTTGATAAATATAGTAATAAAAGCATGAAAATAACGATGAGTTTGTTACAACAAGTATTAAGGATTTGACGATATTAGTTTGCATGTTTTCTGTAGCATAAATTGTTAAGGGGTTTTATAGTATGGAATTATTAGATTGGATGGTTGTTGGATAGAGATTGTTGTGGTTGGAAATTAAATAATGATGGGTATGGATGAACCTATGCTACTCTTTTGATATGGACGTAATTAGGACCATGTTCTGTTATTGGATTTCTATTATTAGCTTGGTTATTGCAATTCATTGGATTTTATTGCTAAGAACTGTCAAGTGGACTGGAGGTTCTAATTATTGGAAGTATTAAGCATGTTAGTTGAAGCTAGGGGACTCTATTATTGGAAATTAATTATTAATACGTATATGTGTTAATTATGAATAGGTTTCATGAAGAACAACTTTAAGTGGGAACTCATTGAAGGCTAAGGATTCCAGGTAAGTGGTACTGCATGTGTTTTGTCCAAAAGAGCTTACATCACATGAATTAGGATTGTTTGATTGTTTGGTGTGAATTGTATGTTTATTAGTATAAGTTATACTATGTTTGGGAGATGTACTGTCGAATGATTGCTTGTGTGAATTGTATATTTATTAGATTTAAGTTCAATTTCTTAGTTAGGAAAAACATGTTTTAAGGATAAAGTAGATGAACATGTTAGATAGAATTGTATGCTTGCATCATTGTTCCCAATGCACATAAAAATACAAACCTAACTGAATTAAACATAACATAATGAATAAATGTAAATGGGCGCTTTCTTCTTGAGTTCGGATACTGAAGAGATTGATCTCAAGTGGAAACAAACTCGTGCGGGTGAGTTCAGATATTGAAGAGGTTGCTCTCACCCAACGCGTCACCCAGAAAAAGAAACATAAACGATTTAAGTTCATCATGATGGGATAAGTTCACCGTTGCGATATAAGTTCACACAGAAACAAAAACAGTTTAAATTCATCTGATGGAATAAGTTCATCATCATGATACAAGTTCATCGTTGCGGTATAAGTTCACCGATCTGGTTTAAGTTCACCAATAAAGTACACGTTTACCGCTAGAATATAAGTTCAACGATCTAGTTTAAGTTCACCAGTTAGGTTCAAGTTCATTGCTAGAATATAAGTTCACTGATCTAATATGTTCATCATTTTCTCTCGTGCTTGTACCTACATCGCAAGTCATAAACTATGAGACTAATGCTCAGTGAGAGATAAGATGTAATATGATGCATACATATGTCTGATTATGTCAAAAAGGAATCCACCCAATCTGTCTTTGCCTTTAATAATTAAACTCATATATTGAGCAGGGACATTGGAAGAGAACTTTCACTCAGGAGACAGACTCTCGCATCCCATAGAGGGAAGGGTTTAATCTCGAGTCTCTAGGTTAGAGTCTAATCGAGGAGAATAGTTCTTAGTCGGAAACTAACTCCCAGGAGATAGGCTCTCGCATCCCGATGAGGGAAGAATTTAATCTCGAGTCTCCCTGTTAGAGTCCAAACTACCTCTTCAACCCTCAATTCTCATTACATTTATTAAGTCCGGTCTCTCCCATGAAATGCTTCTCACATGCAATGTGAATACCAACTCATTGTGGCATCACTCCTACGTCTATTATTATGATGCATGATGCTCGTGAATGTATACAATTTCTAATAGGTAAATAAGAAAATATAAATACATATCCAACATGCGATTAACAGAACGTGCTCGTAAACGATAAACATGCTATAAAAATTGTAGACATGTTTTAAAGTTGTAGACGAGCTATTAAAATATTAGACAGACTCAATATCTAATAAAGCAGTAAGCAATCAAACGTGAATATCCTATTCTTACAATGTAGGGCCCTAAGGACCAAAGCACATACATATCACTTAACTATTGTACTTAGCAAGCTTTAACACTTAATGTTGTCCTTCACCATACCTATTCCAATTAAAACACATATAGATATCAATAATTACTTTCCAACTATAGAGCCCAACTTCTAATTACAAGCAGTGAGTGATCCAATACTCAACATAGCATAATAATAATCCAGATTATTAAAACAACTTATCTTCACAAGTCTCGTCAACATCTCAACCAGATATCCATCAACATAATTTTCTTAGGCAACAAGATCAATCAAACAGATTAAATCTCATTCACTCGAGTCAATTTCCTAATTCAGAATACCAATCTAATATGCTTGCAGACCAATAACAAACAGACATATAACTCCCAACAGTTTACAGAGTATAAAACTCAAAGAGTGTGCATTCAACATACACACAACGACAAGAATCAATGGAGGAATTATCCAGTAAACTCCATATCAAATTACCATAACTAGAAATCAAACATCCAAATAGCAGGGGAAGAAATCCAACTTACCAAGGAGCAACCGAGGAAAATAGCTCCAGTTTCCAATCACAGATCATCTGGCTCCAACAACCCCTGCACCCACTGCCATCGAGCTGCCAGAGTTCCGTCCCTGCCGCCTGTAGCTCATCAACAAAATACAGAACACATCATCACAACCAAAGGAAAACAACACTAGAGGTCAAGAATTCAACGTGCATGAGACTTACCACCAACCGTTGTTGCCCAAGAACACCCAACAAGTCCCTCTCAATCGCTCACTCATACCTTGGTTCACAGAGGAATCGCTAGCAGCTCCCTCACACAATCTCCAGTAATATACACAGATGATTAGGTTAAAGGAATGAAACATGTATCCATGATTTTCGGTGATATTTTCGTCATACGAATCCTCCTTGTCATCCTTTGTCATCTTCTCCAAAGCAAGAATGAGCAACGGGCGAGTTCGGTCTAATCATGGAACGCAAACCAGACTAGCTGCCCATCGCAAACCGAGGCCCCTGTCCTAGCCGTTCCAGCCACCGCCAATCGCAACTATTCCACCGCTAATAGGAAATGGCAACCAATTCATCATAACACAGGAGGAAGAAATTTACAGAACAAATTTGTCATCTTGACTCACCTCACCCATAGGTTCGGCGATCACCCATGAACCTACACCCTGCAGAGCCCTAGTCGTCCCACGTCGTTCGTCGCAACAGCAGTTCGTTCGTCCATCGCTAAGGAGCCGCCCCGAGCCCACTCGTCTTCTTCGCAATCTCTCTCTCGATCACTCACTCTCTCCCTCTCTCGGTTTTTCTCTTCTCAGCATCGTGAAAATGGCTAAGGGCCAACCGTATTCTTCTCCCTTCAGATTTCCAAAATCGACTAGCAGAACAGCCCAAACTGGTTCATCCCCTTCAATCATCATTTAATTTCTATTTTCCCTTTTACCCCTTTTTAATTCTAATTCCATCTTAATCCCCCATTAATTACTCTCTAAATTTCTTATTCCAATTAATCTCCTTTTTCTTTTCTTCTTTTAACTAAAAACCGACCACTCAATTATTCATGGACCAAACCGAACTGAACCAAACAGGTTTAGTCCATATTCTCCCTTTGTTAAATCTTATTTTTTGATCGATACATGCGACTGCGACCTCAACGCCATGCGACTGAAAACTCAAAATGTATTCTGCCATACGTTTCAATCGAGTTGCTCAACTGCGAAGTCGACTGCAGCCTCTACCGAAACGTCCCTAAACACGTTTCCCACATATTTTCCATCCTTAATTTAATAACCCAATAAAATACTCATTCTAAATTAATCTTAATTATCATCTAATAAATTTCTATAAATTATAATCCAACGAATTCGTCATTGGTAATACCCCGATAACTATCCAATTAATCCAAATACCCACAATTACTTTCCAATTATTCTTATTAAATTCTGTTATGAAAATTTGGGGTATTACAAAATAGGTTCTGGAATTAATGGATTTGATTAAGTATTGAAAAAAATAAGAATGGTCAAAGATGAGTGAAAGTCGGAAAAAACCCTAGAATGTATATATAATGGATTGTAGCTCTATAAAGTGTTTTTGATATCATTTCATGAATTGGACACTAAATGGATAGGTAATATGCACAATGATGATGAAAGTTGTGCTTCAAAATTATGCATACCTTGGTAATGTATGTATAGAGTAGTCATTAATGGAAATTTTATTGGTTTTGAAGGTATTGTGAAAAGATAACTTTAAGTACTGGTTTTCACTAAAGACCTAAGGTAAAAAATATGTATGTTTTTTACCATTATGGTCTACATCACAAGATACTAGGTTTATTTTGCTATGTGGTTTGTTGTATTGTTATAGTAGAATGTTATAATAGATTATGTTAACTGTAATGTGCTGAAGAGTTTGAGTTTGATGATTGAATGAAATATATACATGTCATGCATCATGATTTAAGAAGGATATGAAACTGTTTGCACGCATATGCAATGTTAATGAAATTGAAATGAACTAAATAAACATAAATATGTGTTGAAGGTTAGGGGGTTTAGGGACAGTCCTGCTTGGGAGAACTATATGATGATATATCTCTTCCCTGGTTAGGATTGAGTGACAGTTCTGCTCAAGATGGACCATAGGATGTATCTTTTCCCTTGGACTGATAATCTCCAACGTCTAAACTGTTACACGGCTATAAGTAATGGACTGAAAGGAAATACTCTTTTCTTTTGTAATAACGCATAGCATGAACATACATTGACTATATTCATTTTATCTCTTACTGAGTATTAGGCTCATAGTTAAATCTTGTGATGTAGGTAAGGAGTTTGATGAAACCAAAGTAAGCATAGAGTGATAGTTAAGGACTTCAGATGGAGGAGCATAGCCGCGTCGAGCACTTACATTACTCGATGTTTTTTGATCGATGGGTTGTGACTCGCCAAATTTTGAAAAGTTATATTATGCATAATGTATAAACTAAGGAAGAATAAAGTATGTTATAACTTTTTAATATTTCCATGTTGAAAATATATCTTTTGAAGTGTGTTAATTAAAAGTAAATTGTTTAGGCTATCCTTCTCGTTTTCCCTCACATGTAGTTAAATATATATATATAAGCAATAATATGTTATGAAAAATGATAAGAAAAAAGGGTTGTTACATAGGTAGATGCACAATATTCATTTTGTTTACGCTATTATTTTTCATAATCACTATGTGGACCTAAACCCATTTCATGTGCACTACAACTTTGATTTATGTTCAAGTCTTTCACTACGAACCAAGCCTTGGGTTGGGTGATTGGGTCCTCTCGGAGAATTGGATTGCTCAACCCGACATTTCTGTTAGGTTTGCCTTCAGGTCGTGACAATAATCTAGTTTGCGACACAATTTTTGAGGGAATCGAGGGCCCGGTCGTGACAAAGATGAACCTTAAACAAATTTTACTAATAAATTAAACTCTGAACTATGAAAAATGAACAAGGCAAACATTGCAATAATGTTTTCCGTTAAAAAATAAGTTCAGATATCTGTAACGAATGAATATGCATCTGCAAATGAATACGTGTCTGCGACCCAACTATATAAGCCCAACATATATAATAATACAATGATCAACGGAAACATGGTAGGAATCTGCAGCATGCAAGATTAGATCTAGACTGTTAAATAGTTTCAGATCCAAATCTTTGATGATGTTGGGACATTTGTTTACTTTTCTTTTTTTTTGTAATTTAATATATTTTCAACTGAATTTACATAACACTTTGGAATGGTTGTAATGTAATATTTTTGCAAAGATTATGAACATCCATGTAAGCCTAAATGTCATTAAACTCATTTGTTTTGATGATGAATGTTTTAATTGAAATAATAAGTTGTTTATTGTTTGAAAATACTTAATTGTCTTATCGTTATAATTATATTGATTTTAATTGGAAATACTCTTAATATGGGTATTAATATTTTCTAACATGTTTACCTAAGTCCATGTAGTTTATATGTTGATTATTAGGACTTAGAAGACTTAATAAGGGCAAAACACAAAGAAGAGGTCGACTAAAGGCTTGAGGAGGTCGACCAAATTAGTGAAAAACAGAGGAGGCGGTCGACCGACATAAATGACAGATTGCTCTCCTGCAGAAAATGTTGAAATGGCGGTCAACCAATTGAAAGGTAGTCTACCAATTTTAAAGGCAGTGGGCTTGCTGGTTCTGTGGCTGAGGAAGCGATTTATCAGCCGATCGAGTAAGCTATATGAAATGTGAAGAAGCAGTGATCGACCGGTATGCTAAAGTAGTCAACCAGTCAGACTATACAAAGCAATGGATAGTTTTCAACAGTCGACTAAAATGAAAGTGGTTGACCAACTTCACAGTTTCTATATATAGAAGACACTCTGAAGCTCAAACTGACAAAGCGAGAATCGAAGCGAAGCTCTGTCAAATTTTATACTCAATCTCTCATTTATAACTGAGGGGCAATCCTAACTCTCCAACTCCTAAACTTGAGAATTTATATTTGGGAGAGTTATAAATTTTAGTTTTACGTTTTTATTGTACTTAAATGTTGAAAGACTAGATTGACGCCCATGAAGATCAATCCAAAAGGTGACGCCCTGAGAAACAATATGTAAAGGTTTGGTTGACATCCGTGAAGTCAATCATCACCAACCAGGGAGGTTGGGTGATCAAGGATCTCCAAGTTGGAAACTTGGAGCACGGACGTAGGTCGAGGTTGCCGAACTGCGTGAACAAACTTGTTTGCACTTTATTTCCCTTATCCCTCTTATTTTTGTGATTATTTATTTATTTATTATTAATAAATCGCTTATGGTTAAAAATATAAATATCGCACAAAAAATTTTAGCACACCTAATTCACCCCCTCCCCTTTTCTCTCTATAGGCGTACATACAGTCCAACAATCCATATATTAAAGATTATCTATTGAGAAACTTGTGAGAAAATTTTAGGGTTTGGGTTTTTGAGAAATTTGTGATGTGAGGACAACGAAATCGAGGAAAGAATCGATTTCTAAACTTGAATAGCTATTAGAAAGTCAAAATCGACAAAAATCACTAAGAAAACTCTTAGAAATCGCTCGAAAAATTTTAGGGTTCGAAAGTATACGTATATACGGAGTGATAAACTTATATAATAATGAGGCGTATACACATTTAAGTTCGCAAGCACATTCACATTCGTCACGGATCCCTTGTGTGCCATTAGTTGAGCACTATTGGTCCAGATCTAATCTTGTGCGTCACAGATCCCTTGCACATTGTGAATCCCTTGAGCTCCACATTCCATAGCACGCGTCTGTGAATCCCAATACGCGTTCGTCTCGGATCCCTTGGTCATCATGAATAGATTGGGCATCACTACCTCGTTTGAGTACTATTTGATGGTCAAGATCTAATTTCATTCGTGGATGCATATTCGTGCGATACAAACATCCATACATCGAAAAATATGACGATAAAGTTTATATTGTTTATTTTTTATAATTTAGGATTTAATTTGTTAACAAAATTTATTAAACGTTTTGCTTATCCTTGATCCCATTTTTTAAGATTCTTTTTTTGGTCAATTACTATTATCACACATCAACAACCAATAATAATGACCTGTAAAATAAAAACAGATAAACATGCTATACTTCTAATATAATTCTATAATTACTAAAGATATGTGGACAAGAGATTAATAACCAGAAAAGTTGGGGCAAATTTGTTAATAAACTAAATTTTTCCAGAGCTGAATGGGCAAAACCCTTGTTGCCGCCATGGGTATCCTCCCTGAGAAGCGCGGCTCCGATTTGGGACCGTTTTCAGAAGGAGCTTCAACTAACCAAAAGTTTCCGTCTTCAATTTTGTTTTCGATCGTTTTTTAGAGGTAGATTTCGATCATTTGTTATAATCTTCAAAGTTTGCTACCTGCGAACGAACTTCTTTGTTTTGTTTGGAATCCCTTTAGATATGGAAATAATTTCAATGCTCGTGGGACTAATCATGTGTTTTTATTTAACCAGAGATTGGGCCTTTCTATATTGTTTTGTTATGTCTCCTTATATATGGAATAGCGCTTTGTTTGGGTGTGAGGAACTTTTGGGAGAATACTCTACGTATTACGTTGCTTTTTGTCATGTGATCTCCCTGGGCAATGTTGAATCTTAGAGGGAGTTTCCTATGAGAAGAGTTGAACATTGATCCATACGCTTTCTGCTTGAGAGTGCTTGTCGATGTATTCTTGGATTAGTTTCACCGGAGAATGAACCTACAAGCGTTAAAAGTTTTGAGCTAAAGTTTAGAAGGATTCTTCCAATTGTTTAGTTGGCGCAAAAATTCTCGAGATTGAAAAATGTGATTCAAGTAGAAGCGATGTTATCGCCGGAATGACGATTTCATGCAATTCCTCCTCTGTAAATTTTAAAATTTTCTGGATGTTATTCAAAGTTATCCAATATTTCAATGAAAGAAGTAAGATCTTGTTAAAAGAAAGTTGCTTGGTAATGTGGGACATTTAAGTTTGTTACCTAATTTTTTTTCTTATGAAACTCAGATGACTGGCCGAGTGACTCAACCGAGGAGACAACTGCCTCACCCGCTGGAACAACAGCCCCGAGCCAGGTGGACAACTTCTCTATCAAAGGTACTTGCAGACTTGATGGTTGAACAAGTTCAGAAGGGGAATAGGCGAAATAATTCTTTTGGCAAGAAAGCATGGAGCTATATGTGTGATGAATTCCATAGGAAAACAGGTTTGAGATGGGACAAGGAACAACTCAAGAATCGATATGCAGTTTTGAGGAGGCAGTACGGGATAGTCCGGTCACTTCTTGACCGCGATGACTTCACTTGGGACGAAACAACAGGGATTATTGTAGCTGACGAGGAATTGTGGATTCAATACATCAAGGTAGTTTCCTTCTCCTATTGTTGAAAGATTAACTTGTCAATTTGGTGAATCGGTTGGGGAATTTGTGATGAAGATTGACAAGGAACTTTTACTATTTTAGTCATTAAGTTTTTGACAATGCAGGGTCACCCAGATACCGAATCTATAAAATCAAGTGGCTGCCCCATTTATAAAGAGCTGTGCATAATATTTACAGAACCCGAGTCAAATGGGAAGCTCGATCAATCAAACGAAAATTCAATGGGGACCCATTTCTCAAATTCTTGCGCACAGCAATTGAGCGTGAACAAAGAAGATTCCTCGTCAGAATCAGATGAATTGGACGATTACGAGCAAGACACAACTCAACCTGCCACACCAAGCACGATGGCTGGTAGCAGGAAAAGGGGACGAAAGGGGGTTGATGAGGCTATTGCCAGAGCCATATTGGAGATGGCAGCTGCTTCGAGGCTAAGAACGGCTGCTGTGCAGCAACGGGAGACAAGATATACAATAGCAGATTGTATTAAAGAATTGGATGAGATGATCGGAGTAGAAGAACGTGTCTATTTTACTGCACTGGATCTTTTCAATAAACCTGCTGCCAGAGAGACATTTTTGTCTCTAAAGGGCGACAAACGCTCAATATGGTTGCTCAGAAAGTGTACTGCTCGATAGTTGAAATAAGCAATTACACTAACAGATTCTCGGGTAGTCGACATCAGTGAACTTGATGTGTAAATGCTACATAGTTTTACAGTCATCTGCTTCGCTATCAATCATTGTTTGAGCTACTTAGTTATGCATGTATTGACTGCAGACAAAAAAAAAGAAGCTAATAACTTCAAGCAGATATGCTTACCATTTGTTTCAGTAGGTAGTTCGCGTCTTTAGGCCTCTAAATTATTGTTTGTCTATATCAGGCTCATGATGATATTGACAAACAATAATCAAAATTTTGAAGGACCATACAACTACACAAGACATTGAAATAAGCTGAATTTAAAACATTTCAAGTGTTTAATGAAGTTGAAAATAACATGTAAAACTGGCAGGATCGGTCAGAACTCAAGGCCAAACGGCAAACAACAATCTGACAAGAGGAAGCACTGTAAAGTAAATATCAAAGTGAGCGACTAAGGGTGCATCTACAACAGGAAATCGATGAGATTACATTGTAGGTATAAAAGTGATCAAGTCTCCTTCGGAGGAGCTTTCTTACTCGCCTCGGCAGCTGCTTTCTCAGCTTCTATCTCAGCAACAATAGCATCGATTTCTGCTTCTTCCAGCTGTCTCAAACCATGCTCCTTAGTCATCACAGCCACCTCTATGTTTTTTCCTCCACTCTCAACAACCTACATACAAGCAGCGAAATGAACAAGGCTGCAATGATAACTACGGTAAGGTGGGTACTGGCCTTCACTCTCGGGAAACAAAATTATTTAATGAAGAAAAATACTACAAAAATTTACCTCAAGTAATGCACGGATAGCAAGTTTTACTGTTTCTTGCCCCGAAGTTTCTTTGTAATTTTTCTCTAGAAACTCTCTTATAGAATTAGAATTTCTACCAGTTGCATTTGCTTTCCAAGCTGAAAATGTCCCAGATGGATCGGTCTGATATAGGGATGGAGCACCAGTGTAGGGATCAAAACCGATAATCAAAGTTGAAAGGCCAAATGGTCTCACCCCACCACTTTGTGTGTACTTCTGTTGAAGACCTGCAATATATCGAGTGATATACTCCACAGTTACTGGATCTTCTACAGTAAGCCTGTGGCTCTGGCACTCAATTCGTGCCCTGTTTATAAGGACCCGCGCATCTGCTTTGAGTCCAGCACACGCTAGCGCAATATGATCATCAAGGTTAACGATTTTCCTAACCGATCTGCAAATCAGAAGCAGTAAACAATAAGCTCAATAAAACTGAATTGATAGACCTCCAGCTGATTTGAAGCACGAGTGGGAACGAAAACAGAACGATAACATCGAGGTCATTTATAATCCTTCATATTACTAAACAACGCGATCTTCTGACATTTCCATCACCACTTTCGGCAATATTAAACACATAAACGAAAAACAGAAACAAAAGCTTCGACGTTCAAGTGCATTAAGAATAGATCGAATACTTAGATCCAAAAAAGAACAGAATTTGAGAAAAAAAAAATCTTCAAAAAATAAATGCTCATGAAACCCTAAGTATTGGTTCAGTTTGACAAGAATTAGGACTACTCCAATAGAAATTTCAAAAAAGAAAAAGAAGCGCGATAGAAATATGATTGTCATAGAGAGAAGTACCTTGAATCTTGTAGCTTAGGAGTGGACTTCTTCTCGACACCGAGTACAATGGTGTCCGTTCCTCGAACACCGACGGCGGCATTCCCCTTGCGCACAGCTTCGAGTGCGTATTCAACTTGGAATAGATGACCATCCGGAGAGAATACTGTTATTGCTCTATCATATCGCGCCATCTCCTGCTTGCTCTTCTTCTTCTTCTTCTTCCTCCTCCTCTACCTCTCTGCCGCGCGAGTTTTATGCATAGAAATGTGAACTTATGCAACAAGGCACCAGCTTTACGTAGTCTAATGACTAAAATGCATATCCCACCGATTTATATTATTTGGTATTTTATGTTTTCTTATTATTATTAATAAAAGTGAATATTTAAATTTAAGAAAAGAGCAAATCCATCGTTGTATTTTTTTTGTAAGAAAATAAATCCTTAAACTTAGGAATTTTAGCAATTAATTACTCGTTGTTAGGGATGTCATCAAATAAATTACGTTTTAGTCACCTAATCTTTTTCGTTGGGTATTTCCAAAAAACAACTCCAGAGAAAAAATATTTCACAATTTTTAGAGAGAAACAAGGTAGTGAAAGAGGCGATTTTGGACAATACCGAGCTCTAGAAGTTGTTAACACTCCTAAATTCATATGATTATTTGTCAAAAAAAAAACAGAAACCGATAATATGTACTTTACGTAATTAAAATATGTTTTTAATATTTATAATTTAAAATTCATTTTAATTTTTTTTTCATAAGAATTCATTTTAAGAGTTTAATCATAGACATAGTATATTAAACCATGGGCGCTAGAGTGTGAGATAATAGTATTAAACAAAAGCCGATACTGTTGATCAAATCAAAATTGTTTATTGACATTTGGGTTTGGATTCGCATTCAGTTGAGTTTTATGAACAGAACCAGTGGCTTGTCTTGGCAGCGTGAGTATCATCCTTGGGCGGAGGGAAGTGAAGGTATTCTTTTAGTGAGAGAAAGAATGGTGGAGACCATCAAATTATAGTTAATTGGCTTTGTCAAATAAGCATCCATCCCTACTTCCAAGCATTTTGCTTCGTCCGACGACATGGCATGAGCCGTCAAAGCGACGATCGGAATGTGAAACCTGCTTCCGGCTTCTGATTTCCTGATTGCTCTCGTCGCTTCGTATCCATCCATCTTCGGCATCTGAAACTCCAAGTACGCAAACAACTTCATAAGAAATCCGAAACATAAATAAAAGGAGATTGTTTGTGGTTCTTACTTGACAGTCCATTAAGATCAAGTCATATGGGGTGGTGTCCCCGACTTTGGTCTTAGATTCCCTGCTGTTTTCTTCGACTTCTAGCATCGATGATATAGCGTCTACCGCCTGCACTCCATCTCCCACCGCAACAACTTCAGCTCCCATTTTTTCGAGCATTTTAGTTGTCACTCTTTGGAGAACTGGTGTATCTTCTGCAAGGAGAATTCGTACTCCTTCGAGAGATTTTTGACGGTGCTCACATCTAGAATTCGATTCGCCCTCTTCTTTCCCCAAATTCTGTTCTTGACATTCAGAATTTGCTGATGAAATGGGCGTACTTTGCTTTGAATACACACTAGTTGGTTCTACTAGAAACCTGTTGCCTTTCTGGTAAGTTGACCTGCATGGCTTTGTAATACCATCTCTCTGTTTTTCTCCAACTTGAAATGAACATTCAGAGTTTGAATTACCTGATTTGGCTATATCAGAATCATCCGAGCTACAGCTATCAAAATGGGTGGAATCGATTTCGAGGCATTCATAGAAGTCGCCTTCCTTCGATAAAGATTGAGAATTCAAACTTCTTTTTGGGTGTTCATCATTCTTTGCCTTCATCACAGCTTCCAGAATCTGAATCATTTTTGCCTTGTACAAAGGTTTGTTGATCATTAACAAGTGCCCTTTCCTCCGAAGCTCCATCTTTACGGCATTGGAGGTATCGTGATTTAACATCCACGCAAACTTAGTCTTTCCCGAGTATTTATCGAGGAAATTAAGTTGCTCCTTCCATATGTCCGTGCTCAAGTCAAGCAGCCAAATATCGACAAAAGTGATGAAGATGTGACCTCTCACGTCTTGTATATCGAATGATTCAGTTCTGAAAGATCCAGTCAGAGATCCATGATTTCTCCCTCGGATTAGTTCTTGAAGAATCACTGTCAAATCGTTCCACTCGGACGCTTGAACAGTTCGCACTCCGATTTTAGGAAGCCACTCAGACATGATCAATCTACTCATGCTCCCTCGTAAGGCAAGCAATAACTGCACATTGACAAGTTTTAGCGACAATTTCAGGAGCAACACATTCTCCAGAAAAGAAATTATCATAACCTACCACCATATTATGCCCTGAAAAATCTATTTGACAGCGTTGCTCCAAGGCATCCCTTGGTGTGCTTAGCACCAAGTAGAATTGCATTAATGTTCCTTGACCATCCTTCTTCACAACCTTGATTTCTCCCCCCATCTTCTTCACCTGTAATCGCCATGAAAACAAACTCACAATCATGAATGCAGTTGATGGTTTTTCTTAATGATTTGCTTGCTTTATCATGCATGATAGTTTGTCTAAGCCGTGTGAGTTAACTCACCAAAGTTCGTACAATGCATAGTCCGAGTCCCGTGCCTCCATGCCTGTAGAAAAAACCAAAAATTTTCATAATAATTTTCTCCTCGATTTGACAAAAATGTCGACCACTTCAGCATAGAAAGGTAACAGATACAATCGTTGAAATTCACTTACGTTCGGGTCGTTGAGGGGTCAGCTTGCTCGAAGCTTTCAAAGACAGAATCCCATTTGCTTGGATCAATTCCTAAACAATAAATAAACATATTGGCTTCTTCTGAAACAACATTTTTTAAGGTTTCTGAGAGAGTTTTGAAGCTCGTACCACAGCCAGTGTCATCAACTTCAAACCAGATAGCCATTTTATTCTCGTTCTTGTATGTGCTTCTTATATGATGTCCCTGTTGCTTCAGTTTCATCCGGCTGGGAAACCGAGATCTCTTCTGATCGAGAGAAAACTTCCCAGCATCATTTAAAGAACTTGAGCTCTCACACCACCCCCGAAGAATAATGTGACCAGCTGTAACGCATATACACAAAAACATAATGAAAGTATTAGTGGATGACATAAATCTCTACGCTAGTGCAATAATCACCGAACTGTTCTATGAAGATGACATTTCCATGGAATACTCGAGTATGAAATACAGATCAATGTCGCATGATTTCAGCTAAATTGCATTACGATTATGTCATAATTCTTCAACATCGTGCTTTAATCCTGATCTAGACTAAAGACCCCCTTCACAAGCATCACATGTGCAATGACTAGAAACATATAGAGAATAAAAGTTGTACTTACATGCCGTAAACTTGATAGAATTGCTGATCAAATTTGTAAATATTTGAACAACTCTACCAGAGTCTCCCCGAACTAATCTCGGCATATCATCTGGAGAAGAAATTCAATCATGACTAACAAGCATCAGGCATGGAAAACCAAAAGAAAAGCAATTCATACCAGAAAGATCTAACACAGTCTCCACGTTGTGATTAATGCATTGCACTGAAAACATATCGACAAGACCTTCAAGTTCCCGTCCCAGGTCAAACTCAGCTTCTTCCAGCACTAATTTTCCAGATTCAACCTACACAAGTTATTCAAAAAACATGAAGCCACCTTATGGTAGGAAATGAAAAATCCTGAACATTGATAACTCATTTGTCTTTTTCCTCCTCTCACCTTGCTCAAGTCCAATATGTTGTTCAGTAGCCGGAGTAGAGCTGTTGAGCATTTCCGAATCTGGGAAACTGTAGCATACTGCTCATTTGTTATGCAATCATCACACATAAGAATGTCCAACAGTCCAATCACTGCAGCCATCGGTGTCCGTAACTCATGACTGCAATGTCACAAGAATACGATTTCTCATGAGTTACAACCAAAAAGGTAACAGTATCACAAAAGTATGAGGCCCTTTTTGGAGAAATGAAAGCCTATTAACATCTGTTTTTGACTATTCGATTCAACTCAATGGAACTAAAATTATGTTACTCAAGTCTCCGTCGAAATGACATTCAATTCAGTTCTCGAAGCAGGCAAATGTAATGTGCTCTTGTTCTGATAAAAAGGTTTCATATATCACCTCATGTTTGCTAGAAATTGGCTTTTGTAGTTGTTAGATGCCTCAGCCCTTCTTCTTGCATCCAGGTGGCTTATCAATTCTGCTCTTAGTTTCATTTCCTTCGATACTCCGTTAGTCAAAATGAAAATGCAGACACATCCAATGACTAAGATACATAATGATGCAGATATTAGGATAACCAGTGTTTTGAAAGCTCTCTCATCCACCTTCCCCATTATGTATTTTCTTGGAATGATGACAACCCCAACCTGAAGACAAAACAACACAATTTAGATTCTTGCTGAGACTATAAACCATCTAAGCCATTTGAAACCAATAGAGATTATGTGAAACTTTAAAACTTAACAATAGGAAGTCTCTTTAAATTGAGGAAAAATGAGTCGATGTAATATCGCTGGCGACCAAGCTTGACATTCTCCGCATGAACCTCATGATTAGGAGGAAACTTGTTGCCGTAAGTTTTCTGCAGCCACTCAGCGCCTAATCGTATCGAGTCATCCTCGGAATCTACAGCCATCGTAAGCTTTGGACCCTTGATAGTTTGTGTCAAAAGCGGAGCATTGGTGGAAGTAGCTAGCAAGTAACCCTCTTGAGAGGTCAGATAAATATGCCCACTATGAAATTCAACAAGCTCTTTCATCAGCTGGCCTACGCTAGAAAGTGCAGTGGTGACACCCACAACAGCAATAATACTTTCATTTGAAGGGTCCGAGACGGGCAATGCAGCAGAAAGTAATGGAGAGTCCATATACTTGCTGACAGTCACATCCCACGAGGCCACACCATATGGCACTTGCGAAATTCCAGCAATATTAATCAAATCCTCAGGAGGGATTGGCCTTGATTTTCCAATCTTTACACCACTGACAGGATCGAGTGGTTCACGATACCAAATCGCAGAAAGGTTGCCGTGAATTGGATGGTCAGACCAGCCTTGATCTGATGGCAGTCTATTGAGGTTATAAGACTCAGGAGAACTGATAGAATAGTTGGTGAGATCAGAGTAAATATAGAATGTGTTATTGCTACTATGATCTCTATGAAATGCCTGTACAAAGCCGTTCCTGTAGTTGATAGTGATGGCGTCCAGAGCTTTTTCACTTGCAAATAGAGCCCAAGTTACATCCTTCATTGATGCATACAACTGCCAGAATTACTGTTTTAGGATACATCTCCCAAGCAAAGACAAAAAAACATCAAATTGAGTACAAAAATCTGACCTCAACTTCTTGTGCTTGAGTTGCAGGCTTATTGTACTTTCTTACGACATACTCCGAGAGCTTAACCTGGGCAGTTGTTATTTCGGAAGTGGAGTTAAAGATGCTTGACATTTTTAGAATTGGACGTTGTAGAAGCTCATGTCGCAGACCATATGCTAAGCTGTCCAGGGACTCAGCTGTGTAGATCTTCGTAAAATGCCACGTCAATATTGTTAAAAGTCCAATTAAAATTGCCAACATGACCTGCGATACAGATTAAAATTGCCAACCAGACCAATTAACATCTTTTCTATCCATTTTCACTCATGATTTTGATTGCAGTTCAAGAGAAATCAAAGAAACATAAGCAAGAGCTTGTTAATCTTCCTCAACAGCTTTAACGAAGTTCATATGTAAAGGTGATAAATTTTGCCAAAAAAGTAGAGGCAAACATCTTTACAAACCATTATGGCAAGGCGAGCTACAAAGACACTGTAGCAGGATGAGAGGCAACGAGTGTCTGCTTGCTGTAGCTCTTGCTGCTCAACATCTCTATGAAAAAGTCTTATTCCTCGAGCAGATCTGCTCCTCCTCAAAGTACTGGCCATACATGCTATTCTGTCAAACACCCTCCTTGAAGAAGTACCCATTGGATTGCTTGGAGTGGAGGAGCATTCAAAATTTTCAAGACGACTCTCGCCCAAGTTTTCAGCCATTACCAGAAAATATCACAATACATGTATCAGCGTAAAAGGCCTCGTTGTAAATGTGTTTATATACGTGTCACAGAGAGGCTTTATGACACGAAATTGGGTGGAGGTTTTCAATATGAAGCTTCCATAGTCATTTTCCACTTTTTGAGAGGTGCCAAATGCATATATATATATATATATGCACTTACAAGATACAAAGAATACATTCCATAATGACCCATCTCTCTCATCTTCCATTTTTTCTTTGGAAAATTCCACCACTCCGAAGGTCCAAGTTCGGAAAATTAGCAAATTCATAAGAACTCACTGAAATTCAAAACAGGATATGGTAGGAATCGTGAAAATGATCCTGAGGAGCCCAAAAGAAGTGATCTCCATTTCACATGCTTCGATTATAATTGTGAAAGAAAAGCTAATTCTATCTTCTTGTTTATGGGGATTGAAAAGCCACTGCCTTTTCCTACTCAGAATGATCTTCCAAAGATACAAGCACAAGTGGTGTACTACTATATTTTCTAATAGCTTGTCAGCTTCTAGGACTTCACGAATACTAAAATCAAAGTTCACTCGTGGATACCACCACTGGTTTTTCTACCTAGAAAACAACAAAGCAAAAGGGAAATCCACCAGCCAACTCAAAAAGTTAATAAGAAATAAGCGCAGGAATGAATAAGTGATGGAAGGAGACAGGAGTCAGTCACTGGGTGATTGTTGGAAAGGGAGGCACATTTAAAAACATAATAAAACAGAAATAGAATTACCTCTTTTTCCCTTGGGTGATTATAGTTCGACAAACAGGGTATGGCTTTTTAATCAGAAGGGAAGAAAGTAGCCCAGAAAACAGAAGACGAGGGGGAGCTTTTTTAAGAAATCATAGTTTCTTGACTGTACCCATGAAAACTCAAATGTATCACGCACTTTTTGGAATTAGGCAGACGACCCAGAAACCGACTTCAAAACGGGGGAGGGGGGACACAGTGAGTCATGAGGCCCATGACCATTCTTATTCGCCATCGTTCCGGCTGAGCGACTTCTTTCCTCTAGAGGACTTTGTTTGGAAAGTGGGTTTAGAAGATAAAACCAATTTTTTGCTAAAACCCTTCAGATTTTCGAGGCTAAATGTTAAAATCTGTAAGCAAAGAGAAATGGTTTGTGCAACGCACGCAGGGACTAATCGCTCTGTTTTTGCGCTCTACTCCAACTCTGTTCTTCCATCGACTTGGCACTTGGCAGTGTCCACTAATTAGTAGAACCCACTAAAGTTTCGCTCTAAGTTCCTCATGGTGGAATTGAAGACTTCTGTGTAACTCAGAAATAGCACGACATCCAACAAAAATGACGCCATTCCTCGTCATTGGAGTGCCAACTTAGGATAACAGGGCACTATGCTTTGAAGTACTTAGTACTAAACAAAAGTTGCAATTGTCTTGGGCTAATTTGGCATTGTTGCGTCATTTTTAATAATCATGGTTAGCTGTTTTTTTTTTTCAATTATGAAAGTGATTATCAATTAAATAGTTAATAATCTATAATTTTTAATTATTAAATTACACAAAATACATAAAAATTTAAATAAAAAGATTACAGAGAAAATTTATAGTTAAATGTAATTATTAAAAAATTTAAAAAATAAAAATAAAAATAAATTATTTTCATACCTCCTTCCTAGTTATTATCTAAGCAAATTTAAAAAATTACATTTTTTAATTTCTCAAAAATACAATAATTTAAAAAATATATTTTTTATTTTTAGTTACCAAATATTTTATCACGATTAAAATTCTAAAATAATTTTTTTAATTCTCCAAAAACAATGTCAAATGCATTTTTCTCAATAGTTTATTATTGAAAGTGTTTGTTTAAAATTAAAGAGAGAAATTAATCGAACAAACTTTATAGTTTTGAATAAAAAACACAACAAACCTTGATGAATTTCACGATCAATTAAAACTTCGAACTATATGAAATAAATGATGCAAATCTCTCTGTCACATTTTCTGTCAAAAAATGTAGAGTCAAACGCAGCGGCTACTATAATGTCAAAGTCCGTCCAACGGCGATGTCTAAGGACCAACAATGGACGTCATTCGACCATAAGGAAGGTCTAAGGTTAATCCAGATTTTCTCGAAAGCAGTACGAATGTCTGTTTCGAATGATCGTTCTTCTCCATTGTTGTCAGGAGAGTATCTAACTAAGAGAGAGAAAATCGATAGCAACATCATTGTCCATGGAGTGATCACTATAATTGAAAGACAAATTAACAGTTGTTTTTACCACAATAAAGTCATAATTCATTGAACTTGATTTGTACATTGCTTTCTTTTTGCATTGCCTGTAGGTTATTTGATTTTGTTTTGGTCGAATCTTTTGCTTCTCAGTCTCTTCATGAGTTAATGAGATGTTTTGCCAGAGGAATGTCCGTTATAAGTTTAGGGGCGTCCATTTTAAGTTGAGAGATATTCGATGTGGATTTAGGGACGTCCGTCATAAGTTGAGAGTCTTAAGCGAGGGAAGTTCGTTTTGAACAAAGTGACGTCCAATCGTCTTTTAATAATCCATCATCAACGTTCATTGTAAGCTGAGGGATGTTCGTCATAATTTGAGGAACGTCTTTTTTTAGCGAGGGGCGTTCGTAATAAGTTGAGGGATGACGTTGTCTTTCAATAATCCATCATAAACGTCCATTTCCAGAGACGAATGTCCATAAGCTTTGAAGGAAGTCTGATTAGTTCATCCAACGGCTAACAACCTTTGTCTGCGACTCTGCTCCTATTTAAAACAACGTGTAACTTGCACGTAACCCCTTTCAATATAATGTCCTCTAGTGCTTTAGGATAATGATTTTGGTCATCCATCCTCAATAAAGGACGTTTGTCACTCAATCCAACGAGCGTGAACCTTCGTCCACCAGCATCTTAGGAGAATGACCATGGCCATCCATCGTCAATTGAGGGACGTCTGTCCTCAATCTAGTAAGAGTGAACTATCTGTATGATCGATATACGCCTATATGATGGGGGGGGGGGGGGGGGGGGGGTTGAATATAGCGTATTAACTTTTTCGTGCGATATTTAAATTTTCTAAATCCCAAAGTGATTTATCAAATATGATTAAATATGCAATTACATTAAATGCGTAAATTAAAGAGTAAGGGATAGAGAGAGTGCACGTAATATTTGTTTATGCGGTTCGGCAAACTCACCTACATTCGCGCTCCAAGTTCCACTTGGAGATACACTATTGACTTACAGGTGCTAATAAAACCATTTACAAGTTGACTATTAAACGGGGCGTCACCCTTGACTAATTCTAAGGTGGTCAACCTTGGACTATTGCGGGGCGTCACTCTTAAATTAACTATTGTGGGGTGTCACCCAATGATTGAACACACGGGCGTTCAATCGAGCCTATGAGTGTTTCGAGTTGTCACCTTCGTGTGATGATGTAATACCCCAATTTTTCCCATAACAGAATTAAGTAAAGATAATTGGAACTTCATTGGATATTGTTGAATAATTGATTAAATTGGATCAATAATCAAGCAATATTGAAAAATAAAAATTTGAGAATTTGAAGTTGAGTCTATTATTTGAATTAAAGAGTGAATTATTTAAATAAAATAGTTAATTAAATTAAGAATAAATATAGAAAGATAAACAAAATAAAAAAAAAAAAAAAAAGAAAATCACTTGGCTTTTCAGCCATTGTTTCGACAGAGGGAAGAGAAGAGAGGGAGAGGCGAGATTGACGCGAAGGGGAGGAATCTGAATGCGACGGCGACGACGGGTCTGGCGTGCGACTCCGTCCCGGGGGCGGACTGCTGGCCGTCGACGCGGCTTCCGTGGGCGCAAAATGGCGGAGCTAGGGCACGGTTCGCTCGGTCGCGAATCGGCGTCCCCCCGGGCGACGATGTTCCGGCAACGATTTTGGGGTAAGCTTGGTCGATGCCCCTCTCCTTTACGTGTTATTGATCGGAAGTTGACAGGGTGTGATGGCAGTGGCGATTTTTGCAATGGCTGGGCGATCTCTGGCGACGGGTTAGGCTGCTGCCGGCGACCCGCGACTCGGTTGCTCCGACCTGGGTCCAATTGATTCTAAATTTGGATGCTCCGACCTGAATCCGTCTAGAACTCGGTTTGGTGGTTCGGGTTGAGCCGTTGCTGCCTTGGACGAATCTTCCAGCTTTACTTTCCAACTGGAAAGGGGGAGGAATTAAAGGAAAATGGGGTCAACTATTAAATGCAGAGAAGAAAATGAAGAGATGTTGTCGGGAGAAAATTATGGCAGTGGGTGGTGAGGTGTTTAAAAATGGCAGAAGTGAGTGTTCTGCCATTTTTTCCCCCTACGAGTCCAGCATTGGAGAAGTGCAGAACTAAGTGTTCTGTTGCCCTGTTTTCTGGTGATGGCCGAGAGGTGATGGTCTTTCTCGGATGTTGGTGAGCTTTCCTCTCTGCTCTTTGGCCTCGGATGTTGGTGAGCTTTCCTCTCTGCTCTTTGGCCATTTGGTTCTGTTTTTGGATGTAAGTCCCACTTTGATATTGTGTGGTATTTTGGGGAAACTGTAGTTAACTTGGAGATGTTCTCCTGATGTCAATGTTGTGTTGGTTTGATTATGAATCTGCGAACATGTTAGATGTAGCTCTATTTTGTGATTTTGGTTATGGACATATTCCTATTATTTGGATGATGACTTAGAGGTTATTCTATGTAACCTATTGGAACATTTTGTTGATTGGTTTTAAGTTCTGGAATATGTTTGATTTTATGAAGAAAAGATTTAAGAACATGGGATGTATCTCTGGATCAATACTTTGTTGCTCGAAATTATAATCTGAAATGCTTAGTGGATGGATTCTAAGCTACTGTTTGGTTTGATTATGAAATTGTAATAGTAATAAGTGTTTAGTTATATATGTTGTTGGATGATCTGATTAGATATGATAAACTGTTGGTTATTGTTAAGATCTATTTCTCTCTTGCGTATGGATCTTCTAGATGCTGGTTATGATAGTTTGATAAAGAGTTTATTGGATAATGCTCTGATGATCTGATTAAGTGTTCTATGAACCCTCTGGTTGGGTGTCATTAATGATCTGTTTAGCTACTGCCTTCATTGTTTTGAGAAACATGAATTTATGAGATGAGATAATTTCTTAACTCGAAGTATGTATTAAATGGATATGTTTATAGTTATCAGAAATGCTAAAAGAGAACGTGCTAACTTATTGTTGGGTGTTTAATCTGTTATTGAATGAATGTTTCCTTGCGAGGTTTATAAATGATTCTACAGAGAATGAAGTTGAAATTGTTAATCAATTGTTGGACATTAATGAATGTTGGAAGGGCAATATTTGGATATAAATCTGTTATGTTCTAGCTTTGATATATATGAAATATGTTGGATCAAATGTTAGATGACTAGTTTCTTACATGAACTGCTCTATATGTTTAGACAAGTTTAACTGTCGTTGGTTTTGGTTTCGGTTCACTAATTGGAATAAAAATATCATGGGAATTAGGTAAAATAGTTTAGGACTCGATTCATATATTGTTATTGGGTTTTGATTTATGGGCCAATAATTTATGGATGAAATCTTGTTGGTTTTCGCAATATGTTAAGCTTAGTTTCCAAACGTTATCGATTGATATTAATTAATTAAGCCAAGTTATAATTAACGAAACAGTTTCGTTTAAGAAATTTTAGTAAGTGACCTATAAGGATTTAAGATAAGAAAAGACGACGAGGTTAATAAATTAATTAATTGATTTGATTAATAATTAAATGTTATTATATTTTGAAGGTACTAAAAGAGAATAAAGGAAATGAATAAGCGATGATCACATTAAAGCTTCAAGGTAGGGGTGTGCATGGGACCGGTTGGTACCGGTGCCAAGTGTGTGAAGACCGGTACCGGAACTGGTTCTGAACCGGTTCCGGTCCGGGATTTCCGGTACCAGTTCTGGTCCAGGACCGGTTTAGTTTCCTAATTTTTTAAATATTAAAAATAATATAATGTAATAGTTTTTTTAAAATTAAAATTACTAGAAATTTAATGAAACAAACTAAATAAAAATAGATGAACAAGTAATTAAAATTATTAGAAATTTAATGAAACAAACTAAATAAAAACTAGTTTAATCAATCCACATATGACGACGGTTCAAGCCCGGGGCGCGTGAAGGGAGGCGGGACCGGCTGGGCAGGGCTGGCTGCTGCTTTGTCTCTCTTATCCCAATTCCCAAGCTCCATGCCTCCAGGCTCCATGGCATAAACACATTGCTCAAGTCCTGAGTAAAAGTATTCTTGCAAAAAAATTTACAAAATTGTCATAAACATTGACAAGTTAGCTTGTACATTACATTGCAACTTCAAAACAGTAATTATATATAACTTAAAATGAGAAACTTACAAAACAGTCAACATGTTGCATCCTACAAAATAGAAGAGAACCATGACTTTTACACATCAAAGATATATGATAAACTATAAATGATAATGCTAAGGAGTGAATAAAGCATACCACTGAGATCACTATTAATTCCATACTAATTCACTTCATCATCAACGTTATTAATTTGTATAATATCTGAAAAATATAAATTGAAAACAAATTTAGAAAAAATAGTAATAAATAAAACAAAGAAAAAAGAAAACACTATAAATATGAAAGATACCTGGCTCATTCGTATCATCATTGAAGTTGATTGATTCATATTTCGAGGATCGAATCCAGCTTTGAGTGCAGATAAGCGCTTCGACCGTCTTTGGGGACAAAGAACTGCGAAATTGATCAAGTACTCTTCCTCCACTACTAAAAGCTGACTCCGATGCAACAGTAGAAATAGGAATGGCCAATATATCTCTTGCCACATTGCTTAGAATTGGGTATTTGAATGAATTTACTTTCCACCACATGAGAATGTCTAGTTTGTCCGCATTGTTTTCCAATTCTTCATACAAATATTTTTCAATTTCTGATCGCGTAGTTGAAACATTTGGTTGTTTTGGGCGACTATGAAACAGCCCATGTATCTTATTGTGGCTCAAATTGCTCTTTTGTGGTAAGCTTGCAGTTGTGGTTGGTACACTTGAACTATTATAGTTGTCTTCTGTATTTTCCAATCCCGCATCACCTTTATACCCGAGATATAAATTTTTAATCACAAGTTGTACTTGGCTTAACAAATAATCTGTCTTATCAGAATCTATTACAAGGGAAAGACAATGTTTCAAATACTCTATTTTATGTCGAGGATCTAAAACAACTGCAACATACATCAACATATTCATTTTATCGCAGCTTCCCCAATATTTATCAAATTTGCTTTCCATTCCAATAGCCATTCGCCTCAATAATGGATTATCACATTCAACATACTCTTGAATAACCATTTTCAAATTGCATACTTCACAAACATATGTATTTGAAGTAATATGCAATGAGGCTGAAACATTTAAGGTCATATCATAAAAAACCTGTAAAAAATTTACAAGTTCTTGAACATTAGCTCAATCTTCTGTTGTGGGAGGACTTTCTCCACCCAAATCAGCGAGATAATAATCATCTGTTTCTATCAATCTCTCAAAAGCTTTTTCAAATTTTTCTGCGCTGGCTAACATCAAATACGTGGAATTCCATCTTGTAGCCACATCGAGAGAGACACTACTTTTGCACACAATTTTAGCTTGTTCAACACATTTCTGAAATTTTTGTAGTCTAGCAGGAGAAGATCGAACATACTTCACTGTTCGACGTACTCTCATAATACATTCGTAATGGTCTTTTAAACCATCACATACTATCAAATTCAAAATATGGGCAAAACAGCGCACATGCAGACATTCACCATTCAAAACTAGACCATTCCAAGCTCGAATTCTCTTCACCAAATAAGAAAGGGCTACGTCATTAGAAGATGCATTATCCACTGTAATTGTGAAAACATTTTCGATCCCCCATTCAAATAAACATCTCTCTATTTCTTTTCCAATGGTTTCACCCTTATAATTTGCAATCAAACAAAAATTGATGATCTTCTTTTGCAAAATAAAATCACAATCAACAAAGTGCGCAGTTAAAACCATATAATTCAAATTTTGAATAGAAGTCCATGTATCTGTAGTCAAACAAACGCGTTGAGATGCGTTCTTAAAATAATCTTTCAACTTTGTCTTCTCTTTCTCATAAATGCCAATAATATCTCGTGCAATCGTAGATCTAGAGGGTACAACAAATTTTGGTTGTAAATATTTAGAATAAACTCAAAAACCATCTGATTCAACAAACTTAAAAGGCATTTCTTCAACAATAATCATTTTTGCTAGAAGTTCTCGGCAAGTTGCACTACTAAATGATGCAGATGTGGAAGTTGATCCCATATTATCGACAGTTTTGAAGCTTAAAGTCTTTTGCTTCATATCTACACTTGCCAATAACTTTTTACAAGAATTAATATGCTTTTTCAAACTTGAAGTTCCATTCTTTGTATGATGACAAGCATAAGTCTGAGCACAATAATTACATCTTGCTCTAGGATTGTTTATATCAGTGCTTTCAACCATAGTAAAATGATTCCAAACATCTGATTTTTTCCTCGTCGTTTGACCAGTAACTGGATTAACATTAACACTCTCTATTGTTTCATCATTAAAACTATCCATTATCTACATTTTACACAATTTCAAAATACATATCAGAATCACATAACAGTCAGAAAATAACCTCTGAAATAAATAAATAAACACAAGCAATACACTGAGAATAATGAATATAACAGTCACCAACTACCAATATGAAAAACAATAAACACTGAACTGACATGTACCAACTACCAATATGCAAAACACTAAACAGAACAGAATTCATTTATGAGTTATTTCAACTTTCAACCATTGCCAGAACAGATAATTCAACAAAACACTAAGCAGAACAGAATTCATTCATCATTCATCAATTGTTTCAACTATTGCCAAAGGCCCAAAACAGATCATTCAGCATCAAAACACTACACATAACAGACTACAGAGTAGATTAGAGTGCTAACCAAGCTGGCAGTGGCAGTGGCAGTGGCGATGGACAGAGTCGGAGCTCGGACGACGGACGGAGCTCGGAGCTGGCAAAGTGGCACCGTCGATGGATGGAGCTCGGAGCTCACTGGAGAGTGCCGACTGTCGAGTGGAGCGATGGATGGAGCTGGAGCTCGGAGCGACGGTCGATGGACGGACTGGCGACGGTCGATGGATGGAGCGACGGTCGATGGATGGAGCTCGGAGCTCGCTGGACGCTGGCGACGGTCGATGGACGGAGCTCGGACTTGGATCTCGCTGGTCGGCGGTCGCTGGGACGCTGGCAGAGGCTGGCTGACGATTGATGGAGCTCGGAGCTCGCTATTCGGCGCCTCGGCGGTCGCTGGCAGATGCTCGGACTCGGAGCTGACGATTGACGGTCGACTCTCGACTAGGGCTGGGCAGGGGAGGGAGGACTGAGGAGGGGCCAGGGGGGAGGGGACTGGGACTCGGGAGGGAGGGACGAGATTTCAGATCTAAATCTGAAATCCCGGTTCTACCCGGTACTGGTTCAACGGTACCGGGTACCGTGGACCGGTACCGGGTAGAACCGGTCCCTATAGCACCGGATCGGGTCCGGTCCGGTGCTACATATACATGTACCGGTCCCGGTACCGAAAGGCCGGTTCCGGTCCGGTTCTTCGGTACCGGGCCGGTTCTGCACACCCCTACTTCAAGGTAAGGAATGGGTTGTCTTGGCCAGAGGAGGCCCTACACCCAAATAAAGTGTGTGTGAGTTGTTTCGTGGTTTGATTTCGATAATGTTTATAGTTATCCTTGATTTTACTGAATGATATAACTCTCATGTTTTCCTCTTAATGCCTTATTAGTTGCTGTATTTTATGTGTGTTAAGTGTGAAAGTGCTTGTTAAGCTTGAATGAATCAAAGGAATGATAGTTGAAATGAATGAGAAATGAGAACGGGTCATAGACAGATTTCTAGTGACATTGAAGAGAAAGAAGAAGTTAAGATGTTAAAGAAAGACTCTATGTTTCTTTATAGATTTCTAGTGATGTTAAAGGAGTTATAATGTTAGATAAATGGTGAGAAGGTTACTGATTTCTATAGTTGCCGTAAGTATACTTAGAAGTTTTGTTCTTTTCAGTTATGGAGAAGTATATGCAAACATGATTACTTTTAGTTTACTGCCGTTTTCTATTAAGATATTAAGAAACACATAGAAACATGTTTTATGTTAGTTATCGTTGTTTTGTTTACTGTCTATAGCATGATAATTGTTTCTTGTTGTACTCGATTTAGAAGCATGCTAGGTGTCATAGATTTGATGTTAGTCGGTTGTTAAAAAACATGTGTAGTTTGATTTGACAATTGGTCATAATCTGATATAGTTTATGTGTTGTATGTTGTCTATTAAAAGAGCATGTTAATAGATAGTTTCTGTTAAATTAAATCAAGATGAGAGCATGAATGAAATGTGAACTACGATGATGTGAATGGTTAACGGAACAAACCAAGGAAAAATGTTTAGTTAACTAAACAAACGAAGGAAAATGTTTAGTTAACTAAACAAACGAATGAAAAGGTTTAAGGAGCTAAGATGCATGAACATTGTAAATTGTTTTGGATTTCCACTGCTTTCTTTAAATGAGGATTGTGAATTAGTTAACGAATAATAAACTTGACTTGTAAATATTATTTCTTGGTTTTATATAGATTTATTTAGCATGTTCAAGAAAACGGTCAATAGATTTTATTGCCTTATTGTATGCGCTCGCTGTTACAATTCGATAGCATAATTGTTTCTTGTATTTACATCAGTTATGGTATTTCGTTATATATACAAGTTCAATTATAGTATGTTTACTTCAATGTGTATTTCAGTTTCCATTATTGTACGTTATAATGTATATGTTTCATGGTAATAGAAACCAAGTAGGGGGTAACCTTCAGGGTGGTACCCACATGCATGAGTGAGGATAATGAAAGAACCCTAAAGGCGGGTATATGCCAAAAAATGAAAGAACCCTAAAGGCGGGTATATGCCGGAAAAAGAAAGAACCCTAAAGGCGGGTATATGCAGGAAATAGGGAGTTGAGGGAGATGGATAGTCCGGATCTAGCCTAGCTGCTAGGATACATCCTTACCAAGTCGGGAAAGGGACTAGTATGCACACAGGAGGTTAGAATCCGTACAGCTATGCCATCTCAAAGGACAATCCTCAATCTCCAGCTCGATGTACGAGTTAAGAACGAACGAAGAAAACGAACATAATGAAAGAGTTGATTTGGGTGGCTCCATTCCAAGAAAAACTAAAGAGAGAAATGCATAAATTGTTTTCCCTCATCTCCTTACTGGGCGTAAGCTCACGTCCTTACTTGTGGTGTAGGTATAATGACGAACAAATAGTAAACGAATAAGAAGAAGATGAGAAACGCATAACGAGGCGGAGATGGATGATTTTGCACGCACAGGATTCGGGCTGGCAAGGCAAAGACAAAAGAAAGTAAACGGTTATGAATCAACGAAGTTAAAGGGAAGTAAACGGTTAAGAATCAACAAATTTATTTGTCAAGTTTTATTTGATAGACGTAATGTTTGAATGACTTCGTATTTCTTTTGAAAGATTTCTTACGCTTCCGCTATGATTTACAAAGGGTTTTTTTATAACGTTTCCGCAAGACTTTAAACAGATGATTTTTATTATTTACGCTTTCGGATTTAAAGTTGGTTTTAACGACGAGTTTTAAGAAAATGTTAGTAGCGATTCGGATTTACGCACTCTGATTCAGTTGAAAAAAAAAATTCAAATTTTTACGCCATTTTAACGATTTATGAAAATCCGGGTCGTTACAGATGAATTCTTAAGGAATCACCATTTATAATTTAGCACAAGATAATGAATCGGAAATTAAAGCGCAATCTATCTAATCTTAATTCTCTCAAATATAACTCGCAAGTTTATGTGTTGGGAAGTATTGGATTTACAATAATAGCTCACAGTGGGTAATATTCGAGTATTGATTTTGGCAGGGCTTCGCCTCGAATATCCGATTGTTGTGGAGAGCTTGGAATGATCTTGTATTTATAGGCAATGGAGTTTCAGACGCGGTTCCTCGTCTGCAGTCGTCCGCATGTGACCGTTGGAAAATATCTGTTGAAATCCATCCATTAAAAATATAGTCGTTATGCATATTTTGGACTTTAGGATGCAGAGCCCCTCATCCACACTCATCCAAATGTTCACGATTCACCACTTGAGGACGAAGATCCTCATCCTCACTCTCATCCTCTATCATCTGAAACTTCACTATTCAGCTGTTTAAGACGCAGATCCTCATCCACACACTCATCCTCTAGAGTACGAAAACACCCTAAAAAATGACAGATTCAAAATGGACTTGTCTGAGTTCGTCCTTACTCGTCCGAAAACACTCAGGACACATTTCTTCATCCTCAGTTCGTCCTAAAACACAAGGGGCACAACTGTGGAAAATTTCGGACGCGATGACTTGTCCGCAGTATCATTCCCACGAACACAGACCAGATTGGGATACTTTTCCTTCATCCGCAGCTCGTCCGCACTTCACTCCAAAATAAACCCTGAATTATATTGAGTCCTAAAATGATATGTCATACTACATGGACTTAAATAAACATGTTAGCACATTAATAATACCCATTTTGAGGGTATTTCCAATAAACACGGATATAAATATGATTATAAAACAATAAGAATAATATCCAAAAAATATATAATATAACACAAAATACAACTTAGCCTAACAAAAAGGCTAACAATCTCCCAATTTTTTGATGATGACAAAATCTAATAAGTTGTTTATCCTAAAACTAAGCATTTGCATATAAATATTGCATATTATATTTGTCCAATTGAGTTTTGCAATTTATCAAACAATTAACTCATGCAACATGTTATTCAACATCCCCTAAAATATATCACAACTTATATATCTTTCTCCAATTTTTTGTTATAATAAAAAAGAATTCCTAGGGGAGGAGAGTCCTAAAACAAACAAGAATTTTATCAAGTTAAAATCATCAAAATATTCATCTAAAAAATTCCCCCTTGAGCATTATCAACATGAGTATAATGAGGGAATTAACATTAGAATCCAAATACAATCTCAACAATTAATGCTACCTAAAAAAAACATTTCTCTCCCTTAATCAAGGAATTAAACCAAAAATCAAGTAACGGAGGGAAATAGACATTTCATTTCAACTTGTTAAAAAAAGAAATACCAATAGTAAATAACCACATTAGTACAAGTTCAATCAAAAGGTGGTCTTCCTCTTTTTGTCATAAAGCTTACACACATTTGAGGAAAACTCTTAGCATTACAATCCAAGTAATAGATACAAAAAGAATCAAGAAATAGAATCCAAAATAAGTTCAACAAATTAAACCAATTTCTATTTTCCAGCAAGAGATACCCAATTTGTAAACCACAATCAAAAAGAATTCTAAGAAAAGGATTCTTCCTCTTTGTCATTAAGCATACAAATTTAATTGAGGGAAATATGCATTTAGATCAAAGGAATATATACCAACTTTAGACCTAGAATGATAAATCAATTATCAATTTCTAAACGTGGTATCAATGGAAGAAATAAGAAATTAACTAAGAATACCAACTATTGATTCACAATTAAAACCAACACAAATTTTTTGAAGATTCACACCTATTGTAAACCCAAAGTTAAAATCAAATCAATTTTGCAAAGAATGATACCAATTGTAAATTCAAAAATAAAATCTAAAATTAGAAATCTATGAGAGATATCAAATTTATAATCAATTTTTCAATTTCTAAAAATAATATCAATTGAAGAAATAAGAAATTTAACAAAAGATACCAATAGAAGATTCACAATTAAGAATAAACACATTTTTCAACCATTGATACCAATTGTAACTCCGAAGTGAAATCCAAAATTTAAGTGTATGAGAGATACTACATTTATAATCAAAATATCAATCAAAAGAAATTATTGGGGATATAATCCAAGTTTAAAACTTTGCTCTCCCCCTTATAACAACAATAAAACAATTTAAACATTTCTCTCCCTTTTAAAAATATCATCAAGCAAAGAGGAGAGAGTCCAAATTAAAGAACCATCCAAGTTTAATAAAAAATATATGTCAATTGTTAAAACACAATTCATAGATGAATTCAAATTTTGAAACCAAATTTTCTTCCCCTATCATTATTTGCAAATCCAAATAGTTGGGGAAATTTCATATATACCAAGTTAAAAAAAATTGAGCGAATAAACCAATTTGAAGCAAATTGAGCTCAATAAGTCCAAAATACAAAATAGTTCTACAAATGATACCAATTAAAAAAGATAAGTTCAATGATATCAATTGTTGAAATTTAACTTAAGAACAAGGATTGATATCAATTTAAAGATTTCAAAAACAAAAGTCATTGTTGATACCAATTGTTGAAATAAAATTCAATCTCACAAAATACCAATTGATATAATCTATCTTTCAAAATATTCAAGTTAAAGACCATTTCTCTCCCCCTAAATCATTACACATAATTAAACAATTGAGAATTGAAATCCAAGATAAATATCAATTGTAGAAGTTTAAAGAAGCAAAACACTTATTAATACCAATTGAGAGATTTCAAATCAATAGAAAATTATTGATATCAATTTGAAAATCAACTACAAAAACTCGTACCCCTTTAAATCAAAAAATAAGTCATTTGGGGAAAAAAAGGGAACCACATTAAAATCTTTATAATATAATAGCAATTGAAAGACAACTAAATTCATTTAAGGATTTAAAATCAAAGAAATGATTATGGAAACCAAATTGAAAATTAAATACAAGTTTTGCTTCCTTTTGATGATAAACAAATTTGAGTTATAGCGGAAGCATAAACATTAAAGTAAAAAACAATCGTATTTTTCTCCCCCTAAATCCATTAACAATATTCAATCTATGGAGAATTCAAAATTAAAACAAATCAATTTTTTTAAAACATTTATCTCTCCCTTTATTACAAAAAAAAAATCCATTTTATGGGGAAATATCAAGATTAAAGCCCAAACAGAAGCAAAACCAACAAAATTAAAAACAATACAAACAAATATCTCTTAATAACTAACTCTCCCCTTTTATCGATTAATTAGTTTCAATTCAAGAAAAATTTTAAAATTTCATAACAAAAACAATTGTCAAATCAATTTATGACTCCCTTTTTTTGTCCATGTACACATTTAATCCAAAGGAGAAGTCCATGAATCAAAATTAATATCCAACAATTTAATATATAAAACTAGAAAACCAATTGTTGGAAGCAAAATCTCAAGCAACAAAAATAATTGACGTAAAAAATTATGCAAAATTTAACTTAAAGATATCAATTGCAAGAGTTGATACAAATTTCAACCGAAGATAAAAAAAATCTATCAAAGGTTTCAAAAAGAATATATTCAACCAATATGCAAATTGAATATCTTCCATTCCAAACTCCAAAATATAAAAAATAAGTTCAAAACTATGTATTGAAGAATTTGAGTTAATTCAATTTAATCAAAAATAGAAAGACAAATTAAGTCAATTGTCATATCTAATATATTCACGTTAATTCAAATTAAAACACAAACAAATTGAATTTCTCCCCCCTAAATCAATGATTAAAATAAAATCTATGCGAATTATCAAAGTTTAAATCAAGAGCGGATTATCAAAGTTTAAAATCTAAGAAGTGTAATCCCTTTTCATTGATTTTCCAAGGAGTGTAATCAACGGATTGTATAAATACTTTCATTCTACACTTCCAAGTCAAATAATTACAACCATCAAAGTGTGAAGGTGTAGATGTGCATTGACTTTCAACAATCCTATTGGAATCCATAATATGCGTGTATAGATAATTTCTAATCAATGAAATTCAAATAAATTTAAACAATGAAATTCAATCTAATTTATACAGTAGATGCAACTCACCAGTTGTTAGCAATGTGCACAAAATATCACACAAAAATTTAAATCCTTGCTCTGATACCAATTATAGGATCGATATACGCCTATAGAAGGGGGGGGGGGAATAAAGCGTATTAACTTTTTCGTGCGATATTTAAATTCTCTAAATCCCTAAGTAATTTATCGAATATGATTAAATATGCAATCACATTAAATGCGTAAATTAAAGAGTAAGGGATAGAGAGAGTGCACACAATATTTGTTTACGCGGTTCGGCAAACTCGCCTACGTCCACGCTCCAAGTTCCACGTGGAGATGCACTAAGCAATTAGTTTACGGGTGCCAATAAAACCGTTTACAAGTTAACTATTAAACGGGGCATCACCCTTGACTAATTCTAAGGTCGTCAACCTTTGACAATTGCGGGACGTCACTCTTAAATTGACTATTGAGGGCGTCACCCAATGATTGAACTTACGGGCGTTCAATCGAGCCTATGAGTGTTTTGGGTTGTCACCCTCATGTGATGAATTCTTAGGAAATCATCTTTTACAATTTAGCACAAGATAATGAATCCAAAATTAAAGCACAATCTATCTAATCTGAATTCTTCCAAATATAACTCACAAGTTTATGTGTTGAGGAGAATTAGATTTACAATAATAGCTCACAGTGGGTAATATTCGAGTATTGATTTTGGCAGAGCTTCGCCTCGAATATCCGATTGTTGTGGAGAGCTTGGAGTGATCTTGTATTTATAGGCAATGGAGTTTCGGACACGGTTCCTCGTCTGCAGTCGTCCGCATGTGACCGTTGGAAAATATCTGTTAAAATCCATCAGTTAAAAATATAGCCGTTATGCATATTTTGGATTTTAGGATGCAGAGCCCCTCATCCGCACTCATTCGAATGTTCACTGTTCACATCTTGAGGACGCAGATCATCATCCTCACTCTCATTCTCTATCATTCGAAACTTCACTGTTTAGCTGTTTAGGACGCAGATCCTCATCCGCACTCTCATCCTCTAGAGTCCAAAACACCCTGAAAAATGACAGATTCAAAACGGACGTGTCCGAGTTCGTCCTCACTCGTCTGCATTCGTTCGAAAACACTTTGAACGCATTTCTTCATCCTCAGCTCGTCCTAAAACACAAGGGGCACAACTCTGGAAGATTTCAGATGCGATGGCTCGTCCGCACGAACGCAGACCAGATTGGGATACTTTTCCTTCATCCGCAGCTCGTCCCCACTTCACTCTAAAATAAACCCTGAACTATATTGAGTCCTAAAATGATATGTCATACTACATGGACTCAAATAAATATGTTAGCACATTAATAATACCCATTTTGAGAGTATTTTCAATAAACACAGATATAAATATTATTATAAAACGATAAAAATAATATCTAAAAAATATAAAATACAACATAAAATACAACTTATTGATTTATTAAATTAACCAATATTTTAGTTATCATCAAAATACAACTTAGTCTAACAAAAAGGCTAACACCATCGTCCGTCCGCGCCCCTCCTCCCATCCTAGACGTCCATCGTCATCAACAAAGGGTGTCCTTAATCCACAACAGTCATCCCTCTTACTGGATTAGGTTTGGGCGTCCCTCTTCATTGAAGGACGTCCATCGTTGGTTTCCGTTGGACGGTCCTTGACTTTTCTTAGCGTTAATGTGGCTACAACATTTGCCTTTGTAATTTTTGACGAAAAATGTGATTAGAAGGTTTGCGTCGTTTATTTTTGATAGTTTAAAGTTTTAGTTATTTGCAAATATTCTTCAAGATTTGCCGTGTTTCTTCTCTTAACTATAAGATTTGTTTTATTAATTTTTCTTAAAAATAAGTACAATTTTAACTTTATCGTACGAGATAATGTACCGCGAACACTGCAACATATGTTTTTGTACAAATTAGATTTTAATATATGTGTCTTGAGTAATTTACTTTCTGTTGTTAAATTTTTATTAAATGATACGTGTATGCATATGTCTTTTTTTTTTTTTCTCCAAATTATCCCATTAATCTCTCTGTCACGTATCCACGGTCCACCATTGATGGTCCTTCAAGGATAACTGAATTTCCCTAAACGTTGAGAATGAAGATGAACCATCTACCAATTTACCAACACGAGAGCAGCGTAATGTGGGGCTACGGCGTCGTTTAACCCTCCTGCAATTAGACACTATTTGCCAATAGCAGAGGGCGGCTTCGTTTAATCGTCAGTTTCCAACCTTCTCCTTCAATCTCCTTCCCTTTCTTCCACGATCTCCACATCTGAGAAAGAAAACCCCAGATATCACTCAACTAAGAAGTTAAGCTTCCATTGCTTGAGCAAGAAGGAATTCAAGAAATCCAGTGCATTAATAGTCGATACATTTCTTTATCGGAAGCTCTACACCAGCGCCAGTGCTGAAACTTTTCTCCTCAAAAAAATTACAGTAATGTCTTCAAAAACCCAAGATTAAAACACCGCCAACAACAGAAACCAATCTAGAACAGTAACAAACATCTATTAAATTTCCAGAGCCTATATCCTTAAGGAGCTCATATTTTTCCATTGTTATTGCTTAATCTAAGTCGAAATCCCAAAAATCCAAAAAAAAAAAGATTAAGATTGAAGCTCTGAGCTTCAATTCAACGTCTGCACCATCAAAAGGCAAGGAGAAGCAGACGCTGAGAGTGGCAGCTTACAGAGGAATAGAATTCAGAGAAAGGAAGAGGAAAATGGATTTGAGGGGGAACTGAGAGAGAGAGAGTAGAACAGGAAAGAAGCAATCTAATTGTTAAAATTTCAATCTTTGATCTCCTTTCTTTCCAGATAAAACTCTCGAAGAAAAGGAAGGAATCTAGAGAGATAACCCATTGCATCTATGTTTATGATCTAAACAGCTCTGGAAGAAGAACCACTCAGGAGCTCTGTAAAAAAATCCACAGTAAACGCTGGATTTTTCCATGGTTGCAATCAATACTTATAGCATACAAGACCAACGTGATTTACATGTGAATAATGAAAAAATGGAGAATGGAATACCCAAAGACAACAATGAGTGAGCATCCAACAAACAAATTCCAATATATTCATTTACTTGGAATTCTTAGCTTTCAAATCAGCTGCTCCTGTTTTGATTGTAGATTTGGCAAGGGTAGAAGGCTTGACGACACTTTTGGGATCAAGGGCCTTTCGGATCTTGAAAGCAGCCCACGCAGTGCCTATAGCATGACCTGCTGCGTCAAGACTTTCATTCGTCGCATGGCTAGCTTTCTCCCCATACCTGCACCATTCACACACAAGATAAAACGCATTATAATTATACACTAAACTGTCGTTTCAAGTTGTTTTGCAGAGTAAATATGTGATTCTTTAAACTAGGTTTTAGATGAACTTCACCTGTGGGAGACGAGCTCGGTGGTCACAGTTGAGGATGTAGACATGACATTTTTTCCGGCCACTTCAACAGCATCACAAACTTTACCTGTTAACAAGACAATATGCTTCAAGTAGTGATATAACTAGGCAAAAATCCAAGTTGATGCACGCAGACTGTCTAGGATTTCAGCACTCACTAAATCCATCCAGAGAAGCAAGCACAATTTCCCCAGGGAGGAGGCCGAAGAATTTCTTGCCTACTTTAGAATTCGCCACTGAACTTGTGAAAAATCCAGAAACTTTGATAACTCCAGACAGGACTCCATTCGCTACTTTCTCTGTCATTTTTGTTACCCTCTTAACCCTACATAAATTTGTCACTCTTTAAGCTTCAGTTCCATCTAAACCATGCACAGAAATAAACTAGAAACAGATTAAAATGGTCAAACCAGTGACAAAAAAAGACGCTTTTTTTTTTCCGACCTAACAGTCCAAAGACGGCATTTTTACCAGGATCTAAATAAAACCAAGCAGAACAAAAAACAAAAAGGTCAAACATGAAACCTCGTGTACATCCACACTGCATTTAGTATCCAGATATCCATTAAAAGTAGTAAATTTAGAATAAGTTAACGGACATTTCAATTTTAACAAGATAAAATGAATAAAGTTGACCTTTTGATTCTCTTCAAGGTTTCCGGGTCGATTTCTACTTCAGATTTAGGGCCCATCCTCTTCTTCATTACCTCATTCCCCCGTTTCAACCTCTCCACAGTCACATCGCCACACCAGAGAATCCCCTTAATCACTTGACCTGTACCACCAGCGATCAACTTTGCAGCTGTCCCACTGTAATCCTCCACGTTAGGAGCCAATGTCGTCCAGTAAGCCGCACACTTTCCTTCCATCAGTTCCTTCTTCTTCTCCGATTTCAGATCTGCCGGAGACATCTCCTTCGCCAGAGACACATCAAGTGCCTCTCCCTTCTTCGCTTTATCCGACACCTTCTGTACCGCGAAGCTACTATATTGACTCAAAATTCTATCTAATTCCTTCAATAATTTCTCTTTCCCTTTTGATGCGATCGTTAGCCCGTAATTCAAAATGTTTTCAAAGCCATGGTCATTCCTTCTTCCCTCCTCCTCATCGCTCGAATCGGAATCGGAACTGGAATCTTCCTTTTTCGGAGCGCGAAGAGAGAAGAAGTAATGTGATTCGTCGAGTTTAACGGCCACTTCATCCTTTGTCAAAGGCCATTGGATTTCATCAGCGACCTGGGCGAGCACTGCAATAACATTTTCGCCCTGTCGTAGAAGGACAATGGAAAAATCACCACAAGCGAGCTCGACACTATAATTCCTGTCAATGAGATTAAGAATGGCCCCAGAGATTTTGAAAAGAACCTCCTCCGTCGCTACAGGAGGAGCGGAAGGAGGAATAGGATCAGAGTTGTGATAATCGTCCCGGTCCGGGAACAGATTCTCAACGAGATCTTTCATGTCGATGGTGGGATAAAGGTTAGAAGAAGGAGGAGGAGGATTGAGATCGGAATGAGAGATGGGAGGAAGAGGTGCATCGGGATTTGTTTGTATAACTTGAGGATATAGAGAGTTTCTGTTATTGGGGTTAGCATAAGACATTGAAAATGGGTTGGGTAGAAAGAATCGAGCTTCGGAAACCAGAGAGAAGAAAAGGTCTGAGAGGGAAAGTTAATGGCGACGAGGGCGACCAGCGCGGGGGAAAAGGTGGTTACTTTACTCGCTTACGATGAATGAATGATTCAGTTCTGTTGCGGTTTTTGATTGGTTATTCGCTTTGTTCCTTGCCCGGCGTTAACTGTCCCGTCCGCCGATGGCCGGTCTAACTTCTCCGCGTCCACTGCGGGCCAGAAGTATTGGAAAAACATGTACTCATCAAGAGAGAGCGTGGTATCCACACAAATTATGAGTGATTGGAGAGATAAGAATATTCAAAATTGTAGAATAAAACAGACCATGAAATACCATTGCCTACAGGTAGTCAAACTAGTTATAGATTTTTTGGTAAATGACAAATCAACCATCGTGATTTGTGATCAATGACAAGTCAACTAATAGGGTATTTTTTTTAACAAATTAACCACTAACGTATGGAAAAATCATAAAGCAAACATCGCAGTTACGTTTTTTGTTCTCCGTTAACAAGTTAAAACGCGATGTCACCGCGTTTTTACGCGAGGCACCGCATTTTTACGCGGTGACAGTGCCTTTAAATTCCATCTACACAGATTCAGATTGAGCAGATCCAAATCTGGATCTGGCGATCTGCGAGACCCGCGACGACGAGAGTACGAAGCTGCGACGCCACGACGAGAGTTCGAAGCTGCGACGCGACGGGTTGGCGACTGCGACGCGATGGGTTGGCGACGAGGAGTTGGCGAGTGCGACTGCGATTTGCGACGACGAGTTGGCGAGTGCAATTTCTCAACTGATTCCGATATAGTTTCATTGCTTTGCTCCCCTGTTCTGATATCTGAGTGCGGTACAAATAGTTTCATTAGTTTCAATTTCTGATTGTGGTACAGATAGTTTCATTAGTTTCGTTGCTTTGCATTACAGATTTGTATTACAGAGATTGTGGTACAGATAGTTTCATTATAGATAGTTTCATTGATTTGCATTACAGATTTGCTCCCCTGTTCCGATTTGCATTACAGATAGTTTCATTGCTTTGATTAACTTAAGTTGGGATACCCAGCAATGTCGATGAAATATTTTTGGTTGCAGAGCAATCTGTAATGCAATTTACAGATTGATTTACAGATTGCAATCTGTAATGCAATTTACAGATTGCAATCTGGAATGCAATCTGTATTCCAGATTGCAATATGGAAATTGCAATTTACAGATTGATTTACAGATTGCAATATGGAATGCAATTGCAATCTGTAATATAGATTGCATTCCAGATTGCAATCTGGAATGCAATGTATAGATTTGTGTTGCTTTTGGTGATTGTGTTATCTTTGAAGACTTAAAGAGTATATGTACTGAATTGAAGAAAGAATCTCTTCTCTAGTTTTGTTGTTTTTTCTTGGCAATCAAGTTGTTTACTTTGATTGATTTATATACGATAGACTATTTGCGTAAATACTATTATACTGACTTATGACATTTCGTTGGGTTATTATACTGCAGGTTGGCGAATTACTCAGGGAGCACAATGGACCGAGCTAGGAAATTCATGCAGAAGCGTGGGAGGAGAAGGGGGGAGGCTAGTGAAAGACGAGCAACCGAGGCGGTGGAAGCCGCGTGGGGTGAATATGTTCAACATGAGGCGGTTGAAGAAGTTGAACAAGCAACGACAGTGGAAGACGAAGACACCGCCGAGCTTGAACAAGGAGAAACAGAGTTATTATTCAGTACAGATGATGCCAGAAGACGATATGAAGAAGATGTTGAACACTGTGGCATTATTGTTTCCAAAGTAGTCGATTTTGACTCTTTCACGGAAATGGGCATTCAACATATGCTGGAAAATGCTGGATTACTCGGGTTGTGTCGGATGGGGGGCACTTATTGCGAGAGAGTCATTAAGATGTTTTACGCAAATTTCCAACTTTCTGAGGAGCCAGTTGAGGTGCAAACCTATATTTTTGGACGGGAGTTGAGATTCACTCCCGACCATATCAATACAATACTTGAATGTTATGGGGCAAGCGAGGAATATTATGGCATAGCTAAGACGAAGCCACCATTTATCAAGGAAGGAGATGGGCTAGCTGTTCTTAGATTGTTGCACAAGGATCCTGAGATTGCCCATTACAAGAGGCCAAAGGCTAATGAGTTGAATGTAATGGCCCGAGTAATCCACATGATATTGACGTACACAATTTTGCCTAGGATTGGGTATCGAGACCATGTTACAAACATGGATCTGTATATTTTGGAGAAGGTGTTCAGGGAAAAAAAAGTGAACATTGGATATATCATAGCGAAGCACATGGAAGAGGTCGTCAACAACCCATCAATGAGCCTACAGTACAATTGGCTTATCCAGACTATAGTTGAGCAGTTTGGGGTTCCCATTTCTGCGAATGAGCTAAGAATTGAAGCGACGATCACTGACACCTACAAAAGAGCCAACTTGGATCGATTGGACATCACCCAAGTTGATGGCGGATGGTTCCGCAAATCCAAATAGAAGGCAGCACCTCCACCCGTTACAGAGCCTCAGTATGCAGGCACCTCTTATGATATGCCGCCTCCTCCCCACTTAGAGCCTGAGTATGCGTATGCAGCCCCCGAATATGAAATGCCACCTCCTCCACAATCATCACACTTTACTGCGATGCCTGAGGAGTCGTCTGCCTGGATGAACAGAATGGAAGAGCTCCATCATGCGTCGATGACCAGAATGCAAATGATGGAGGAGCACGTGCAAAGGCAACAAATCGAGCTACAAAGAGCTAACGAGCTCGCAACAGAGAGGTGGGCCATTGCCCAACAGTGGCAGGTGGAAGCATCAGAGAGCAGACGCGCCGCAGAGCAGTGGCGTATGCAAGAGGCGGAGCTTGCTGAAGCGAGGCATAGAGAAGTTGAACAGTGGCATCTTCAAGAGGCGGACCTCGCAGCAGAGAGGTATCGCCAATCCGAACAATGGCATGTTCGAGAAGAGGAGCGACATGTTCGAGAATAGCAGCGACACCGTGAGGTGTTGGCCACACTCAAGAGACGTGGGAGGCGATTAGCCCGATCATCATCCTCGTCATCGCCCAATGACGCACCTGATGCCACATTCCGCCTGTAAGTTATTTATGTTTTACGCAAAGTCCAGGTTTTTATTTTATTTTTGTTTCACGTGATGATGTGTTGTTGATTTGCAGTGACCCTGTCAGTCGCCGCCAAGGATCACCTGGAGCTGGGGCGCTCCAACCTCTACCCAGAAGAGTTGTGCGCGTGGTACGTCTTTCATTTTGTTATATGTGTGTTCAATCATGTTCATGCAACTGTTAGGATCTCGGCGTTGTTTGCAGCCTGTGTCGGTCATGTCCTCGTTCAAGATATATGTCCAGACAAATACCCGTTACAACAAAGAGACGTGCGCAATTCTTGGGGGAAAGTTGGAGGGCGAACATTACATTGTCTCACATCTCATCTTTCAAGAACAAGAAGGGACGCCAAATACGGTGCGAACCCATCTTTGTATGTTAGTGTATAATTTATTATCTTACTACTCATCCGAACTTATATGCAGTGTATTGCGAGCAATGAAGAAGCCATATTGGCGTTTCATCAGTCAAAGAATCTATTGCAATTAGGGTGGATTCAAGTAAGTCACCATCTCATTTCTCCGAGTTATCGTGCATGTTCTCTTGAGATGATCTTATAACTTGTTTACATTGCAGACACACCCAAAGCAAGGGTTGTTTATGTCCTCCGTTGACTTGCACACCCAATATGGGTACCAGCGATTGTTGTTGGAGTCCATCTCTATCATTGTAACTCCATCAGACAAAAAGACGTATGTACTGTCTCTTGTGTAAATTCTTAATCTTGCTTTCCACGTCACTGACAAACAATTATTAACTTTGCATTGCAGGCCATACGACATCTTCCGGCTTACGGAAGAAGGGATGTTGGTGATGTCCAGCTGCAGAAATGAAAAACACTTCCACGAGCACGAACGTGAAATCTTTAAGTATAAGGGTGAGTTATACGGTGCTGCAGACGGGGTTCTATTGGACTCGAACGGAAGTTGTCTTTCAGAGGATTTGCGCCCGCCTCAGCCACGGCCACCGCCCTGGTCCAGAAAGAAGGCGCCATAATATAGTTCGTTCAGTATTTTTGTAGTTTATGTTTAGTTTAATTTGTGTACATTTTCTTTTTTGTTGTAAATTATGTGTAGTTTAAAGATTTCTGTGGTTGATTATGTTTACTTTAATGCTTGTACATTCTGGAATTGCTGCGGAGTTTTGTGCAGGATGTATGAAAATGGCGTTGTGGGAGTAAAGTAATAGAGGAGGTTCTGGCAAAAAATTTTTTGGATACCTTGCATATAAACACTCATGACACTGAAATAACTTCACGAACTAAACTGTCTCGTTACAGAAATAACGTCACGCAATTCACCCTCGCTCGCAAGAGGCCGCGCAAAAATGCTATCTGTTTGCAAGACACCGCGTCACCGCGTTCGACACACCGCGTTCTACGCGGTGTCTCTCGCGTTCGAGACACCGCTAAGAAGGCGGTGTCTCGCGAGACACCGCGTAGAAGGCGGTGTCTTGCGAGACACCGCCTTCTATGCGGGGTGTCGAACGCGAGACACAGCACCGCCTTCTACGTGGTGTGTCGAACGTGAGACACAACTAAGAACGCGGTGTCTTCTCTGAAGACACCTACTCTACTCTTTTTAACTCTGTCTTCTCCAGTCAAATTGGCATATTCGAACGCATTTCGGAGTCTATTAAGTAACCCTAAAAATTCTTGAGAGCTTCAAAGAGCGATTAGCGAAGGTGAAAAATTTGTTCAGAAGCAAATGGCGAGTGAAGAGCCTGTTATCAACCGTCAACTTGAAGTGGGACCCACAATCACTTGTGCGCTCAATGAAAATGAGGTACATCAAATTGGAAATGAAGATGCGATTGTTTTGCATTCCGTATCAATAACTCTACATGAGGAGGACAATGACGACCTCCGTTCTTTATGTGAATCAACTAGTGATGAAGACATGGACATGTCCGAGAGTAGGCCTAGACGTCCAACACAAGTAGAAGACAGATTCCCTGGATTGGGCCTAGGTAAAAAGTACAGTTCATTGAAGAAGATTAGAGAAGAAATTGTTGAGCATGCATTGACGAACGAGTATGGAATTAAATTCCCCCATAGTGATGCACATCGACTGAGGGCTGCTTGCCAGGAAGGCTACCCGTGGCGGTTGCACGCCTCACAACTAAAAGATGAGATGACCTTCCAAATAAAATTTTACAATGACATTCACACATGCTCCAGAAAGATGGAAAGTCGTCTTGCTACTGCCAAATGGGTTGCAACTCATTACTTAGACAGATTTAAAAGTCAGGCAGATTGGGACCTTCCGAACATAATTGAGACAGTGAGGAAGGACTTTAATGTTAATATCTCACCCAGTCTTGCTAGAAGGGCAAGAAGTGCAGCAAAAAAAATTAATGAAGGTGATGGAAATGAGCAATATAAATTCATATGGTCGTATGCAGCGGAGATTCGGAGGTCTAATCCGAGGAGCTCCGTGCGTGTGGACCTCGATATGAGTGTATTTAAAAGAATGTACATGTGTTTGGCTGCATGCAAGACGGCTGTGCTAACTTGTGGTAGACGACTTATTTGTTTGGATGGTTGCCATTTGAAGGGAGCCACTACAGGCCAGTTGCTCACAGCTGTGACCATCGACGGGAATGATGGCATGTATCCAATTGCTGTAGCAGTGGTCGAAGCAGAAAATAGGAATTCATGGAGCTGGTTTCTAGGATTATTGCTCGATGATCTAAACACTCCATCTGGCAATGGATGGACAATCATTTCTGACCGTCAAAAGGTGCGGTTCATTGCTTTTGCCTTATGTGTAAAAGTTATGCATTTTGTAGGAATATGACTAATATTATGAATGTTTACAGGGTCTAGTGCCAACTGTGAGCGCGGTGGCAGGGCAAGCTGACCATCGATTTTGCATCCGACACCTGTATGCCAATTTCCAAAAACAATTTAAAGGCAGGTTGTTAAAGGATGCAATGTGGGCCACATCTCGAGCCACTACTGTGAGACAATTTGACATCCTGGGCCAAACATGCCTTCAGCTCCATCCCGAAGTGCGACATAAGCCTTAACAATCTGAGTGAGTCATTCAACGCCTGCCTCCTACCAGCCCTGGACAAACCAATTCTTAGTATGTTCGAGATCATCCGGAAGGGCATCATGGGTAGGATTGTGAAAAAAAATGAAAAGATGGCTCACTTGACGGACCTTTTGTGTCCAAAGATCAGCACTCGGCTCGCCAAACTACAACTTACCGGGCGAAATTGGAGCCCCCAGTTTGCAGGAGCTGCCCAGTTTGAGGTCACCAATGGTAACGAACAGTACTCTGTCGATTTGGACAGGTGTACTTGTACATGTTACCAGTGGGAGTTGACCGGCATCCCATGTGTCTATGCAGTCCTGTGCATTCACTTCATGAGGAGATCCCCTGAGGAGTTTGTGCATGCGTGCTATCATCGGGAAACATACATGGCGATGTACTCCCACTTTATCCGGCCCGTCAATGGACCGATCGAGTGGCAGCCGGTGACCAATCTTGATCCTATTATCCCACCGCCATTTAAAAGGCTTCCAGGAAGACTGCGCAAACGTAGAATACGGGATGTGGACGAGGCTCCAAGCTGGACAGTGCTGAGCAAAAGAAATGTGAACGTCACTTGTGGTCAGTGTGGGCGTGTTGGGCACAATTCTCGTACATGCGATGGTGGAGGTGAGTCAAGTGCCGGGGCTTGCAGAGGGCGAGGCAAAGGCAGGGGTGGCAGAGGCAGGGGTGGCAGAGGGAACATTTATGGGGTTCAGAGTTCCTGAGACAGCCCCCGAGACAATTCCTGACCTAGTTCCTGAGACAGCTCTCGACAGAGTTCCTGACACGCAGGTGAGCCCTTTATCACATTTTTGTTTTCAATTGATGTTTGAAATATGCTAATTTCATTTGCATTGTGTTGTGCAGGAGTCTGATGCGCAAGGTCCACACACACAATCATACACAAACGTGGACCTTAACCTTCCGTGACACAGAGGGAACACAATTGTTTTACAATTTCAGTTGATGGATAGTTGGATGTTATTTAATACTTGTCTACTTGTAATGATATTACGGTGAATAATAATGCACTGATGTTAATTGGGTTGAGTTTAAGGTGATTGGTAAGTTTTATGTTATGTAATTTCTAGGTATGGGTGTGGTTCTGGTATGCTATTGTAAGGTTAGATTAGTTAAGTGTAAGATGTGTTAGTATGAAAATGTTTCTCTATTACTTTACTCCCCCAACGCAATTCTCATGCATTCAGTATCTTCACAAACATTTTTTATCAAGTATAAACTACAACGGACATCATTGAACTATAGATTAATTACAACGGGTGTGTTTTTTTACGCGGGGTCTGTTCGTCGAGTCGCGGGATCTGTTCGTCGCGGGTTCCTGGAATTTCAAGTGTTCTGGTCTTTTGCAAAAAAGACAGTGTCTGGTGCGAGACACCGCGTTTTTACGAGGTGCCTCGCGTTTTTAAGCGGTGACAACGCGTTTTACGCGCTGCCTCACGTAAAAACGCGGTGAAACCACATAAAAACGCGGTGCCTCGGGTAAAAACGCGGTGACACCGCGTTTTAACTTGTTAACGGAGAACGAAAAACGTAACTACGATATTTGCTTTGTTATTTTCCCATACGTCAGTGGTTAATTTGTTAAAAAAAATACCCTAGTGGTTGACTTGTCATTGACTACAAACCACGATGGTTGATTTGTCATTTACCCTAGATTTTGGTTTTGTATCTTTTGAAATTAATTATTCAGTTTTTAGTTTTAAGAGGGAGAAACCAGAAAAAAAATCGCAAGGAATTAGACCTAGAACCGAACTCGAGTCTCGGTTTCAGTCTGGTTCAGTTCTAGTTCTAAACTGGTTTTTCTATTTGGTCTTTGTTTTTTTGCTATTCCTAATCTAGTCTGAATATAATCTGTTCCCCTGTCTTCTTCCATGCCTTTGATTTGTAATGTTGATAAGAAGAGGTCGAAACATTATATTTCTGTAAGATATTACTAGGAGGAATGCTTCTACAGATTTGGTTTATGTAAATAGGTATTTTAAAATTTTCAACTGCAGAATGTGAGGGCCAAAATGAGTGATTTTGCGCCTGATAAAGGTGGGCTTCGATTTGATATCTTATGGAGTTGATTCTGACACTCGTAGCCAAAACTATGGTCCTTTGAAGTTGAAGAGGTCAAGAATCTCCATCAAGAATCTAATAAAAGAATTCGATTCGTAAAACACATACATAGATCAATTAGTAAAAACTAAGTTTTTAATTTCAGAGGCTACCTAGTATGAGAATTTTCCCGATTCTTTCAAAAGTTAAACGGAGAACAGTTTTATACCCCCCTGCCATAAGATGGACAACACAAATCGGTTCTCGGTTCTAGTTCCCGGTTCCGGTTCTGATTCCAAACCTCTTGGAACTGACCATTCAGTTCTTGGTTCTAAGAGTGAGGAATCGAAATCGTAAGGAAATTTGGGAACTAAGAACCTGAACCAAACAGGAACTGAATCTCAGTTCCAGGTCGGTTCTCGGTTCTTTACGATTTTTTCCCACCCCTACCATTGGCAAACAAAATATACAATCAAAGAATCTACACGAGATATTACATGATTCGGACAATTTATTCTACATTAATGGACACAACGAAGGAATCCTTTTATTAAGAGGAACTATCCAAATCTTTACAATATACCAAGATTGAATAGAAAGAATGAAAACTATAAACGCTCGCAAGAACTCATTCCATCAAGAGAAGAAGAAAAAATACAATCTGTTGCCAAAAGTTGCAGACATCCTTTGTATGTTCTTCCACCAACCACTGAAAAAAAAAATCTCATTAGTTTTCTCATGAAATTGTCATTAAAATATTACAGCTATGAACCCAATCTTAAACTCCTGTAAAGAAAACCAAAAAATAAACCAAAATAAAATATTTACCAAAATTAGGGGTGTTCATGGTCCAGTTTCGTCCGGTTTCAAAGTGAAATCGTATCAAACTGGTTGGTTTCAGTTTTGGATTTCCAAAACTGAAATCGGTAATTTGGAAAATCAGTACCAAACCGGAACAAAAAATAATTAGAGAAATAAAGATAAAAACTCTCAAAATAATGCATATTTAGAGAGATAAAGATGAAAACTTCCAAAATAACAATATATCATTGAAAAAATAAGATAAGAAAAATTGATATGCAGCAAATTTGAACTAATTAATATATAAGGAAACTTCAACAAATTAGCACATCGAGTTCAAATTTAGCGAACAAATTTTTGTTACATTCGAAATAACTCAAATAAAAAACATGCAAAATATTGGAAAACAAATTTTCCAAATGTTTACTTGAAAGTTACTTTCAGTGTTCGTGTATTTTTATCTATAAAAGAAATTCAATATCATTATTCTCTAAGATTGTTAGAAAAATTGGTTTTTTATTTATCTTATTTTGGATGGGTATATTAGTCTTTTCACTTTACCTTATTTTGTCTATTTACTTTTTTCTTAAAACTTGTATATTTATTCTCCTTATTTTTCAAGATATGAAACCCGAGCCTCTACTTGTTTCTCATTCTCTCTTTGTTTCTTTGATGATTTGCATAATTTCTTTTTACTCTAAATAATTTTCATGGTATCAGAGCGTTTAGTTCATTCCACAGCTTTCGTAGATCCAACTTGCTTCAACCAATTCATCTTTCTCTGGGTTTTGCTTCCTTGATCGATTGGTAATTCGTCTTCTTATCTTTAATTGATTAGCTAGCATATCTTATGTAAGAGATAATTACTATTGCAATGACAAGTGAAAAAGATGATTCTCTTCAGTCTATTAGTGTGTAATTGAATGGGCAGAATTATTCGTATTAGAGTTATGTGATAAGAAAGTTTTTGAAAGGAAAACGTATGCGAGGATATATTTTTGGAACAGTTGTTAAACCTATAGATGGTCTAGATGAGAAACATGCAAAACACCTAGATGTTTGTGATGCTTGTAATTCAAAAATTGTTACTTAGATCAACAATTATGTATTGCAATCAATAGGCATTCAACTTGCAAAGTATGAGATTGCTAAGGAGGGTTGGGATCATCTAGAAAGATTGTATACCCAGTCTAATTTTACAAAGCAATATTAGTTTGAGATTGATATTCGTGCTCTTCAACAAAATAACAATATTCAAGAGTTTTATTTTGCTATGTCTAATCTTTGGGACCAACTAGCCTATGTATTGCTTGTCAAGAATAAAAATGTTTGGTTTAATTTTTAATGGCTCTTCGAGATGATTTTGAAGGTATTTGTGGCACAATTTTGCATCGTAATCCTCTTCTGCCTATTGATTATGTGGTAAATGAGTTATTAGCTGAAGAGATTCGCTTGAAGTCATAAATTGATAAAGGAATTCTTTCTTCTTCTAATCCATCAGTTTATGCTGTTCTTCCTAGGCTCCCTTATCATAACTAGAACAAGCTGCAAGCAAAAGTTGGCTATGATGAGTGTAGTTTTTGCAAGCAAAAATGTCATTAGAAGGCTTAATGTCCCAAGTATTGAGTAGAACACAAACAACACATCAATCAGCTCCTTATAAGTTTGGTAAGATTTCACAGCAAAGATCTTTTAGACCTACATCACACAATATGGAAGCAATTGTCCCACCCACAGATTCAGGAAGCAACCCAACTCCCATTACTACAATCGCCGCACTCACTGAGAAGTTTCAGAAGTTTCTTGCTTCGCAACCATAGATTTTGTCAGCCCTTTCTAATATAGGTTTGCCCTCTAGTAGCAAATCCGGTATATCCTCTCATATATGAGTTCTTGATTCTGGAGCTTCACACCATATATCACCTGATTTTAATTGTTTTGTATATGTAAATTGTGCTCTTTCTGTGTTTATCATGATTGCTCATGGTACTCTCATGCCATTAGCAAGTGTTTCAGTTTGTAAGCCTAATTTATCTCTTTCATATGTGTATCATATTGATAATCTTACTTTGAATCTTGTCTCTGTTGGTCAATTATGTGATTCTAGTTTCTTAGTTTCCTTTACTTCTTCTTCTTGTTATGTGCATGATCCTCTTTCCAAGAAGTTGATTGGGAGAGGCTGTAGGCAGGGGGGACTATACATTTTAGATGAGCTAAGAGTTTATGATGTTGCAGCTTCTAGTATTGATTTATCATCTTTTCGTTTGAATTCTTCTTCTTTTAGCTTTTACTTATGACATTCTCATCTTCAACATATTTCTACTTCTTGTTTAAAGTACTTGGTCTCTATGAGAGATTTAGAAAAACTGCAAACTCATGAGCTTTTAGACTGTTATGGTTACAAATTGGCTAAATTTTTTGCTTTGCTTTTTCATAAAAGTGTTTCTGCTTCTCATTCACCGTTTGATTTAATTCATTCTGATGCGTGGGAACCTACATCTATTCCCACAAAGGAGGATCATGATACTATGTCTCCTTTATTGATGATTGTACTCATTGTTGTTAGGTTTATCTTATGAAACACTGTTCTGACTTTCTAAAAATTTATCATCTATTTTGCGCTTTTGTCAAAACCTAACATAATGTTGTTATCAAATGTTTCGATGCGACTTTGGTGGTGAATATAGCACTAATAGATTTTCTTACTTGCTTGCTTCAAATGAGACTTCTCATCAAACCTCTTGTACTGACACCCCCAACAAAATAGTGTTTCAAAAAGAAAATATAGACATATTGTTGAACCTGAACTTTCACTCATGTTATCTGCCTATGTTCCTAGTGAATTTTGGGGAGAAACAATTCTTACTGCTGTGCATTTAATCAACAGAATTCCATCTTCCATCATTTTAGGTTTGTCACTTTTGAAAAATTATTTAGTCATGCTCTTGATTATTCTATGTAGTGACCCGGTTTTTCTTATATTTGAAAACGTGTAAAATTTAAAACTTTTCTTTTATAAATACAACGGAAGACTAAATAAATAAACAAATCATTTTAAAATACAATAAATAACTTCTTTCTTTTTTTTCAATTTAAATACATTTATAAAACCTTTACAATCCATTTCTTTTACATTCATTAGCCTAGTCAGCCACAAGACCCGCATGTACAAATCCTTCATCAACTGCTCCTTAACTTGTTTTTCTGTTCTCGTACGTACCTACATCAAAAGACTTAACTAATGAGTCTAAGGCTCAGTAAGTGATATAAAATAAAGCTTGAACATGCTATGTAGCTTTTGCAATCCCTATGCAGTTATCCATTTTTGTTTTACTGTCTTTGTTTTCTGTTTTCATTTTCTATTATCGTTTCCTTTTTTGTTATGTTTCCATTTTTGTATCCGTATTCATAATTGTTTTCGTTTCTGTATTCGTATCAGTATTCGTTTTTGTTTCCATATCTGTATTCGTATCCATTTTCGTTTTCAGAAATCTGTTTCCATTTTTGTTTCCGTTTCCGTATCATATCCGTATCTGTTTTCGTATCTCTTTCTGTTTCCATTTCTGTATCCGTATTCGTATATGTTTCTGTATCCACATCTGTTGTAATGACCCAAATTTTTTCTTTCTTCGCAAATCGTGTGAAGTTTAAAACTTTTCTTTTCTTTTACAAAACAACGGAAAGTATTTTATTTAAAACTTTTTTAAAGTGTGATTAGAGTTCTTTTTTTAAAAAACCAATCAATAAAAATCATTTTTCTTAAATTTGTTACTTAAACCGTCATAAGCAACGGAAAACTATAATTATAAATTATTTTTCTGAATACGCACTGGAAGCATAAATAAATAATGTGAAGACAATAGACAATTATTTACATTATTGTTTATATATATTTTTTTTCTCTTTTACATTCTTTAGCCTAGCTAACCATAAGATTTGCGTGTGCAAATCTTTCATCAATTGCTTCTTCACTTAATCTCGTGTGTGTATCTACACAACAAGCAAACTGTGAGCTTAAGACTTAGCAAGAAATGATATATGCAATATGATGTATGTCTCTAACTCATATGTCAAAATGAGATCCACCCAAACTATTCTTTACTCACGGTTACATACGTTAACTCATACATTGAGATGAGACATTGGAGGTTCCTGGCAGGGAGAGTGGCCGCTAGTCGGCATCTAATCCCTTTGGGTAGACAGGCTCTCGCGACCCAAATATGTAAGGGTAAAAATCTCGAGTCTACTTGGTTACAATATGAATCACCTCCCCAACCTCCAATTCCCTTTACTTTCATTTCTTTTATTCATTTTCTTCTCACAAATGAATACCAACTCATTCATGGTATTTTCTAAAATCTCTATTATCATGATGCATATACGTGCAATACTAGAATTACAACTATGAATAATACCATCCAACAATCAAGAATTCACAAGTTTATATATTACAAGAATTCTAGAATCACAGCAGAAATAAAGGACAACAATTAATATAGAATCACAACAAAGTAAACACTATCATTCTTCAAAATCAACAGAAAGTAACAAACGAAACATCAATGAACTAATAGAAATAAGGACAGCGAGATACATGCTTCGAAATGATAGAAAATAACCTTAGAGTAGCAGTGAATCTAACAATGGAATAATAAAAGGTTTAACAACAGATAAAACGTGCTAGCATGCTTTGAAATTTACGAAAGCTAACAATAGAATGATAATAAATTTAACAACGAACAAAACGTGCTACCATGCTATAGAATTTGATAGAAAAAACAACGTATAATCAGTGAATCTATAACGAAATAAATTGTGTTGTCATGCTTTGAACTCTAACAACAAATAACAACGTGAAATTGTGAAATAGTAACGAATGTCCAACAACTAGAACATACTTTTATATCTTGAAATTAATAGAAAATAAATACAAAACAACAACAAATTCAATAAGTAAAACATGCTTAATTATTCAACAAAATAAAACGTGGATACATGTTTAGTTTTTCACAGAACACAACAGGGTAACATGCTAAATATTTGATGAAATGAAACCTGCTAACATGCTTAAAATTAAATTGAAAAACAACAGTGAAACAGATCTCAAATGTACTCAATATTTGAATAATTATAGTAGCGGTATATTCTAAATGATAGACATGCTCGATGACAATGAAAGGAACATGAATAGAACATCAATATGACAAGTAAGGATATCATATTAATCTGAACGTAATACAACAGTACAGAGGACTATATTTGATAGCGGAAAATCAAACAATGAAGCTATTGACGAACCTAAAAATTTAGCTAAAGACTATAATGAATCTATTGTTTCTAAGACAATAAATTTAACACTCAACAGTAAGGTCTATAAGTGTACAGTCATGGAGAATTCAGATCATCATGAACATCAAGAATCGAACGATTCAAACAACAAGAATATCAACAAATTTTTAATATTTTTAGAACTAGCAGGAGTTAGTAATGCTTAGAAGAAACCCAGACCTACACATTCATACAATTCAATATAGAGTTACAACCCTAAACCAACATGCAGACTATATAGAAGGAAATGTAATCACACCAAAGCTATAACTTCTCAAAGAGTATAATCAACACTTTCACAAGATATAGGCAAAACTTAGCAATTTACAGAAATCATATATAGAACAAAACAACAATGACACTACTTATGGTATAGAGCCTTCACTGGTCAAGACTCTATTCAATTTCTTACCTTGAAACTTTAATGCGTTTTAGCGCTTAACCGTTATCTTTTTCTTCTCTTTCTGTACCAACAGAGCATCCGAGACTATAGCTCACAGTCAATTCCAAAACACAACAACTAACCCGAAACCAGGAGCTCCAACCTCTTAGCCATCACCAGTAACACAGACAAAAAATGCATCAAAATCCAACTACTTCATATAGCTTGGCTAAGAAAACCGAAGAGCAAAACACGAAACTTACCATAGAGAGAACCAAAATACTCAAGGGCTGGGACTCCAACATCCCTTGCACGCCACCACACACAGGGAAGGCCTAACCACATCAGAAGAACACCCAAAGGTTCGACCTTGCCGAAGCTACACTGGATGAAGACTCAATCGCTAGAGCCACTTCCCCCGATCGAAGCCCTAATCCCGCACTAGTGAGCACGAGCAGAGGCGAATGCTCATCATAAGCACCACCATAAAAAGTGCACACCAGACCAGCAATGCGTTGCAAGAGACGCATGTGACCACACCTTTGTTGACACCCAGTTCTGAGTCTCCCACTCTGACACACTCCATCCATGGCCATTTATAGAGAAGGGCAACCTTCCTTGTCTTTACCAAATCATCAGCCCTCCTTCTCACCAACTCTCCCTCTCACATTTCGTTACCCTTACTCTCTATAGAGAATTTCTCCCCCTCACCACTCGGTCTCTCTCTTTCATCTCTCAAAACCGCCAAACCAACTCTCCCACAATCATCTCCCCTTCTCCCAATCGCTCTGTCTCTCCCTCTCTGATCGTGAAAATGGCTGAAGGCCAAATAAAATCCTACCCCATCCATTTGATTTCTGAATTGAACCAAATCCAGCCTAAACTAGTTCCTATTCGATCGAATCAGTTCAACCCTCTAGTCTCCTTTAATTTTCATTATTTTTATTTCCCCATTAATCCCCTCACTAATTATCTTCTTAAATTTTAATTACAACTATTCCCCCATTTATATCTCATTACTTTAACCCTAATTAAAATCCAATAAGTTCCCTTAAATTATAACCTAATGGTTACATTTTTGGTAATACTCCGATAAATATCCAAATAATTCAAATATCTTCAATTATTTTCTAACTATCCTTATTAAATTCGGTTATGAAAAGTTGGGGTATTCATCCATATCCGTATCAATTTTTGTTTCTGTTTCTGTTTCAGTTTTCGTTTCTATTTTCTTTTCGTTTCCTTTACATATCAGTCTCCTTTCTATTTTCATTTTTCGTTTTCATTCATGGAAAGGAACCTACCATTTATGTCATTTTTTTACGTTTACATCTCATTTAACAAAGAAAGGATACATCTGTTGGCCTATGTGGCATAACCATAACTCCATCCCTACGTGGGATGAGCTATCCATCTGGGGTGTTACCACTAGGGACCTTCACCAATCTCTGCAGTTCAAACGTTGGAGATTTCTGGAACTAGAGAAGTGATATATTTGTTGGTCAGTGTAAACTTAACCATAACTCAATCCCTACTTAGGACGTGCTATCCATCTAAGGTGTTACCACCAAAGACCGTAACCCATCTCCCAAACCCCCACATGCCTATTTATGTTTATTCGTATTTCATTTTGTTATCGTTTCCATTTCAAACCATGCATGATGCTCGTGAAAACATACATTTTATCATATCAATACTATAACCTTTAAACATGCTCAATATCATAACTTTTAACATAAAGAACCTACATCTAATAAACACAATCAACAAAAATCAATACAATCCTAAAAACATGTTCAATATCTTAATATTATAATAAAATAATAAACAATCAACTTATAATTCCTAATAGCTCTCGAAACATGTTCAATATCTTAACATTCTAATAAATTAGTAAACAATCTACATATAATTCCTAACAGTTCTTGAAACATGCTCAATATCTTAATACTCTAATAAAGCAGTAAACAATCAACATACAATTCTTAACTCTTGCTATGTAGGGCCCCAAAGACCAAAGCACAAACAATATCAACTTACCTGGGGTCTATAATGTTAGCTTTAATGTGTTTGGCTTAGCTTATGTTGATGATGAATGTTTTGAGTGAAATAATAAGTTGTTTATTATGTTTGTATTGATAATATTATTAAGTGTTTAAACATTGTATTTATATATATATATATTCATTGGAAATACCCTCAATACGGGTATTAAAGTTGTGCTGACAAGTTTATTTAAGTCCATGTAGTGAGTAGATATCATTTTGAAACTTAGAGAATTCGAGGGATGCAAATTGAGGAGAGGTATTTCATTATGGATGTTTTTGGATGCGACACAGTCGAAGCTGCGGTCAAAGCTGCAGTCAAAGACCTCGACTAAAATCATACATAGATTACTGCAAAAGATTTGGATGATATGCAGTCAAAGGCTCGGTTGAGATATGTGACTGAAAAGCATTACAGATTCAACCTTGAAGATTTGGACGAAGCAAGGACGTGATGTAGCATCCAAATATTGCATGCTGTGGAATCCATGGTTTTTTAGTTGAGACGCGGTCAAAGCCGCGATCGAGGTTGGTGACCGAAAAGCTACATAGATTGGTCTGAGAGTTTTTGATCGAGATGCGGTAGGATGACACGGTCGAAGATGGAAACCGATAACATAGACAAATCACTTTTAGAGGTTTTATGTCGCTTTTCAAATGCAGTGCAGTTAAAGGTATGGACAAGATATGCAACCAAAAAAGCACAGCTGACACAACAACTAGTTTTTAACGGTTAGATGTGGTCGACCGAAAACGAAGTGGTCGATTAAATTTAGCTGTGTCTATAAATACAAGACACTCCAAAGCTCAAAGTAACCAACTAGAGAAGTAGCAAAACTCTACCAAGTTTTACACTCAACTTATCAACTATTCTAGTGAGCTTGTAACCTACCTCTCCCCTTCCCTAACTTGAGAGTTATATTTGAGAGAGTAGAAATTAGATTGTATTTCAAAATCCACAATCTTTGTACTCAAACAAAAAGGGTGACTCCCTACGAATTAGTCAAATAAGGGTGATGTCCTGCAATAGTCAAAGGAAAGGGTGACTCCCTAGAATAGTCAATTGTAAGGTTTTTTGACACCCGTAAGTCAAATATTGTCAACCGGGGAGGTTGGACTGATTAGGGATCTCCAGGTGGGACGCTTGGAGTCCAGACATAGGCAGGGTTGCCGAATTGCGTAAACAAACTTTGTTTGAACTCTCTCTATCCCTTAAACTCTTTATTATTATTTTTAATTGTATGATTTATATGTGGTAAATCACTTAGGGATAGGAAAACGAATATCGCATGAAAAGATTAGGATGCCTAAATTCACCCCCTTTATAGGCATGCATATGGTCCAACAAGTGGTATTAGAGCTTGTAATTAAAATTTTTGTGAGATATCGTTTATATTGTGCATATTGATACAATCTTTGTTAAATTTTATCTATTGGATTATCTATTGATTTTTGGATTGCTTGAATATTTTGGATTGCATCTATTGAGTATATAAGTTACAATGGCTTTTAACAAGCATAATGAACGTCAATCTACATCTAGACCTCCATATTTTGATAGTAGCTATAACACATATTGGAAAACTAAGATGAGAATTTATATTCAATATATACATTATAATCTTTGGAAAATTATTCAAAGTGGGCCTTACATTCCGCTTAAACTCAAAAATGGTTTGAATGTTCCAAAGTCGGATTATGAATATGATGATATTGATATGCATAAATTGAGCTTAAATGCCAAATCTTTGAATTTCTTACATTGTGCTTTAAGTCGTGATGAGTTTAATAGAGTACAATCGTGTGAAAATGCTTGTGAAATATGGAGATTACTTGAAATGTCACACAAGGGCACTAATCAAGTAAAAGAAATGAAATTAAGTATGCTCATCCATGAATATGAACTATTTTGCATGGAAAAATATGAAACCATTACTTGTAAGTTTACGAGTTTTACCAATATTACGAAGGGTTTAAAAGTCCTTGGTAGATCTTATTCCAATGAAGAGTTGGTAAGAAAATTTCTTAGGTGTCACTAAGCAAGTGGCTACCTAAGGAGATGGAGATCTAAGAGGCATGAATCTAAAGGCCCTAAAGATGGAAGAACTCATCGATTCTCTAATGATGCATGAAATCACACTATTGAGTCACAAGAAGGAGGAACAAAAGGAGAATGAAATTCTTCCAAAGACTCTAGCATTCAAAGCCTCCTCAAGCACCAAAGATAATTTTGAGGAAGAGAACGAATAGGAAGATGACGACGAAGAATTGAAGCTCCTCACCCTGAGATTAAACAAATGCCTTCAAAGGAAGTAAGAAAAAAGGGGAAGAAAGGTGTGGTGTGCTATAGATGTGGGAAACCAGGCCACTTATCCACCAAATGCCCCAAGGCAAGGAGGAAGCCTAAAGCCTCAAAGAAGAAAACATTCAAGGACACATGAGATGATGACAAAGACTCTTATTCTGAGATTGATGGAGTCTCTCACATTTGCTTCATGGCCAATGAGGAAAAGGTACACTTCTCTTTTAGTGATTTCAATAATGATAATGATAATAATTTGCTAGATGCTTTTAATGAATTGCTAGAGAGTTTTAATGAGCTTAAACGTAGATATAAATTTTTGAAAAGAAAAATAACAATTTGGTTGAAAAACATGCTGATTTGACTAAATCTTTTTAGAATTAAATTGTTAATTTAAAGAGCATGAATGAGGACTTGAATGCTACAATTAAATCTTATGAGTTTGATATTTGTGAATTAAAAACTAAAAATGATGATTTGAACTCTATAGTGATTAAATTCACTAACGGTAGCAAAAATTTTAATATGCTCTTAGGTTCACAAAGAGTTATGTTTGATAAAGCTGAAATTGACTATCAACCCTTTATTAAAAAAAAATTATAATAATTTCTTTGTTAGCTCTTCTACTTGTAATTCTTGTAATTGTATTGAGCATAAATCATTTGTTTGTCTATTGAAATTGAATATTAATTTGAAATCTAATTTTGGTTCTAAATTTGTGTGGGTTTCTAAAGGTTCCAAACTTATGACAAATGGACCAAAAAAGATTTGGGTACCAAAGAAAGCAAATTGAGTTTTTATTGTAAGTTGGAGGTTCTCCCAAAAAGCTTGAAGGAAATGGATAAGTGGGTATCCAACACTAAAGGGAGAGACCTAAAAAATGTGCCTCCAATACAATAAGGATGAAAACACATTGGTGGAGGTACACAATAATTTTTTTTTTTTATACTTGCATATAATTTGATAAATTTTCACTCTTGATTTGAATAGATTTCTTAGTATGCATATAGGTTGAAATTCTTTTTTTTAATCATTGATTGTCTTAATTTGTGTTAAAATTAGTTTATTATTTTCTTCAATTGATATATTTTGCTTGATTCCAACCATTAGCAATCTAAATTGTATATGTTCAAGAATTATTGGTATTTGATTTTGACGATTTGATTTCCCCTATGATTGAAATTATTTAGTGATAAAGGAGGAGAGATAGTTGTTTTATTTTGATTATTTGGAATTCCCCAATTTCTATTGTTTGGACAGTGCAAAAGAGGAAGATTTTTTGTGGTTGAATTTCATTTTGTATCAATAATTTTCTTTTGACTTGAAATCTCTCAATTGATATCAATAATTGTCTATTGTTTTAAACTTTAACAATTAATATCTATCTTGAATTTCAATCCCAAATGTTTTGATTATGTGCATTGATTTATGGGGAGAGAAATTGTTTTATACTTGGATATTTTTTAAAGATAGATTATTTCAATTGGTATATTTGAGTTTAGTTTTTTTAATACAATTACTGGTATCATTGAGTTTATTTTCATTAATTGATATCTCTTTAAAATTATCTCGCTTTTGATATCATTGGACTTATTTTTTTTTTAAAATTGGTATCACTTTGAAATTATTTTGTTTTTGATAGCATTGAGATTATTTTCTCTACAAATTGGTATCTTCTAAAGTTTTTTCTTTTAATTTGATATCTTTTTTTATCTCCAACTATTTGAGTTTGTACATAGAGATAGGGGGAGAAATTTTTTTTTTTTTTTTTTTTAACTTGCATCATCCATGAAGATTTTCAAATGGTATCTTACGCGTTCTTGAAAATAGATGGTTCTTAATGTTTGTTTCCCTCATGTATGCTTTGTGATAATCTTATAGGGAGAGAAAATTATGAGTTGTCTTTATTTGCTCTAAGGGAGAGAGAAAATATTTAAATTACATTACATCCCCAACATTTTGGGTATGTGTATTAACATGAGGGGAGAGAAAATTTAAATTGATGTTTGGATTTTGTGAACTTGATATCTCTCTTAGAAATTTGTTTTATATTATGAGATTGTGGATTTACAATTAGAATATTATTCTTGAAAATGTGCATTGAATTGTATGCTTAATTTCCATCCATGGCTTGTTTTTGGTATAAATATTGGACAAAAGGGGAATGACTTTTAGTTTGATAACGTTGATTATTTTAGACTCACCTCCCCATGAAATTTTTTACTATGGAAATTAGGGAGAGAGAAATATAAAAGTTGTTATAAGGGAGTAAGAAATGATATAACATATATGCATGAAATTATATGTTAAATATATTGCATAAATTAAGAGCGAGAGATCAAATATGCAATAATGTATGCACATGCTTAAATTTAGGAATAACCAACTTATTAGATTTTGTTATCATCATGATGAATTTTTTGAGTGAAATAATAAATTGTTTATTGTGTTTGTATTGATAATGTTCTTAAGTGTTTAAACGTTATATATATATATTCATTAGAAATACCCTCAATACGGGTATTAAAGTTGTGCTAACAAGTTTACTTAAGTCCATGCAGTAAGTAGATATCATTTTGGGACTTAGAGAATTCGAGGGATGCGAATCGAGGAGAGATATTTCATTCTGGATGTTTTCGGACATGACATGTTGAAGCTGCGATCAAAGACCTCGACCGAAATCATACACAGATTACTTCAGAAGATTTCAGACGATACATAGTTGAAGGCCCGATTGAGATATGCTACCAAAATGCATTATAGATTCAACCTCGGAGATTTGGACGAAGCGAGGATGTGGTTACAGCGTCCGAATATTGCATGCGTTCAATCCGGGTTTTTTCTGGTCGAGACGCGGTTGAAGCCGTGGTTGAGGTTGGCAACCGAAAAGCTACACAAATTGGTCTGAGAGTTTTTAGTCAAGATGCAGATGAATGACGTGATTGAATATGGTGATCGAAAACATGGATAGATTGCTTATGGAGTTTTATGTCATTTTTTGGAAGCAGTGTTGTCGAAGGTGTGGACGAGATATGCAACCAAAAAAGCAGAACAAACATAACGACTAGTTTCTAACGATCAGCAGTGGTCGACCGAAAACAAAGTGGTAGATCAAATTTAGCCATGTCTATAAATACAAGACACTCTAAAGTTCAAAGTAACCAATGAGAGAAGTAACGAAACTTTGCCAAATTTTACACTCAACTTTTCAACTATTCTAGTGAGCTTGTGACTTACCTCTCCGCTTCCTGTGATGTAATTCAAACTATTAAAATATATGGATATTACATTGCGTAGTCATACTTGTTGAGTTATGATGTGTATGCATGGGGAAAATATTTTGGAGTAAAGGTTTAGTAGAAATATGTGAAAAAAGTGGGGAATTTAGATTATGAGGACGCTTGCGGATGACTCACAGACGAGTTATGTCATTCGTAAGCATACAGGATGCCATCCTAGCGTGTCGGGATGCATAAGAACGAGACCCCGCTTCTATCTGGACAATTCGGATGAATCCGGACGAATGCGGATGCTGGTTGGAGCATTCGATTTAAATATGTCCAATTTTTGGAGACCTTCGGACGTACGTGAACGCAGTATGCCGATGCCATATCGCGTCCAAATACGACGTTCAGACGGTATGGACCAAGCAGGGACGCCATTTCTTGTCAGTAAGGCTTAAGGATTTTACACATGCGGACAAATGTAGACGAGATCTTCACATCCGCACTCCTCCGAAAGATCATAGATTTGCGACAGAAAATGATCTAAAATCAAAACGAATCAATAACTAGCCAATAAAAACGCAGCTCCTTGACACAATTGCCCTCCACCACAATCCGAACAATAGGAAACTGTCTCCTGCACCCCTCCTGCTGGATGTGTGGGTGATCTCCAGGTAAGTTTTCCCTCCCTCGTTTTCAATCTCCAAGCTAGCTCCTCCTCCTGGACATCATCTTCTTCTTCATTAGTTCTTGCATGAAGGGTAGTCCAGGATTGAGGAAGTAGCTACCCTTGAGAAGACTTCCCATGTTAGGTAAAGATATGGGTAGTATTGGCCATGTGGAAGCTTTACACCTAAGAAAAACTATGTGTGTGCATGTAGTCCTTCTCTTACAGATTTAATCCTATATTCCTATTAGTGGTCTTAAATTTCTGTTGTAACGACCCGATTTTAATTTCATTTGAAAACCCGTGAAATTCAAAACTTTTCAAAACATCTTTCTTTTATAAGATCAGCGGAAGATTTTTCCTTCATAAAACCCTTTATAATTGCAGCTGAAAGCTTTTATAAATAAAATCAATTATTTGATTAATAAAATAAATAAATCTCTTTCATTCTCTTACAAAATTCCCACAATCAATTTCCTTTTATGCCTTTAGCCCAGCCAGTCACAAGTTCCGTGCGTGTAAATTCTTCATCAAGTGCTAATTCACCTGTTCTCGTACGTGTACCTACATATGAGATAATAATGAGCCTAATGCCCAGCAAGAAATAGAAATGCAGAATGATGCATGAATATGTCTGATTATATTAGTCTCATATAGTTAAGCTCACTCAATGAACAAGGATATTGAAAATCTTTTCAAAAGGAGAATAGTTTCCAGACTATTTTCCTCGACTTCCAACTCCCGTTACATTATTAAGTCCGATCTCTCCCATGAAATGCCTCTCCCGAGCAGTGTGAATACCAACTCAGCGTGACATCACTCCTATATCTATTAATATGATGCATAAACACACAATGCTTATAAATGCAATAAAAACATGGATCACAGAAATCATAATCAACAAAGAATAATACGTGCGATATCATCATGGAATGAGTATAAATCTATCAACCTAGCATATATCACGAATATCAGGAAAAGCAATTAAAACAAACAAGTCCTAATCTCATGATGCAGGCCATTACTGGCAAAACACATGCACTATTTCTTACCTCGAATCTTTAACGCATATCAATGTTTAATCGTTATCCTTTAAATGTTTCAGCACTAAAGTCCTCCTTATTACCTTCAAAATAAATAACATTTAATCAACAATAATCACAACCTATTAATCTCAACATATTCCTCATTCTCTTCTCAATAGAATTCTTAACTTAACTCTAGATTGAACACTTAACAGTTTCTCAATAATAAATTTCCAATATCCAACTAGCACAATGCCCAACTACACGATTTCTTTAACATCCATAAGCATCACAAGCTTAACCAAAATACAGTGCACAAAATAAAGCCAAATTCCAGGATCCCAAAACAGAAATCTAACCTAAACAAAAATCCTACGCTTTATCAATTTAACCAATTCACATTATAACCTAACAGGAGCCAAAATACTTAATCAATATTCATTCACGGAGTTCTACAAATCATATCTCTTAACAATTCCAACATTCATAATTTATCAACCAATAGAGAACCATTCATCAATTCCATCTAACATCTAAACTCCCATTTAGTAATTAACCCATTATCATTCGAACAACCAATCCCATATCAACAAACATCACTAGTCAGTTAAACACTCGAAACACCGAGAGGAAAATTCCTTACCAACGTGGCATCAGAAATCACAGTTCACAATTCCATCGTCTCCAAATCACAACACACACTGGGAGCTAGGAGCTTCAATCTCTCAGCTGTCATCAGCAGAAAACGCATTAAAATCCAACCACATCATATAGCTTGGCCAAAAAACTGAAGAGTAGAACATGAGACTTACCCCTAACAGAGAAGCTGGGCCGGATGAAGACCCGATCGCTAGAGCCGGTTCTTTCAATTGAAGCCCTACACCCACGCCATCGAATACAAGCAGAGGCGAAGCTCGCCGGAATTGCCAGACGCGTCGTCGCCCACTTCTGGCGACGCCAACCACCGTATGTCCGATTCCCTGCCACCGCGAAGGAACATCGGCTGAACCCGATTTCCCTCTCATCTTCGCCTTGTTTCCTACTTATAGGTGGAGAGTTCCCAAATCTTCGCTAATCATCTTCATCTATTAATCAATTCAATCGTCATTTGAATGGATTGAAGGGGATAGATCTACCGTGATCTCTGCTGGAAAGGAAGCAGCCCACACTCGAGTGACCACGTAGACTCGAATCTGTTGCATTCGACTTAGGCGAAGGAAATCCCGGCTTGGTCCGAAGCTTCCGCCGAGGATTTCGTGTCCAGATCTTGTCGAAACTTCGACCGAGATCAGCAGCTTCAATCGAAGCTTCGAAATTGTCGCTGGAGCTTCGCAGAAGGAAGGAGGCAGCTCCTTCACTTTTCCCAAATTCCCTTTTAATTCTTTTTCCCATTTATTTTATAATTCCTTATTTTCCAATTATTACTCATTTCCAATAATTATTTAACTTCATAAAATTAACTAATTGTAATTATCATCCCACTTATTTTATTAATTCCAAAATTCCAACTTAATCAATTTTAATAAATCTTCAATTCTATTAAATAATTCCTTATAAATGTCTATACATAATTTTATTACGGGAAAAATCATCCAAAATTCATAATTACTTTTATTTTTAGTCCAAATTAAATTTTGGGATATTACATCTATAAACCTTTTGGTAATACTTTATTGGATATTGTAGTTGTTTCCTGCATTTCTACTCTTAATTCACTTCAATGTTTATTTACCTTCATTGAGGATTTGTCTGCTTTGTTGAGAATGAAAGAAAAGTAAGAACAAATGGAACGTATGAATTACTGAATCTGTTAAGGATGGATGTAAGCAAATTATAGGAACAATGACCCTAATATGTGATTATATGGTTGTGTATTATTAATCTATTGTGGTAACCTTTGTCCTGCCATTCAGCTTATATTGATTATTGAATATATATCACTGACATGTCGCTCTACTTTAATCACTTTACTCCATTCTGTAGTTGGTTTCGTTAGACATTGAGAGCATAATTTTTTGCTCCATTTCATCGTTCATGCACTGTTGCTTACTATCGTTTAGGGAGCATGTTCTGTAGTTTCATTCCGTTTCATTACATGTTGCCGTTTATTTGACATATAAAAGCATGGACTGTGAATCACATATATATGCTTTAATTGGCTATTACGTTTTGTGATTACTGTCAAAAGGTCAAGCACGTACGCACGTTTCATTTTGCTGTTATAACTCATGGTTGCCATCGAAAATGTAGAGCATGCATATTTCATTTAGTTCGATACTGTACTTAATATTTGTTGTCAAAAGTTGAAGCACATTTGTATGCTTTATTTCACTGTTATATTTATATTTGGTGTTAATATATATATATATATATATATATAAAGCACGTATGATCATGACTAAATTACTGCCATGCTTAGTATTCGCTGGAAAATTTTAGAGCACAATAGTCGTTTCCATTGCTGACATCTCTTGCGTTCACTGTTACATTCCTTAGTTTAAAAATGTGATTCTGCTGTTATATCTCGTCACATTACATTGTTGTTCTCTTTGTCATTGAGAAGCATGATCCGTAGTTTTAATTCATTGCATTACATTGCTGTTTAACTATCGTTGAAAAGCATGACCTGTAATTCTATTATGTTGTGTTACATTTATGTTTTTATTGCCGCATAAAAGCATGTTTTGTAATTTTACCTTTTTCGATATACGTTGCTGCATTTTGTGATTGTATGCTGCCATGAATTTTCGAAGCATGTTCTATGTTCTATCTGATTATTGAATGCTACTATAAATATACATTGTCGAAGCATGTTCTGTGTTCTATATGATTATTGAACGCTGCTATAAATATACATTGTCCAAGCATGTTCAATTCTTCTATTTCTTTGCTTAATAGTATGCTTAGTCTCCACAGTATACATTCCCATTATTGCTGTCCTATATTCATCCAAATGTGCTCTTGTTTTCCTTATGTGCTTTAAATTCTACCGTTCAATTATCAAGATGCCATTCTTTTAAGTTGTTATTTCCTTTCCATATATGCGTTATTTATTTGTCATCATGCATCACGATAATATAAACAACTAGGGGTTGCCATCTTTTGGGGGGATAGGTAGACAATATTAAGAGAAACGTTACCTTTCCCTTGTTGGGACTGCGAGACTATTTACCCTAGGTGGCTGAAGCCGACAAAGACTACCCTTCTGCTACAGATTTTCCCAATTTTCCGCTCGATGTATGAGTAACAAACAAAATATGTAAGAACTAAAGAGAGTCATAAGCATTTGTATGAACTCATTTCCTTACTGGGCTTAAGCTCACGTCCTTACTTGTGGTGTAGGTAATGAGATGGTTGTGCCAGGAGTAGCGGAGGAGGCTATTCCTGTGAAGCATACGGTGTATCTAGAGGAGACACGACCCGAGTAGTAGTATGACACCAAGTGAAGAAAGAAGAAGCTATTTTGTAAGGGTTTAACGGCAAATATGTTTTGTAAACGTTAATTTCTATTCTCAGCCTTATTCGAGCAATTATTTTGAATATTAAGTAGGATTATGCTTTGAACCCAAAACTTTAGATTTTAGTTAATGTTTTAAGTGTTGTTTTAATTATGTTTCCGCTAAATTTACTAATCATAGTTTTTCCACAATTTAATCGACTATTTTTAATAAGTTGGTGACGATCGGATTTAAGACACTCTGATTTTAAGGTTGAAAAGATTTTAAACAAAGAATTTTAGTCATATACCTAAGATTTTAAATTTCAACGCATTTTTAAGAAAAAAAAACTTGGGTCATCACAGTTAGGAATTAAATTGTATTTCAACTTCCACAATCTTTGTACTCAAAGGAAAAGGGTGACGCCCTATAAATTAGTCAAACAAAGGTGACGCCCGCAATAGTCAAAGGAAAGGGTGACGCCCTAGAATAATCAATTGTAAGGTTTGTTTGAAACCTGTAAATCAAACACTATCAACCAGGGAGATTGAACAGATTAGGGATCTCCAAGTGGGACGCTTGGAGCAAGGATAGGCGGGGTTGCCAAAGCGAGTAAACAAACTTTGTTTGCACTCTCTCTATCCCTTGAACTCTTTATTATTGCTTGTAATTGTATGATTTATATGTGGTAAATCACTTAGGGTAGAAAAATGTGTACCACAAAAAAATTAGGATGCCTAAATTCATCCCCCTCTATAGGCGTGCACACGGTCCAACATGTAATGCGTTTTGGCACTTACATTTTTCCTCCATACGTTGTCAAAATACCTGAAGCACACCCTAGAAATCTAGAGAATAATAGCTCCACCTTCTTTATATCCTTCACATTTTAGAGCACACTAGTCGTTTCCATTGCTGACATCTCTTGCGTTCACTGTTACATTCCTTAGTTTAAAAATGTGATTCTGCTGTTATATCTCGTCACATTACATTGTTGTTAAATGAAATTAATTTTGGATTGAAAGTGGAGAAAGGTGAAGATTGACGTGACATTTCAAATAAAGAAGAAAGATACAAAGAAGGAGGAAAGATGAAATACTAAAGGAAAAGAATTGAAATGGGAAAGGAAGGAAGAAAAGGGTAGAGTTGGAATAAATGGGAGAAGAAAAATATAATAATTAAAGTGGAGAAAATTAAGGTTTTAAAATGTGAAGGGAAATGAAATGAAAAGAGGGAAGTTGGAGACAAGTGGCGGCAAAATGAAATAATTAAAAAGAAAAAATAAAATAAAAATGAAAAGGGTTTAAGAGAAATGAATGACTGTGTGTGGGTGATTGGAAGAAAAGTGGGGTAATAAATAAATTATATAGAAAGGAAAAAAAATGGGTTTGCAGGAGAAGTTTTACGAAGAGGAGTTAGGGTTTTCTTCTCATTTTCTTTTGGTGCCTGAGAGACCCATTTCTTCTTCCCTGTCTCCTGCATACAGCCGAGAGAGGGAGAGTGACGGCGAGAGGGAAATTGCCCGAGTGATCGACGAGCGCGAACGACGACTGGACGAGGACCATCGACGTCGTCTGTGGCGTTCAAGCGGCTTGTGAACGAGCGAGCGGACAAGAAACTCCGTGGGTTGGAGGCGATTCTGAGCGAGCGACATCGGCTGAAGAAGGGACGAACGATCCCGACGTTCGTGAGCTCCGTTGAGCGGCGGAACGTCTCCGTCTGAGGCGGTTCGAACAGTGGCCGAGGACCCCTTGTGCGACGGAGTGTTGGCCAGAGCAGAGAGCTCCGATTCCGGCGAGTAAAAATAGAACACCCGGTTCTGTAGGTGAGTGATTTCTGTCTTGATTCAATAATGGATTGTAGAATTTAACTCTGTTTTGGATGTTGGAAATTTTGGTGAAAAATCGTGGATATGGGCATTGCACTGTTATTGTTGAATTGAAGATATCTGTTGCTTCTGTTTGGTTAGAGTTATTAGTTGGATATATATTTTTGTTCACTGTTCTGTTACTGCCATGGACGATGAGTTTAGCTGATAAAATTGGTTCATGTTGGATGAGAAAGATGTAGAGGGTTATATTCTGGTTATCACAAATTTTGCAGAATAAGACTTGGGTTAAATGTTAAGATATTTGGATCTTTCATGTCTGTTATTCGTGGGAGGTTTGTAATTGATTCACTTACTGTTTATTAGATGATAATGAGGATGGATTGCCTCTGTCTGATATAATTTTGCACATCAGTGGGCTGATATGGGTTGGTGATAACCCTTGAGTATTGTTATTAATTGCAGTGATGCACGTTGGGTTTAGATCATGTGCTTGGAAAATTGATAATTTATTTGATTTGTTCTGCATAAGGGTGAACTCTAGCTTATAATAACATTGAAGTTGAGTATTTTAGTTCATTATGAGTTTGTTTTGGATTTCAGCTTTTAGTGAGGGTTTATGGTTGATTGTTTCTATTGTTGGATTTATTATTAGTCATTGGAAATGATTTTGGACTTTGTTTGTTAAGATTAATTGAAGCCACTGTTTTGTTATGGGACTTGGAAATTACAGTATCAAGTTGTGTTGGTTGAAGTGGGATATATTAATGTTAAGTAAATGAGATTTTGGATTTTAGAAAACTATTGAGATGTTCAAAGTTGGATTTTGAGTGTAAAGAATGTTGTTAGATAAAGTTGGAAATTTTATTAGAATTTTTAAGTAGGGTTGGTTGGGCTCCTATTCTGGTATAGGACCCTTTGTTTATTTTTGGGATTAATTTATGAATTTTTGAATTTAGTATATTTGCCAGGCTTGGATGATTCCAGCGAGTGTGATACGATTCTTGTGTGATTGGTTGCTTCGGATGGTAAGGCAGACCGTCATTGAGGTAGGGGTTTTATACTGAGTTGTTTTGCACTGCATTGCATTGTTTTCAAAACCATATTTTGTGGGATACCACATATGAAAACCCTGACGGGGACTGTTCGACAGCATGTCAGCTTTTTATATTATGTATGTACGAAGGTTTTACACGTTTACTTTTGTGCATCTGATTTCATGGTGTGAGGTACTAGATATTGTTATGGGATTGATGGATCCTCTTGGCACTTTGGACAGTCCAGGCGTCAAAGTATCAAGAGGCCATCCCCGGTACATCTCCTGCTCCGTGGAGATGGTTTGTTTGCGCGCTGTGTGAAATTCCAAAACCTGATCAGGGTGTATCACAGGTGTGTCGTTGACGGAATTTGCTCATGACACCTTGGAATCACGGGTGTGTCGTTGACGGAATTTGCTCATGACACCCCGGAAGACGGGTTGGGTCTACGGACCGCTGTCATTTTCTTCCTCCAGCCTCATGAGGTGCTGCCCGGAAATGGTCGCCGCCTTTCTGTGTGTTTGTTCGGGGGATTCCATGAGTGTTCCTCCCTTTTCACGGATTACAGTTTTGTGATGAAACACGACGAGAGTATTTTAACATATAGGTGTTTACGTACACAGCCACGCTTTCTAAACATCTCGTCGGGGGCCTTCGGGCCAGGTTTTCTAAAGGAGAAAATGAATTTCAAATGTTTTCCAAACAAAAACCTGCATACTTCTCAAAACTCATGGTTTTCACGAAAACAGTAAAATAAGTTTTACATGCGCATTACATTTAGTATAAGTTCCATACTGAGCTAGTCACTCACTCCAATCGACTTATTTTTTCCATGTAAGGAGAAGATTAATTAAACCTGAGTGAGATTTAGAATAGGGACTTTGTTCTATTTCATATTTTTATTTAGTTAAACTTTCATTTATTGTTAAGCAAATATTCGGGGTGATTGTAAAATCTTAAATTTGGATGATTGTAAAAGAGTACTAAACTTGGTTGGTGGGTCTTCTAGTTCATATGCACAGTATCATGTGGATTCAAAGTTTATTATTTATGCTTTATTATTTATTCTCGCAATCACTAAATGGACCATGGCCTCTCAAAGGAGGGTCACGGCTGAGTATTTTTACAAGTCTTCCGCAATAATTCAACTAGCCTTGGGCTAGGCGATCGGGTCTTCTACGAAGACCGGGTCGTTTGGCTCGACGTTTCTGTTCTGCCCCCCTCCGGGTCGTGATAGTGACTCCACCTAGTGTTGCTTATCAGCCTGGTGAAGTTTACAAACTAAAAAAGGCTCTATCTATATGAGCTTAAACAAGCCCCTTGAGCCTAGTTTGAGAAGTTTTCTCTTGTGATTTTATCTCTTGGTTTTGTCCTAGTACACATGAATCTACTCTGTTTGATAAGTGTACTTCTTTTAGTCGCATCATTCTCTCTTTATATATTGATGATATGATTATTACTGGAGATGATGTGGTTGGAATAACTGAGTTAAAGTTGCACCTGACCCGTGATTTTGAGATGAAAGACTTGAGTTCTCTACGTTATTTTTTAGACATTGAAGTAGCTTACTCTCCTCATGGTTATCTTCTTTCCCAATCCAAGAATATTGCTAACATTCTTAAACAATTTTGTCTCTATGATACTCTCACAGTTGATACACCTCTTAAACTTAATGTTCGACATTCTCCTTTAGATGGTATTCTATTGTCAGATCCTTCTTTGTATCATACATTGGTTGGTTACTTATTGTACTTAACTATCACTAGACCTAATATTGCTTATGCAATTCATATTGTTAGTCAATTTCTTGCATCTCCCACTACAATTCATTAGGAAACTATGCTTTGTATTCTTCTGTATCTTAGGGGTACCCAATTTCAGAGTCTACTTTTTTCCTTGTACTTATGATCTAGAGCTACACGCCTACTCGGATGCAGATTGGGGTGGTGATCCTTCTAATCGCAAGTCTACTATTTTTGGATGATTCTCTTATTTCTTGAAGAGTAAAAAATAGGTTGATGTCTCTCGCTCATCTACAGAAGCACAATATCTTGTGATGACATCTACTACCGTTGAAATTGTTTGGTTATGTTGGTTACTTGCCGATATGCGTGTTTCTCTCTTAGACTCTACTCCCATGTATTGCGGCAATACTAGTGATATTCAGATTACTCGCAACTCATTTCACTCACCATCATTATCACAATGACGTATCACATTACCTTTTGTTTCTACTTCCATGCAAATCGCTAATTTTTTCACAAAAGCACATTTTACTTTACGCTTTCAATTTTTAGTTAGTAAACTCTCGATGCTTTCTACTAATACATCGTGAGTTTGAGGGGAGATGTTAGGAAAATTGAGTGTTTTATTTATCTTATTTTGTATTAGTATATTAGTATTTTCATTTTACCCTATTTTGTCTGTTTACTTTTCTCTTAAAGCTTGTACATTTATTCTCCTTATTTTTCAAGATATGAAACCTTAGCCTCCATTTGTCTTTTTTTCTCTCTTTGTTTCTTTCATGATTTGCATAATTTCTTCTTACTCCTTAGAATAATTTTCAGAGATATTTTCTTCTTCTCTCAATCTTCTTCTTCTTCAACTTATTTGGTGGTAAAGATTGGTAGGTTGGTAGGTCATTTTTCATTTCAGATCGAACTTGTATTCAATATTAAATTTTTTACACTATTCTATATATTGTTGCTTAAATCGCAAAATTATTTCATAACATGATTTGATTAAAAAGTTTCTCTTATAGTAGTAATTTCTTTCTAGGGAAATTAACACTACAGACCTTATACTTTGGAATCAACGACAAGTCAAACCCTGAAGAAATTTTGTTAACAACTATAACCCTGACCTCAAAAATCACGTTTCTTATCTAAATTTGTCAACGTTAATGCCTTCATTTTGTTGACGTCAAGGACCGTCGAAGGAAACGATGGACGTCAATTATCGTGAGCCTCCTACCAGTAATCGAGCATTGGAACAATTCTTGGGCAATGGTGACGATTGTCAATAGTCGTTAGATCAAGAATAGACGTCCGCCACTCAAAATTGATGACTAGGACTAAATCTATCAATTTCCAAAGGCGATGGCGGACGACATTCCATGGCCTTTGGATCGAGTGAGGGAAGTCCCTTATCGAGATTGATGACCAAGATTGAATCTGTCATTTTTCAAATGCAATGGCAGACGACATTCCATGGCCGTTGGATCAAGCAATGAACATCCCTCATAGAGATTGACGACTAGGATTGAATCTGCCATTTTCCAATGGTGATGGCAAACGACAATCCATGGTCGTTGGATAGAGCGAGGGAGATCCCTAGATTGGAATGGATGCTCAAGATGGACTCTAAATTCTTTTTAGTTGAAGGGTCACGTGCAAAGAACACGCGTTGTTAAAAAGCGCGAATTTTCTTAATTAAGACGGATGTCCCTCTTCTATAACGAACATCCCTCTCCCTATTTCAGACGTCTCTCATCGAGAAATGAACATCCCTCGACCAAGACTATTTGTTCTACCTGCAATGGATGTCATTAGTCTTGAGACATTGTTGTTTCAGTATGAAACAGACATCCATCTTAATACGAGAGTTGTCAGTTGTAAAACAAATGTCGTTATCTGAACACTAAACGACTTCATTTCTCCTCTCGATGGATGACGCAAATCTGCCTATATAATCACGAAGGACGTCCAGTGCCCTAGATATTGCAGAGAGAAAATTTGACTTCTTCTGATTTTCCTCAAACTTTCGATATCTATCCTCACATTTTTTAAAGTGAAAAATGGCATCAAAGTTGGTCTCTCGGTCTATCTAAAAGCATAATATCAAGTTTGTGGTATGTGGTGTAAATTCTAAATATTATAGTGATACGTAAATCAACTTCTTTACAGATTCAAACTACGGAAAAGTAGCGGTCTCTTAGTCATATTTCCAAATCCTTGGAGTTATAATGGACAATGGAAATTACAGAATGGACGTCTCTCTTATTTTGGACGTTTAAATATGTCTTATTCAGCGATTGATGAGCCCCTCAGTATAACAGACGTCCCTATCCATATAATGGACGTCCCTCACAGTAAAATGGTCATCCCTCGACCTATTGGGGACGTTCCTTGGCCTATTGGGGACGTCCTTTGCCATAAGAAAAGACATCCAAATTGCAACAAACAAAACCAACAAACAATAATCAAAACAGAGATACAGAAAAACCAAAACCAAAACCAAAATTAAAACCAAAACAGAGGTACAACATATGAAAAAAATGTAATTTAACAGTTAGAAATTGAACCATTTTTTTTAGAAGTTTTTTCAATTTTTTTAGTTTTCACCTTTTTTGTATTTTTTGCATTTTCACTTTTTTTTGCAGTTTTTTCCTTTTGTCCAACATTTTAGGGTCACCTTGGATATCGACGACTTGAGCTGCAAGTAGAGGTTCATCTCGACAGGAGTGATGTGCTCGTAAAGGTCCTCCGGTATGTACGAGTCATGACGATGGAAGCCTTGATGCAGAAACTCAGCAATCTTTGAGTCCCCTAAAAAGTGCGAGACTTGAAATATGTCATGTGGGCTGCAATTTGGAGGCAAAATTAGTTTGTCACTTTTTTAAAGCGCAGGGTGAAAAAATATTTTATCTATAGGTGCCAAGACAATTGAAGTTGACTCCGATAGCATCACTTGGTACCCATACTGTGTGTGAATATCAATTGATGACATGAAACATGACTGCTTTGGGTGTATCTACAATAAAATTCATATATTATACGAGGAAAAAATATTGCATGAATAAATACAAGTGTCTTACATGGATCCAATCGAAAGTCAGCAGTCCCTCCTTCATTTGAACCTCAAATATCCTTTCCTCATTCAATGCCATGCACTGCACGTTAAGAACGTGAGATATTTATTTATTTATTTTCAATAAAAATGTCTTAAATATTGGTTAAACATTCTTATCTAGTCCGAACTTCCTGATTGCTTTGGTGTTTGCTTGTGCAAATTTGAGGAACTCGTCCATCAACTTCACAGGTTACAATGAAAAGTCAATTTAAGTGTAAATTCAACACATTGTACAAAACCAAATTGAAGACGTTTCCCTGGTACTTTTAGCAATGAAGCAAGCCTTGGAATTGCTTTCGTGGAAGGAGGATCTGTTGCCAATATCTTCTGAACTTTGGCAAGGGTTGGAGGAGGGGATGATCACTTGATGATAGGAGATCTGCACAATTGTAATACATTGTTAATCAATAGTACTAATGCATATATGGAAGGTGCATGTAAGCTAAAAGACATATTGGCATTCGTCCAGACCAGCATCGGAAGATGCATGAGAAGTTGATGGAGGAGCTGACTAGGCTTCTTTTATTTGAAGTACAGTGGCTTGAATCTCGTCAGGTTGTCTCTCCTGTCTTTCTAACTTGGTGACAAGCCACTACCACCTCTCCTCTCTGATTAGAGCGTAGGATGAGGATTGAGGAGGGGGAGGTGCATCATCCGATATCTGTAGAATTAGTGTAGTGGACGTTGAAGGAGGAGGTGCAGCTGACATTGAAGACAATTATGCAGCTGACTTTAATGGATGAGGTGCAGTCGACGTGGAAGGAGGATGTGCAGGGTCAGTGGAGTGAGTGTCTGCTCCTTTGAATACCCACTTGATTGTACATGTCAAGTACCTTTTCATTAGTTCGTCCCTCCTTGGGAGGGACAGCTAACTCGTTGTTGTGAACGATATGCCGAATGAGGCGATTATAGGGGAGATTCTTCCTTGGACTCTTTAGGATTGCATTCATTTGATTAATAATGACATAGACAAGGTTGAACCTCTCCCCATTGTAGAGCTTCTCCATCACATAGAGATCTATGCAGCTGATGTGGTCTTTATGTCCATCACGAGGCAAAACTGTGTGGGTGATCATGTGATGAATGACTTTTACATTAGCATTTAGGTCATTTGATTTAGGGTGGGAGAAAGATTCAACAGCTTCAGGATTGTGAGCCAATTGCTTCAACAATGCTAGACTTTCTCATTGTTTGTTCGAGTCCTTGGATACATGGAAATACTCTGTCGGCTCCTCCGTGGATCATCCAAGAAGTTCATTTAACTTCTTAAGAGTAAGCCTAATTTTTTTCCCACATAGAAACATCCTCAACTCAGTAGGGCTATCCAACTCCAAATTTGTGTAAAATAATTTCACAACTCTCATAATAACAACACCCCATCGTGCATAATCCATACAGACCAATGCGTTCAAACAATTCTTTTAATCCAAAGTCAACAAACACATTGAATTATATCATCCTAGATATAATTATGGCATGGGGTATAATGTCATTATCATACCGATATTTGGAGGACACTAAGCTAAACACCTCGAGTTATGCCTCTGCAGATACGCATTCTCAGCCTTCAACCTTTAAGGGAGCCTCTTTATGCTTTTTCGACATTTGAACCGCCTTCCACGCCTTTTTCTGCTTCAACAAACGTGAGAATAGATATCGGAAGTTTGAGGAAAATTGGAGGAAGTCAAAATTTCTCTATACAATATCTAGGGCAAAGTACATTCTTCGTGATTATATAAGTAGATTTGTGTTGTCCATCGAGAAGAGAAACACTGTCGATTAGCGTTCAAAGAATGACATTTGCTCTACAAAGGACATCCCTTGTATTTAGACGGACATCTTTTTCATAATGAATGACGACATCTTAAGACTAGTGACATCCATTGCGGGCAAAACAACATAGTTTTGGTCAAGGGATGTCCGTTTCTCGACAAGAGATGTCCGCAATAGGAGAGGGACGTTAGTTATGGAAGAGGGACGTTCCTCTTAATTGAGGGAATTCAAGTGTTTTAAAAATGCGTGTGCCTTGCACGTGACCCTTCAACTGAAAAGAATTTGGAGTCTATCCTAACCGTCCATTCCCATCTAGGGACGTCCCTCACTAGGCCTAATGACCATGGATTGTCGTCCGCCATCGCCATTGGGAAATGGTAGATTCAATCGTGGTCGTCAATCTCTATGAGGTACGTCCCTCACTCGATCTAATGGCCATGGAATGTCTTCCGCCATCGCCTTTGGAAAATGACAGATTCAATCCTGATCGTCAATCTTGATAAGGGATGTCCCTCGCTTGATCCAAATTGAATGTCATCCATCATTGCCTTTGGAAATTGACAAATGCAACCATGGCCGTCAACTCCAAGCAGCAGATGTCTTTCCTCAATTCGACGGCCATTGACAATCGTCTCCATTGACCAAGAATCATTCCAATGCCCGATAATTGGCAATAGACCCCCGATAATTGATTTCATTCATCTTTGTTCGATGGTCCTTGGCATCAACGAAACAGAGGTGTTAACATTGACAGATTTAGAAGAGAAACGTGACTGCAAGGTGACCGATGAAAATTTCCCATAGTTCAGAATTTTAGTTGTTAACAAAATTTTTTTAGAGATTGATTTATCGTCTATCCAAAACTTTAGGGTCTGCAGCGTTAATTTTCCTTTTTTCTATAATTATTTTTTATGTAAATTTTGATTACTATGTTTGTGCATATTTTATTTTTTAGATCTAACCCAACTATCTTCGATAGAAATTATTACCCTTCACCTCCTACTCTTCCTAGCAGATGTCGACTATAGGAAACTGAGTTTCTCTTCTCTATGAAAAGGGTAATTTAACCATTTCACTTGGATTAGATAATTCCAACATACTGTCTACAGTTCAGGTGATCATAAGGCTTAGCCAACCTCTACTAGAAATCATTAAACAAATCAAGCTAATCCTCTCTCTCTGTCTCGCTATCTCTCCATTCTTTCCCTCGTGTAGATAGGTTTGAAGGCGAACAAAAGTTTAGATGGAATGTTGTCTTTTTTCGACACTGCATAAGATATTAAGGCAGCGGCATCCAAGGAATACGATATGTGGGGCCTTGTGGGGCCTGCTATGAGGGAGCACAAAACATAATCAATTTGTTAAAGAAGGTGGAAACTGAGAATGGACACGCCAAAGCGAGTACTTGTTACGACCCAGAAAGGGCTAGACAGAAATGCCGAGCCAAACGACTTGCTCTTCATGGAAGACCCAGTAGCCTAGCCTAAGGTTTGTTAAATTATTGCAGAAAACTTATATAAATACCCAGCTGCGACCCATTTGTTATGAGCCACGATCCATATAATGATTGCGAGAACAAATAATATTGCAGAAATAATAATCTTAAGAGTCCAAATAAGTACTATACATACATTTTAGAATTTCCAACAACCAAGTTAAGTGTTTTTACAGTCATCCAAATTTAAAAGCTATAGTCATCTATTGTTACACTTACCGATAATTAAAAGTTCAACTAGGGAAATGAAATATAATTTAAATAGCAATATAGCCTTCAACCGAAACTCTAACCTGGGAAAAAAATAAGTCAATTGGGGTGAGTGACTAGTTCAGTATGGAACTTATACTAAATGTAATGCGCATGTAAAACTTGTTTTATTGTTTTCTTGAAAACCATGAGTTTCGAGAAATATGCACGTTTTTAAAAAACATTTGAAAATCATTCTCTTTTAGAAAACCTGGATCGAAGGCCCCCGACGAGATATTTAGAAAACATGGCAATATACATAGACAACTATATGTTAAAATACCCTCGTTGTGTTTCATCACAGAAATTGTAATCCATGAAAAGGGAGGAACACTCATGGAATCCCCTGAACAAACGCACAGAAAGACGGCGACCGTTTTCGGGCAGCACCTCATGACCCTGGAGGAAAGAGAAAAGACAAATGACGGCGGTCCGTAGACCTGGCTCGTCACCCAGGTTGTCGTGCAAATTCCGCTACGACATGCCCGTAATATATACAGATAAAAATACCCTAATTAAGTTTAGGGATTTGCAACCCACGAAAGCAGTCATCACCTTCCCAAAGTCTCCTATTTTCACACAGCGCGCAAACAAAACATCTCCACGCAACAGGAGATGTATCGGGGATGGCCTCCAGATACTCTGACGCCGAGACCGTCCAGAGTGCCAAGAGGATCCATCAATTTCGTAATAGTATCCAATATATCACACCATGAAATCAGATGCACGAAAGTAAACATATAAAACCTTCATACATACATAATATAAAAAGCTGACGTACTGTCGAACAGTCCCCGTTAGGTTTTTCATATGTGGTATCCCACAAAATATGATTTTGAAAACGATGCAATGCAGTGCAAAACAACTTAGTATAAAACCCCTACCTCGTGGGTGGTCCTTCCTCATATGCGAAGAAAAAACTATCTCAAGAGTCGGCTCGAAGTCCTCAAACTTGTTTGAGCCTATAACATGTCAAACGTAAAAAAAAAACAACCTCATAAATACATGCTGAGAAATGATGGAAGATCCTATATCGGATTTAAGCTTAACCTCTATTCTCATGCTCGTTTTTGTAAATAAACTCATCTAAAGCTACAACAAAATCTCCTAACTTCATCACTTAGTAATTATCCAAAGTGTACCAAATATATCTGTCAGTTCTAGTTACTCACAATCCCTCAAGACTTCAATAGTCATAGTGAAAGAGTAACCAATGTTACATATCCTCATATGATATTAACCAAACATAAATCAACCTCAATCTTAATCCTCAACAATTAACGGTGAGCTAATATCCAAAACAGAGAGCAAAATGGGCAATAAGCTATTTGAAATCCCATTTAAAACATAAGTCAAAACTACTACCCTAAGTGACAATCCTATACCCTCCATAATTTATCCACCAAAGTCAAACCAACTTTACTGAATACAATCTGTGGCAACAACAAGGTAACATTCAAAGCTAAAGTCCAAAAAGATTGTATAGAACCCAAATCAACATATTATGAAGGTGAATCTGCAAAGCATAATTTCTTTACAATGGCCCTTAAAACAAGAATCCAAACAAACCAGTTCCAGACATTTCTTTTCATCCAAAACAACGCAACAATATTTAATACAGAACCTCCATTCATCAGCTTAACTAGAAAACCGTAACAAACAAACAAGGGACAAACTACAACAACGGAGCATTTTTCTTCACAGTTCATTTATTGTATGTTAAACTTGGCAATCCGAGCAATACTAAAGCAGAACAGTGAGCAAATCTTCAAAGCATCAACCCACAATGACGAACAACAGAACCAGAATAAGAACCCAACTCAAATCAATAAAATAGCAGATTCCAAATGTATTATCGATATTTTTTTTCCATCCAACAGCAAAACTTAAAACAGATTTCTCACCAAAGCCAAAACCAAGTTTGGTGTTCTGCATTACTCACCAGAGTCTCAAAATCGGAGGAAATGGAGCTCCTCGGTTCAGAGTTGTCCTTGTCGTCCAGAAATCCAACTTAGAATCTAAAAATCAAAACAAAACAACCAAGTTGAAAATCCATCACCAACAAACATAGTCGAGGGTTCTGCTCTTTGCTCTTTTCCTTCTATTTTTTCCCATTTCATCCTTTTCTTTTATATATTTCCAACTCCTTAGTTTTTCTTCCAATCAGAGGCTGCCCGCAAGAAACCCCATGTCCTTTACGTTTTTCAAGCTGAAGACCCCTCTCGTTTTAATTATTCTCTCTTTTATTTTAATCATCTTTTATTTTAAAATTCAAGCATTCTCCACCACCTCCTCACGTACCACTTTCTCTTTCCATTTATTTCCTCCCCCTTTTACTTTATTTTAATCACATCTCCACTATCCATTAGCACTTCACTTGTTTTTAATTAGCGTAAATGACAAATCAACTATCGTAGTTTGTGATTAATGACAAATCAACTATTATAGTATTTTTTTCTAACAAGTTAACCACTGACATATAAGAAAATAACAAAGCAAACATCGCAGTTACGTTCTCCATTAACAAGTTGACGTGAGACAAGAAACCGTTTTAAGACACCGCGTTGTCTTCTTCAAAAGACCAGAAACCAATATGAGCTAGAAACTCGTGACTCGATGAACCCCGCGACGAACAGATCCCGTGACTCGACGAACAGACCCCGCGACGCGACGAACAAACCCCGCGACGAACAGACCCCTCGACGAACAGACCCTGCGACGCTACGAACCCCCCGACGCGACGAACCAAATCCCCGCGACGCGACCCACTAGATCCCCGCGACGTGACGAAGGAAGAGTAGACCTAAGCGCACGGTGCCCTCCATTGAGCCTGTCTTCAATCACGGTGAGTGAGCCTTGCCTTCTACATAACATTGATTAGATTTGTAGAATTAGTTTCATTGTTAATTAGATTCATTTGTTGTATTGTTAATTAGATTCATTTGTTGATTAGATTCATTTGCTGTAGTTGAATTAACTACAACTAGCCTATCCTATACTAGAAAGGCATCAATGTTTGGGTTATAATTGTTAATGTGTTTGTACATAAATTTTTGTTTTTTTTACTTCAATAATTGTCAGTCGTTACAATTGTAGATATTATTTGGTGATGTTTTGTCATATTGTGGTGAAAGGATTTTTTGTTGTTTACTTTGATTGATTTATATACGAGAGACTATTTGTGTAAATACTATTATACTGACTTATGACATTTTATTAGGTTATTATACTGCAGGTTGGCGAATTACTCAGGAAGCACAATGTACCGAGCTAGGAAATTGATGCAAAAGCGTGGGAAGACAAGGGGGAGGCTAGTAAAAGACGAGCAACTGAGGTGGTGGAAGCCGCAGGGCGGGAAGATGTTCAACCCGAGGTGGTGGAAGAAGTTCAACGAGCAACGGCGGTGGAAGACGAAGACACCTCCGAGCCTGAACAAGTAGAAGCAGAGTTATTATTCAAGACAGACGATGGCAAAAGACGGTGTGAAGAAGATGTAGAACACCGTGGCATTATTGTTTCAAAAATAGTCGATTTTGACTCTTTCACAGAAATGGGAATTCAACATATGTTGTAAGAGGCTGGATTACTCGGGTTGTGTCGGATGGGGGCCACTTATTGCGAGAGAGTTATTAAAATGTTTTACGCAAATTTCTAACTTTCTAAGGAGCTAGTAGAGGTGCAAATGTACATTTTTGGATGGGAGTTGGGATTCACTCCCAACGATGTCAATAGAATGCTTGAATGTGTGATAGACGGGGCAAGTGATGAATATTATCACATATCTAAGAAGCCACCATTTTTCAAGCAAGGAGAAGGGATAACGGTTCTTAAGTTGTTGCACTGGGATCCCGAGATTGCCCATTACAAGAAGCCAAAGGCTAATGAGTTGAATGTAGGGGTGTGCAGAACTGGACTGGTACCGAAGAACCGGATCTGGACTGGTCATTTTGGTACTGGTTTGGTCCATGATTCTCTAGTACCAGACCGAACTCTGTCCTGTTTTCACAGAATCGGTTTTACACGGTCCGGTCCTCGTTACACGATCCCACAGAACCGGTACCATGTAGAACCGTGTAAATTAAATTAGGGCTAAATTAATCTTCTTCACTCCCTTTGCATTCTGCTACTCCTCTCTCGATCTCGACTCCTCCCTGCTCCCAACCCGCAGACAGCGACGACTCACCAGCAACGACTGACGACCGACGACGCCCGAGCTCCAGCCCTTACGTTTCCTCTCCGGAACTGGCCTCCCAGTTTCGAGCTCCACTGCTCGTCTGCTCCAGTTCAGTAGTTCACATTCGACAGCCTAGTCCTGTTGAAGAGACGAAGCCCGCGAGGTTCAGCATCTAGTCTCGACGATCGTCTCCCCTCCGGCGCTGACCCTAGTCCCGAACTGTCCAGGTTTCCAGCTTTTGTCGACAGCTTCAGACACTTCAGAGTTCAGCTTCCATCGCCTCGCCACTGCCAGTCGATACTCTGTTCTTCTAATCTGTTCTATATTGATAGTGATTTAATGTATGTGATTGTTGTTGTGATCAAAATTATCAAACCTGTTGGCTGTTGGTACTTTGTCTCTGTCTCTGATGAATGTGCCTATTTTTTTTTTCTGAACAAAGTGGTCCTTCTGTGAATTCTGATTGTTGAATCGGTTAGTGTTAATCCAATCTGGTGTTACTGTTAGACTGTTTAATCGGCAGTGTATGTTTTGTTAAATTTGTTATCTGTTACTGTTAGACTGTTAGTGTTAATGTGTTATCTTTGGCAGTTTTATATTCAGCATTTGAAGATTGGACATTGGACGACCAGACTTGAAGTCTTACAACTGTCTTAGACAATGGAAATGTTGACACAATTATTTTTATACGTTAGTTTATTTTTGGGTGTTTTATTTATAATACGTCTAGGTTAAGGTTCTGTACAATGTAATTATTTAGGGTTTTTTTTTTTTTTTTTTTTTTGCATTTTATACATTTATAAATTTTTATTAAAATTTCAAAAATCAAAAACAAAATTCGGTACCCAAACCGGTACCAGTATCGAACCAACCGGTTCGGTACCCGTACCGAAATAACCGGTTTGGGACTGGTACCGGTATTGATTATTGAAGACCGGCACCGACCGGTCCGGTACCGTACCACCTCAGAACCGGACCGAACCGGTACCGTGCACACCCCTAGTTGAATGTAATAGCCCGAGTGATCCACCTGATATTGACGTACACGATTTTGCCTAGGATTGGGCATCGAGACCATGTTACCAGCATGGATCTTTATATTTTAGAGAAGGTGTTCAGGGGAAAAAAGGTGAACATCGGATATATCATTGCAAAGCACATGCAAGAGGTCGTCAACAACCCAACAATGAGCCTACCGTACAACTGGCTGATCCAGAGTATAGTTGAGCAGTTTGGGGTACCCATCTCTGCGAATGAGCCAAGAATTGAAGCGACGGCCAATGACACCTACAACAAAGCCAACTTGGATCGATTGGGCATCACTCAAGTTGGAGGTGAATGGTTCCACAAGTCAAAACAGAAGGCAACACCTCCACCCCTCACAGAACCTCAGTATGCAGCCCCCTCATATGAAATGCTGCCTCCTCCACAATCATCACACTTTACTGCGATGCCTGAGGAGTCGTCTGCCTAGATGAGCAGAATGGAAGAGCTCCATCATGCGTCGATGAGCAGAATGCAAATGATGGAGGAGCACGTGCAAATGCAACAAATCCAGCTACAAAGAGCGAACGAGCTCGCAAAAGAGAGGTGGGGCATTGCACAACAGTGGCAGGTGCAGGCATTAGAAAGCCAACGCGCCGCAGAGCAATGGCATATACAAGAAGCGGAGCTCACTGCAGCGAGGCATAGAGAAGCAGAACAGTGGCATATTGAAAAGGCAGATCTTGCAGCAGAGAGGTATCACGAAGCAGAACAGTGGCATGTTCGAGAAGAGGAGCGACACTGTGAGGTGTTGGACGCACTCAAGAGACATGGGAGGCGATTAGCCCATTCATCATCCTCGTCGTCGTCCTTGGACGCACCTGATGCCACATTCCACTTATAAGTTATTTATGTTGTACGCAAAGTTCAGTTTTTACTTTATTTTTGTTTCACGTGATGATGTGTTGTTGATTTGCAGCGACCCTGTCGAGCGCCACCAAGGAGCACCTGGAGCTGGAGAGGTCCAACCTCGACGCAATAGATCTATCGCGTCGTACGTCTTTCATTTCGTTATATGTGTGTTCAATCATATTCATGCAAATGTTAGTATATCGGCGTTGTCACATTTGTTTTGCAGGCTATGGAGCTCATGTCCACATTCAAGATGTATGTCTAGTCAAATACATGTAAGAACAAAGAGACGTGCAATACTTGGGGGAAAGTGGGAGGGCGAGCATTACGTGGTCACACATATCATCTTTCCAGAGGATGCCAAATACGGTGCAAACCCGTTAGTGTATAAGCTATTGTCTTAGTACTCATCCGAACTTATATGCAGTGTTGTGCGGTCGATGAAACAACCGTATTGGCGTATCATCAGGAGAAGGATCTATTGCAATTAGGGTGGATTCACGTAAGTCACCATCTCATTTCTCTGAGTTATCGTTCATGTTCATGTTCTCTTGAGATAATCTTATAACTTGTTTACATTGCAGACACACCCAAAGCAAGGGTTATTTATGTCGTCCGTTGACCTGCACACTCAATATGCGTACCAGCGATTGTTGTCGGAGTCAATCTCTATCATTGTAACTCCATCAGACAAAAAGGAGTATGTACTTTCTCTTGTGTAAATTCTTAATATTGCTTTCCACGTCACTGACAGACAATTGTTCCCTTTGCATTGCAGTCCGTACACCATCTACCGGTGTACGAGTGAGGGGATGAGGGTGCTGGCACAGTGCAATATTGAAGAACGATTCCACGAGCATGACCCTACAATCTTTCATTATGAGGGTGAGTTGTACGCTGCTGCAGACGAAATTCGCTTGGACCCGAAGGGACGTTTTGAGATCAAGGATTTACGCCCGCCCCTGCCACCGCCACCGCCACCACCACAGTCCAGGAAGAAGGCGCCATAATTTAGTTCAATTAGTTATGTTGTAGTTTATGTTTAGTTTAATTTGTGTACATTTGCGTTGTAAATGATGTGTAGTTCAAGGATTTCTGTTGTAGATTATGTTTAGTTTAATGTTTGTACATTTGCGTTCTAACGGATGTGTAGTTCAATGATTTCCATTGTAGTTTATATACTGGATGAATAATGTCTGAGACGATACTGGAACTGCTGAGGGCTTTTGTGCAGGATGTATGAGAATTGCGTTGTGGTAGTAAAGTAACAGAGGAGGTTCTGGCAAAAATTTTTTAGGACACATTTGTATAGAACCATAGCCACATTTGCATACAACCATTGCCATTAACTATAAATTATAAAAATTTCTAAAACCATACGTATTCTATCTTTCTCCAGAAAAAATCATAATTCTTTTCTACGATTTCATCTATAACCCTTTTATGCATAACTTCACGAAATAAACACTCTCATTACATGCATATATCCTTTCACGAAATAAACAACCTACCTTTAAATTGTTTTTGGAAATTGGCATACAGGTGTCGGATGCAAAATCGATGGTCCGCTTGCCCTGCCACGCTCACAGCTGGCACTAGACCCTAGAAACATTCATAATATTAGTCAGATTCCTACAAAATGCATAACCTTTACACATAAGGCAAAAGCAATCAACTGCACATAAGGCAAAAGCAATCAACCACAAACCACGATGGTTGATTTGTCATTTACCCTTTTTTCTAACAAATAAACCACTGATGTATGGGAAAATAACAAAGCCAACTTCTCCGTTAACAAGTTGACGTGAGACAAGAAATCGTTTCAAGACACCGCTAATACATGGTGTCTTCTCGCAAGACACCGCGTTTTAAGCGGTGTCTTCTCTCCAGACACCGCATTTTTACGAGGTGTCTTCTCTCAAGACACCGCGTATTAGCAAAGACACTGGCTCTATTTAACTCAGGGGAACACATAACCGCGACCTCCCGACGATTTGGCATATTCTAAACCATTTCGTAATCCATTAGGTAACCCTAAAAAATCTGGAGAGCTTAAGAGAGCGATTAGCGAAGGTGAAGAATTTGTTGAAAAGCAAATGGCGAGTGAAGAATCTGTTGTTAACCGTCAACTTGAAGTGGGACCCACAATCACATGTGTGCTCAATGAGAATGAGGTACGTGGAATTGGAAATGAAGCTGCGATTGTTTTGCATTCCGTATCAGTAACTCTACATGAGGAGGACAATGAGGACCTCCGTTCATTATGTCAATCAACTAGTGATGAAGACATGGACATGGCCGAGAGTAGGCCTAGACGTCCAACACACAGATTCCCTGGAATGAGGCTTGGTAAAAAGTACAGTTCATTGAACAAGATTAGAGAAGAAATTGTTGATCATGCATTGAAGAACGGGTATGGGATAAAATTCATCCATAGTGACACGCATCGATTGAGGGCTGCTTGCCAAGAAGGCTGCCCGTGGCGGTTGCACGCCTAAAAAACAAGGTGAAATGACCTTTCAAATAAAATTTTACAATGACATTCACACATGCTCCAAAAAGATGGAAAGTCGTCATGCTACTGCCAAATGGGTTGCAACTCATTACTTAAACAGATTTAAAAGTTAGGCAGATTGGAACCTTGCTTCCATAATTGAGACAGTGAGGAAGGACTTTAATGTCAACATCTCACCCAGTCTTGTTAGAAGGGCAAGAAATACAGCCAAAAAAATTAACGAAGGTGATGGAAATGAGCAATATAAACTCATATGGTCATATGCAGAGGAGATTTGGAAGTCTAATCCTAGAAGCTCCATGCGTGTGGACCTCGATATGAGTGTATTTAAAAGAATGTACATGTATTTGGCTGCATGTAAGACGGCTGTGCTAAATTGTGGTAGACCACTTATTTGTTTGGACGGTTGCCATTTGAAGGGAGCCACTTCAGGCCAGCTACTCACTGCTATGACCATTGACAGGAACGATGGCATGTATCCAATTGCTGTAGCAATGGTTGAAGCAGAAAATAGGAATTCATGGAGCTGGTTTCTAGAATTGTTGCTTGATGATCTAAACACTCCATCTGGCAATGGATGGACAATCATTTCCGACTGTCAAAAGGTGTGGTTGATTGCTTTTACCTTATGTGTAAAGGTTATGCATTTTGTAGGAATCTGACTAATATTATGAATGTTTACAGGGTCTAGTGCCAGCTGTGAGCGCGGTGGCAGGACAAGCGGACCATCAATTTTGCATCCGACACCTGTATGCCAATTTCCGAAAACAATTTAAAGGCAGGTTGTTAAAGGATGCAATGTGGGCCGCATCTAGAGCCACTACTGTGAGACAATTTGAGAGAGAGATGGGTAAGTTATTTATGCTTAACTCGGCGTCCCACAACTACTTGCGTGGAATAGAGGTGACATCCTGGGCCAAACATGCCTTCTACTCCATCCCAAAGTGCGACATAAGCCTTAACAATCTGAGTGAGTCATTCAACGCAGCATCCTACCAGCCTGGGACAAACCGATTTTAAGTATGTTCGAGATCATCCGGAAGGGCATCATGGGTAGGATTGTGAAAAAAAATAAAAAGATGGCTCGCTCGACGGACCTTTTGTGTCCAAAGATCAGCACTAGGCTCGCTAAACTACAACTTGCCGAGCAAAATTGGAGCCCCCAGTTTTCAGGAGCTGCCCAGTTTGAGATCAGCAATGATAACGAATAGTACTCTGTCGATTTGGACAGGCGTACTTATACATGTTACCGGTGGGAGTTGACCGGCATCCCATGTGTCCATGCAGTCTTGTGCATTCACTTCATGAGGAGATCCCCTGAGGAGTTTGTGCATGCGTACTATCATCGGGAAACATACATGGCGATGTACTTCCACTTTCTTCGACCCGTCAATGGACCGATCGAGTGGCCTCCGGTGACGAATCTTGATTCTATTATCCCACCGCCATTTAAAAGGCTTCTAGGAAGGCCATGCAAACATAGAATACGGGATGTGGACAAGGCTCCAAGCTGAACAGTGCTGACTAGAAGAAATTTGATCGCCACTTGTGGTCGGTGTGGGCGTATTGAGAACAATTCTCGCACATGTGATAGTGGAGGTGAGTCAAGTGCCGGGGCTTGCAGAGGGCGCGACAGAGGCAGGGTCGGTAGAGACAGGTCAGAGGGAACATTTATGGGGTTCAGAGTTCTTGAGATAGCCCCCGAGACAATTCCTGACCTAGTTCCTGAGATAGCTCCCGGCAAGTTCCTGACACGCAGGTGAGCCCATTATCACATTTTCGTTTTCAATTGATGTTTGAAATATGCTAATTTCATTTGCAATGTGTTATGCAGGAGTCTGATGCGCAAGGTCCACACACACAATCGTATACAAATGTGGACCTTAATTTTTTGTGACACAGAGGGAACACAATTGTTTTACAATTTCAGTTGATGGATAGTTGCATGTTATTTAATACTTGTCTACTTGTAAATGATATTACAGTGAATAATAATGCACTGATGTTGATTGTGTTGAGTTTAAGGTGATTGGTAAGTTTTATGCTATGTACTTTCTAGGTATGGTTGTGGTTGTGGTCGGCTATTGTAAGGTTAGGTTAGTTAAGTGTAAGATGTGTTAGTATGCAAATGTTTCTATGTGTGCTGCTTGTAAACCTTAAGCATTAAGTATGGAAAAGTATACAATTTCTACAAAATTTTGGGCAGAACCTACCCTGTTTCTTTACTCCCCCAACGCAATTCTCATACATCCTGCACAAAAGCCCACAACAGTTCCAGTATATTCTCAAGACATTGTTCATCAAGTATAAACTACAATGGAAATCATTGAACTATAGATCAATTACAACGCAAATGTACAGATATTAAATTACAACTGAAACTACACCGGAGAACAAAGCAAATGTAGACAACTTAAACTAAAATAAACATAAACTACAACAGAACTATTTGAACTAAATCACGTCGCCTTCTTCTTGGACCATTGCCATGGAGGAGACGGGTGCTCGCAAAAATCCTTGATCTCAAAACGTCTCTTCGGGTCCAAGAGAACTCCGTCTGCAGCAGCATACAAGTCACCCTCATAATGAAAGATTGCAGGGTCGTGCTCGTGGAATTGTTCTTTAATATTGCACTGTGCCAGCACCCTCATCCCCTCACTTGTACACCAGAATATGGCGTATGGACTGCAATACAAAGGGAATAATTGCCCGTCAGTGACGTGAAAAACAATATTAAGAATTTACACAAGAGAAAGTAAATACTCCTTTTTGTTTGGTGGAGCTACAATGATAGAGATTGACTCCAACAACAATTGCAGGTACACATATTGAGCGTGTAGGTCAACAATCGCGGGGTCTGTTCGTCGAGTCGCGAGATCTGTTCATCGCGGGGTTCGTCGAGTTGTGGGTTTCTGGCTCGTAGTTTGGTTTCTAGTCTTTTGAAAAAGACAAGACACCGTGTATTAGCGGTGTCTTGAAACGGTTTCTTGTTTCCTGTCAACTTGTTAACGGAGAACGTAACCGCGATATTTGCTTTGTTATTTTCTCATATGTCAGTAGTTAACTTGTTAGAAAAAATACCATAGTGGTTGACTTGTCATTGATCACAAACCACAATGGTTGATTTGTCATTTTCCCTTTTAATTAATTTATAATCCTTATACCCATCACGTGTATCCTTTCTTTTCACTTTAACTTCTAATTTATTCTTCTCATTTATTCATTCCATGACACATAATAAATATGCCTTCCAAACTAAATTAGTCCAATTTAATTTCCGTTTAGAGATTTCTAAATCCACTTTTGTAAATCCTGATTTGCTCCAAACACAAATCGACAACGATCTTTTAATTTTTCAACTTCCTTTCTTAATTTATTTAATCGCTCGGTAATATCTAATTTCACCGATTTGGACTAATTGACCAAAATTTCACATGTAGTCGCTAGGCGACAATTCAAGTCAACTTTTCAACATTACGACCGATTTTCACGCAAAAAATTCACATGTGGAATTTACTATCTTGAAAATTCTGGGATTTCACAGTACTTGTCCCACCAATTGGTATAAGGCAAGCTCTATTTGTCAACCTTTTCTTCATTTTTTTGCAACAATATTTGATGTTTCCTGCCTTTGTTTTGTATCCATGGACAGTTTTCATTCCTATCGTTTAGATAATCTTTGAGCAACTAATTATATCATTTACCACCTCTTGTTTATGGAACATCATCACTCTTAGTTTAGGAAAATCACTTAAAAAAGGAATTTTGAGGTATTAAAGACCCTTATTTATGATGTTACTTTTTGTGACGTTATTTCTTAGAAGATGTTTCATATTTCTAGAAACCTTTTCATATTTCTATGTATTGGAGATGAAAAGCTCTTTATATAAGAGAACGTTTTGTTGAAGAAAAATTAAGAAACATTAGAATCAATCTAAAATAAAGCTTGAAGTTTCTCATTAAATTCTTTCTTCTTATTTTATACTTTTGATTTCCCTTCAATTGGTATCAGAGCTAACCAGGTTCATCTGAGGGTTGAAAATGGCAACTGTTGGTGGGTTATCACTTGTTCCTATTTTTTCTAGTGAGAACTAAGATTATTAGAACATCAAAATGAATACTTTTTTCTTATCTCAAGATCTATGGGATGTAGTAGAAAAAGGGATTACAGTTCCAGCGGAAAAAAGCTCAACTTCAACTGATAGAAAGCAAGAGATAACCAATATGAAAAAGCATTGTTCCTCCTTCAACAATCTATATCTGAATCAATCTTTCCAAGGTTGATGAGGGCTGAATCTTCAAAGACAGCCTGAGAGATTCTATAGATTGAATTTCAAGGAAATGAAAAGGTAAAGATCATCAAACTTCAAGGCTTTAGAAGGGAGTTTTAGAATTTGAAGATGAAAGACTATGAAGAAGTGAAAGTATATTATTCGAGAATAATTGAAGTTTTTAATCAAATGAGGGATCTCGATAAAGAGGTGACTGATTAAAGGATTGTTCAAAAGATTTTGATTAGTCTACCTGAAAAGTATGATCATATATAATAGCTACAATCGAGGAGTCAAAGAACTTGTAACAACTATCAGTTATTGAATTGATGTGTTTTCTTCAAGGTCATGAATAAAGACTAGCGAGAAGAAGAAAAAATTCTTTGGAGCACGCTTTTAATCCAAAGTGAGTCTTATGAACAAGAGCAAAGATTTTAAGAAAAAGCCTCAAAATGATAAGAAAAATTCTAATTATAAAAGAGGCCAAGTGGAAAGGAAAATCGGCAGAATTTCCACCTTATGGTATTTGCAAAAAAAAAAAAAAATCACTTGGAGAAAATTTGCTATCACGTCGAAAAGTTGCAATGTAAAAATTGCAAGAAGTTTGGGCATATTGAAAAAGATTGTAGATTTAAAAATAATTATCAAGCTCATTATTATGAAGAAAAGGATGAGAATGAGTATTTGTTTTTTGCATGTCAAGCACTCGTTCAAGAAGTAAAGTTTTGGTTTATTGATAGTGGTTGTAGCAACCATATGGCTTCTGATGAATCGATTTTCATGGAACTTGACACTTCTATTAAAGCTAGAATCAAGATGGGAAATGGAAAACTCGTTGAATATAAAGGAAAATGCACAATAGCAATCTCAACAACTAAAGGTACCAAATTTATTAAAGATGTGTTACTTGTTCTTTCTCTTGGTCAAAATTTATTGAGTGTTGCACAAATGATGGAAAATAGTTATTCTTTGTGCTTTGAGAATAATTTATGTAAAATATATGATTCTGATAACAAATTGGAGTTATTTGAAGTAAAAATGGGAAGAAGTAGAAATTTCTCTATTTATTGGAGTCATACTAAATCTATGATGGCAACAGTGGATGAGTTTATGTTATGACGTCAATGATTTGGACATTATAATTTTAATTCTTTGAGACTTTTACATCAAAAGGAGATGATGAAAGATTTTCCTCTTCTAGAGAAAGAAATTTAAGTATGTGAAGGGTGTATGATTGGAAAGCAACAGAAATTACTATTTCCTTCATAAAGTAATTGGCGAGCTATAGAAAAATTACAACTTGGATGTGTGTGGACCTGAAGACTCCAGCTTGTAATCAAAGCAAGTATTTTATTCTTTTTATTGATGATTTTACAAGAATGATTTGAGTCTATTTTCTACATACAAAATCTAAGTTTTTGACAACTTCAAGAAATTCAAATGTTTGTTGAAAATCAGTCGATCACAAAATTAAGCGTTTAAGAAGTTATCAAGGGACTTAATATAATTCCAAGGAGTTTGAAAATTTTTGTGATGCCGAGGGAATAGAACATCAACTTTCCGTGGTTTATTCTCCACAGTGAAATGGAGTCTCTACAAGAAAGAACAGAATTGTCATGGAAATGACAAGAAGCATGTTGTTTGAGAAAAAAATGCCTCATGAATTTTGGGGTGAGGCAGTGAATACTGTTGTGTTCTTGCTCCATCATTTGCTTACAAAAGCAGTTGAAAATGAAACTCCTTTCAAAGCTTGGAATGGATATAAACCTTGTGCAAGTTTTTTTTAAGGGGTTTTGGATGTATTTGTTATATTCATGTTCCACTTCAAAAAATTACCAAACTTGAAGATAAGGCTGAAAAAGGAATATTTGTTGGATATAGCAATGTTTCAAAAGGTTTTTGAATTTTCAACTTGAAAATAAGAAAACCTGTTGTGAGCAGAGGTGTAAAATTCAATGAGAATACATCTTGGGATTGAGAAGCAGAGAAAGTATTTCAACAAAGTGCTTAAGTATCAATTGAGCCATTCATTGAGGAGGAAGTTGAAGGAAATCAACATATTCAAGCAGAAACTCCCTCGTTCTCTAGATTGGTTGATGAAGACAATGAAGAGGAGTCAATTCATGAATCCTCGGTAAGAAAAACAAGACTTCTCAGTTAAGTCTACGAGCATTGTAACTATGCAACACTTGAACCACATAGTTATGCAATGGTTTCAAAGGAGGAAGTTTGGTGGAAAGGAATGAACAAAGAAATAAGAATGATAGAAAAAATGACACTTGAGAGTTGGTTCCTTTGCTTGTAAATAAAAAAGTCAATGAATTAAAATGGATTTGCAAAAACTAAATTTAATCCATATGGCTCTATTTTGAAGCATAAAGCAAGATTGGTTGCAAAGGGATGTGCACAATAACATTTAATAGATTATAATGAAACTTTTGCTCCGACTACAAGAATGGATACCATTAGAGCTTTAGTCTCTCTCGCTACTCAAAAAGGTTGGAAGATTTTGCATTTAGATGTGAAGTCAACATTTCTAAATGGAGTGTTGGAAGAAAAGGTATTTATCAATCAACCAGAGGGATTCCAAAAGGACAAATGCAAAGTTTATAAACTAAACAAGGCATTGTATGGATTAAAACAAGCACTAAGGGCTTGGTATGAGAGAATAGATCAATACTTTATTGAGCAAGGTCTCAGGAGGAGCCAAAGCGAGCCTACATTATACATCAAGTCTCAAAATCATAATGATTTTATTATCGTATCTCTCTATATAGATTATTTGGTTTTTACTAGAGGTAATGCCAATCTGATAAAAAAATTTAAAAACAAGATGATGGCGAGTTTTGAGATGACTGATTTAGAAAATTTACATTATTTCCTTGGCATTGAAGTTAGTCAAGAAGTTGGTGGAATATTCTGCTCTCATAAGAAATACACTAAATATCTCTTGAAAAGGTTCAATATGCTAGGCTGTAAAATAGTGGCAACTCCATTAATTCCAAATGAGAAATTGAAAAAGGATGATGGAGAAAAGAAAGTGGATGCATCTATCTATAGAAGTTTTGTGGGAAGTGTGTTCTATTTGTGCAATATAAGACCTAACATCTTGTAGGCTACTACTTTACTCTCAAGATTTATGCAAAGCCCTAGCCAAATTCATTTTGGTACAGCCAAAAGAATACTGAGATACTTGTAGGGAACTATCAACATTGGTATGTTGTGTGAGAAAACATCATATGTAAAACATTTTGGATTTACAGATAGTGATTGGGCAGGCTTTGTGATGATTTGAGAAGAACTCTTAGTTATTTTTTCAGCATAGGAGTTGCTATGTTTTCTTGGAGTTCTAAAAAGCAAGAAAATGTGGCGCAATCAATAGCTGGAGCCTAGTATGTAGCAGCCACTAGTTGTCCAAATCAAGCCATTTGGTTGAAAAGAATACTTGAAGATATGGGAGAAAAACAAATAGAGCTTATCAAAATCTTTTGCGATAATCAATCTTCCATAGCAGTTGCGAAAAATCCAGTCCAACATTGTGGAACTAAACATATTGCAATCAAATATCATCTCCTTCATGAGGTTGAATCAAGAGGAAAGATTGCTCTGAAGTTTTGCAAATCAGAAGATGAACTTGCTGATATATTTACTAAAGCACTCTCTCAAGACAAGTTTCAGGTTTTTAGATCATAACTTGGTGTCACCGAAAATCACAGCAAGGAGTAGTTTTAAAGACCCTTATTTGTGAAGTTACTTTTTATGATATTATTTCCTAGAAGATGTTTCATATTCCCAGAAACCCTTTTCTATTTCTATGTATTGGAAGATAACAAGCTCTCTCTATATAAGAGAATGTTTTGTAAAAGAAAAATTAAAAACATTAGAATAAATATAAAATAAAGATTGAAGTTTCTTATCAAATTCTTTCTTCTTATTTTCTACTTCTGATTTCTCTTCATGAGGTCACGGTTTAGATCAACTGTATAAGGGATATGATCTGCTACTTGTTAAGTTCTTCTTCTTCTTCTTTTAGCCTCTCTTGATGGCTGCAGAATGGGTAGTGAGCTTGAAAGAAATATAAGAAGAATTAAATGAAAAGCTAAGCTTCCTTCATGGGTTTATTGACGCTTTTAGAAATCAAATTCATTATGATATTCTACTCAAGCCTGGAGATAATGGGTCTCCCATCATTGCTCATATAGCCCTACTAGTGAGATTCTCTCTCTTTGTCCCTCTCTAACTCTTCTTTGGCCTTTTCCATTTCCCTCAAGGTTGTTTTCACATGCAGCAAGATCAAATATTTTCAAAAATATGTTGGAGTTGGATAAATGCAAAGCTCCTACTTTGGAATCCATAACACTGCCTTAGTTGAACCATGAAAAGCTCGAGGCTCTCATTGAGTTTCTCTACAGTGGGAGTTTGCCTCAAGAAAAGTTAAAGAAGCACGTGTACTCGTTATCGCTTGTTGCCCATAAGTATGAAATCATCTATTTATAGAAGTTTTGCCAGAACTATATGCTCAAGACTCTTAATTCTTGCAATTCTCTCCTGGTTTTAAGGACTGCAAATTTTTTTTCATACCTAACATTAAGGGATTATACGGTGTAGTTCATTGCTAAACACATCAGGGATGTAGTTTTATCTATTGAATATGAGGTGTTTGTCGCCAAGAGTCCATATTTAAGTTTACAGATTACAAGGTCATTATCGATGTATGCAAAAAGCATTAGAGTTTCCTAGTAAATTACTTTTTTTTTCTTTTTTCCTTATTGACCGGTTATTGCATAGCATTAAGATAGGCAAAATGATGTAATCCAAGGATTCAATGAAAGTTAAGATATGGCTGCATCAAAGTTTGAAAAGCCAACTAATTCTAATAATCAATTGTGAGGAATTGGAGGTCCAATGACATGAGCACGAAGCAAGCAACTAAAACAAGCTATGTATATATTAATCATAGAAATTCAAGAGAAGGAGGTTATCCAACAAGTTTCTAGCACATCTTCTAAACCAATTAATATTCTACATAGAATTGGAGAGGAATTAGAATTGGAAATGGAAAATTAAAGCTTTACAAGTACTTTTGGGATGACAACATGACCTTTTGAAGTCTTGGGCTTATGTCTATTTTTGGGCTAGCTACTTTGGGCTTAAGTTTTATTATTTGAGGGATTTAAATAGTATTTAAAACCTCATCCAAGTGGTTGAATGAAAATTTGTCTTTTCATTTCACCTAAAAGTCTTTATTAGGTTATTTGTTTGTCTTCTAACAAACATCTTAGCCTATTAAAACCCTTTGTATCTACTCTTTTGAAACAACTTAGATGAACGAAAATTGAGTTTATGCTTTGTGTGTGAGATTCCTTGGAGTTCTTTTGATGATTTCTTTACGAAGAACTTAGTATTCTCAAGCATTCTTCTTGAAAGATCAAGCTTTGATAGCTTTGGTTCAACCAACCAGTTTGGTTAGGGTCAAACTACTCTTCTTGATAACTTTGGTACAACCAACGAGCTTGGTTTAGGTCAAGTTACTTCCATTGCTTGATTCATAAGATGAACCTTTTCAACATTCCATGTTGCTATTGGGTCTATGGTTCCTCAATATCCTAGGTTCGCATCAGTTGGTATCAGAGTTTTGGCTCGAACTAATTCAAGGTGTTATTATCTTTAATTTTTTGTTATCAATTTCTTCATTGTCTTTTCATTTGATTATATATAAAAAAAATATTTTTTTTTCTTTCTTTCCATCATCTATTAAGTTCTTTCTTTGATCCTTTATAACGACCCGTCATTTAACAAAACATTTTTCTTCCAAAAAAATTACCACATAAAATTTTTCTTTTTAGTTTATTGAAAGCAAGTAATAAAATTTCTTCAAATTAAAAACTTAATCAGAGTTAAAGTGGAAAAACACTTATGCATAAAATACTTAAATAGTTTTACAAACCATTGTTCCAAAACAATTCTCATAAAATCATTCATTATTATTATGAGCCATAACCTCCAAGGTCTACTTTGCCGGATAACTTGGAGTCTATTCGGGGAACATCTCCTCCTTTACTTCATTCGTTTTTTAATTCTTGATATTCACCTACACCAACAAGTAAACTGTAAGTCTAAGGCTTAATAAGGAAAAAGAGGTATGCAATATGAATGCCTCTCACTTATTTCGTCGGAAAGGAATCCGCACCAATCCACTCTTAAATTAAGTTTACATATAACATGAACTTGTGGATCGAGTTGGAAGATTGAAGGTTCTTGTCGGAGAGACGGCCGCTAGTCGGCATCTAACACCTTGTTGGTAGATCGTGTCTCGCGACCTGTAAGGGGAGGGTCATAAATTTGACTCTACCGGTTAGATCCGAACCATAATCCCCAACCTTCAACTCTTTAATATCTTTTATTATACATTCATTTCATCCTCACCGTATAACTACCCGCCCTTTGTAGTATTCCTTAGGGTTTCTATTATTGTGATGACATGAGCATACACTACGCATAATATGTCCAATTGAGTTCACAAGATAATGCTATCGATACTTCTACAACAACGAATGGAAACCAACATAATAATTCATGAAATCTCATTCACAGACAGAAACGAAATTGACACTATCCATTCCAGCAGGAAATAAACACAAATATAATGACATGCACAGTAAATCGACATGCTAACGAGCATTGAATACATGGAATATTAACAGCCCAGTAATAACAGTTCTATCTATAAATTAAAGTCTAACATGCTTCAAAATTTAATAAGAAATTTGATATAATATATCAATGAATCCAACCTCGACTAACACATGCTAGGATCTTTCAGAATTGACGGAAAACCATTACGGAACAGCAGCTAAATAACAGTGTATTTGTAACTATTATACGTGCATATGATTTGACAGTTAATAATAGACATACAACCACTAATTACGAAGGATAACACGTAAAGATATTCGACCGAAAATGAACTAACACAGCAGTGAATCGAAGATAGTTAGAATGTAATAATCATGATCCTAAATCTAACATTTTGACAGTAGTGTACCAAAAGAGATTATAGCCATTTAATTAACGAATCTAACATACTTATAACCTTGACAACAACTCATTAAATAAAACAATGAGACAAAAGATATAACATGTCTTGCTAATATACGGAGAACATCAATACTTGCTAAAAATTGTAAGCATGAATATTAGAAGCATAATAACAAGCATCATTACTATTAACTAACAAGGAGCCTAACCAGATTTCCCACATTTCTAAAATGGAGTTCAATACAATAATACTAAGTCAATCAAGAGTAACAACTTATTATTTTGATGATCATTTTCTCCTTTTTCAACAGTGATTTCTTCATGTATATTCTTTATGGTGAACTAAGCAAATCAAACACTTCAAAGAATAACAATTCATGAAATACAAGCAAGAAGATTTCATAGAATTGAACATTCAATAGCCTAAGAGGTTAACAATTTGCACAATAGATTAAAAATCATGAAATCCAACAAAGAAACATGTAAAGAATTCAAACAAAGAATCAAGCATGAATCTACTTGTGGTGTAGGGCCTCCATTGGCCAAGACTTACTCAATTTCCTTACTTAATTTCGGAGGTAGTGGTAGCTCTCCCCAATTTCAGCAACTAGCACTCCAAATCCTCAATTTTCACTCAATTCTTCCTCTCACAAGTTGAACTCTGAAAAATACCACAGTTCCAGCCATTTACGCTCTAATTATTCACACAAAATTCGTAGGAATCATTGCACATTCCAGCACTATCCTAATCTTACACAATTTAATGCATAAAACCTAAAACCCATACCTCCTTTTGATCAATCAACCACCAATGGCATTAATCAACTCCTAAATTTGCTGGAGGGGGTCAACTTAGGCATGTGAGGTTGTTGGTTGTCGCGGAATTGGAGAGGTTTTGGGTGAAAAATGACAAAATGCCAACTTTAAAGCAGATTCCTCACGAATCTGGGTACTTGCGGATGACTGAGGACTAGTCCTTCACGTCCTCACCTCGTCCGCAGCTCATGATTCTTCAGCTATTTTTCCCCTTGTGGACGCTATTCCTTGTCTGTACCTATCGTCTGCACTCATCCGAATTGTCCCAAAAATATTACAGATTCAAACGGACGCTGAACTTAATGGTCCGCATGCGTCCACAGTCGTCCGCAAACAGGCGAAAGGTAGTTTGGGACGCAAAGTCTCGTCCCAAACTTGGCAGAGTCAACACTTTGATGTTGCGGACGAGTCTGGCATCCGCACTCGGCATCCGCAGCCGTCCGCAAGGACATAATGGACAGTGAGGACGCCAAAACCTCGTCCTTTGGCGTCCTCAACCCAGTTTTCTCCTACTTTCCCTTAAAAAAATTAACTTAAATCCTGTTCAATCATCATTCATACGAATATATGACATCATTAACATCAATAAATGTAATTTTGTAATTTAACATAATTAAATTACAATTTCTTCGAAAATAGAAAAATATGAGGTATTACATCCTTTGTTCTACTCTTCAAAAAAAAAAAAGTTGGCCTTTTATTCAAAAAAGAGAAAAAAGCTAGCATTTTATTAAAAAAAAGGGAAAGAAAGTATCTTCTAATTTTGAAAATACCTTGTTGGTTACAACTCAAAGGGTGCAATTTCTCTATCAAGTTTTTAATCTATATTTTGTGAATATTTTTGAATCCTTTTGGAAAAACTTTCCTTTTGAGGAAAGATCATTGATACCTTATTCCAAATTCAAGGTATTAGCTTGTTAAGCTACTTAATCACAATAAGTAGTTTGATTTTTAATCAATTTGGGAAATTAGGATTATAAGTTTGAACTTTTCTTGATTTTTGTTTATTGATTACTTTATTCGTAGATTGAGTTGTTCCATAAATATCTTAAAGTGGAGAACGAGGGATAAAAGGCAAGAGTGTGAGCCTATCATTATAAAAGCCACTCGAGAGCAAACACGAGTTGGAGTGACCAATATTCCAGTGAAAACATGTGAGTGAGAGAGAAAGGACATTTATTATTATGCACCATTTACTTTATCTCATTTTACTTTATCACATTTACTTTATCACACTTCAATTACCTTCTTTTTGCAAATTAGTTTCTTTCTTTTTTCAATTTATCTTACTTTATTGTAAGTTTTTCACTTCTTTTTACATTTACTTCCTGTAATTGTTGATATGAAGTAATGAGTGGAAGTGGAGAAGAGGTAAACATTGATTTAAGGATGTTTATGAGGGTCACGCAAGACCAATTCCAAGCCCAAGCTTTAAGGATAGAGTGTTTGGAAACACCAACTCCACCCCATGGCCGATAAAGGAGGAATTTTGAATGAGAAAAATATGAGCAGGAAGAATGCCATAACCAAAGGAGAAGAGATTTTTGAATGGATCAAGAAGATGATAATTTAAGCAATATCAAGGTAAACATTATGCTTTTCCAAGGCATAAGTGATCCAAAGGCATGTATAGAATGGGGAAAGTAGAGAGTGCATTTTACTTTTATATAAAGATATTTATTTTACCTCTACTGAACTAACTTATTTTCATGTTGTTGTTTCCTCTCTTTTGCAGGATTACAAAGACATATTTCTAGAGGAATTACCCAAAGGAGTACCACCACTACGAGGGATTGAGCATCAGATCGATTTTGTGCTAGGAGCCACCATTCCTAATCATCCAGCATATTGCACAAACCCACAAGAGAGTAAGGAGATTATGAAGCAAGTCGGTGAGCTAATAGAGAAGGGGTTGGTAAAGGAAAGTCTAAGCCCATGTTCTGTGCTGTGATCTTAGTTCCCAAAAAGGATGGAACGTGGAGGATGTATGTGGATTGCCGAGCCATCAATAAAATAACAGTAAAGTATCAACATCTCATTCTTAGATTAGATGATATGTTAGATGAATTGTATGGAACATGCATATTTTCTAAGGTTGATTTGAAAAGTGGAAAGTGGATATTACAAAATTCGCATGAAAAAGGGACATGAGTGGAAAACGGCTTTTAAAACCAAATATGGACTGTATGAGTGGTTAGTTATGCCTTTTGGATTATATAATACTTTAGTACTTTTATGTGATTGATTAACCATGTGCTTAGATCATTTATTGGAAAACTTGTTGTTGTGTATTTTGATGACATATTGATATATAGCAAGACATTAGAACAACATTTAGATCATTTGAGAGCTGTTTTTGATGTTTTATGTTCTAATCAATTGTATGCTAATATGAAAAAGTGCACTTTTTGCATGGAGTCAGTGTATTTCTTAGTTTTGTAGTGAGCTCTAAAGGAGTATTTATTGACGAGGAGAAGGTGAAAGCAATAAGGGAATGACCCATACCAAAGAAAGCAAGTGAAGTCCAAAACTTTCATGCATTAACGAGTTTGTATTGGTGATTTGTGAAGGAATTTAGCACCATAGCAGCACCTTTGAATGATTTGGTAAAGAAGAACGCTGAATTCAAATGGACCATGGTAGATGATGAGTCTTTTGAACTTTTAAAAGAGAAATTGACAAATGCACCTTTATTATCTTTACTAAATTTTGATAAAACCTTTAAGATAGAGTGTGATGCATCGAAAAAGGGAATTGGAGGTGTTTGATGCAGAAAATGAAGCTGATTGCTTATTTTAGCGAGAATCTTAACAGAGCAGCCTTAAATTACCCTATTTACGACAAAGAGCTATATGCCTTGGTGAGGACCTTGCAAATGTGGCAGCACTATTTGCAGCCATGGGAGTTTATCATCTACTTTGATCATGAGAGCTTAAAGTATATAAAGTCTCAAGGCAAATTACAAAAGCAACATGCAAAGTGGATGGAGTACATAGAGACATTTTCATACATCATCCACTACATGAAAGGTAAGGACAATGTAGTTACCAACGCATTTTCAAGAAGGTATGTACTTCTTACTACTCTTCAATCCAAGTTGTTAGGATTTGAATACATTAAAGATTTGTATGAGAATGACTTGGATTTTGGAAATACTTGAAATTCTTGTGAAAAATTTGCATTTGGTGATTTTTTTAGTTATGATGGATTTTTGTTCAAGAAAGATAAATTAAGTGTTCTATTCGTGAATTACTAGTTAGACAAAATCATGGAGGAGGCTTAATGGGACATTTTGGTATTTCTAAAACATTGGATATATTGAATGAACATTTTTATTGGCCGAAAATGAAAGTTGATATTACATCTATTTGTGATAAATGTATTGAATGTAGAAATGTGAAATCAACAATTAAACCTCATGAAAAATATATGTCTTTATCTATTCCTAATCTACCTTGGGTCGACATATCTATGGATTTTATTTTGGATTTGCCTAGAACTCAATTAGGTAAAGATAGTATTTTTGTAGTTGTTGTTCGATATAGTAAAATGACTCATTTTATTGCTTGTAATAAGACTAATGATGTGATACATGTGGCTAACTTATTCTTTAAAGAAATAGTCTGTTTGCATGATATACCTAGGACTATTATAAGTGATAGGGACATTAAATTTTTAAGTCAATTGAAGAACCTTATGGAATAAACTAGAAACTAAGCTTGTATTTTCTACAGTGGCACATCCCCAAACGGATGGGCAAACTGAAGTTGTTAATCGAACTCTATCCACATTGTTAAGAGCAATCATATCTTAAAATTTGAAATAATGGAAAAAGTGTTTACCACATGTGGAGTTTGCTTATAACTGTATTGTGAATTCTTCTACTTCCTATTCACCTTTTCAAATTGTTTACGGATTCAACCCACTTACTCCGGTTGATATTTTGCCATTGCCTACTAATTGAAGCCTTAAATGGTATTAGAATTGGAGAGGAATTAGAATTGGGAATGGAAAATTGAAGCCTTACAATACTTTTGGGATGAAAACATGACCTTTTGAAGTCTTGGGCTTATGTCTATTTTTGGGCTAGGCTCTTTGGGCTTAAGTTTAATTATTTGAGAGTTTTAAATGGTATTTAAAACCTCATTCAAGTGGTTGTACGAAAATTTGACTTCTTATTCAAGTTTGTCTTTTCATTTCACCTAAAAGTCTTTATTAGGTTGTTGAGTTACTTTTCTTTTCTCCTATAAGTCTTTATTAGGTTGTTGGTTTGTCTTCTAGCAAACATCTTGTCTTATTTAAACCCTTTATATCTACTCCTTTAAAACAACTTAGATGAATGAAAATTGAGTTTATGCTTTGTGTGTAAGTTTCTTTGGAATTCTCTTCATGATTTCTTTACAAAGAACTTGGTATTCTCAAGCATTCTTCTTGAAAGATCAATCTTTGATAATTTTGGTTCAATCAACCGGTTTGGTTAGGGTCCAGCTACTCTTCTTGATAACTTTAGTTCAACCAACGAGTTTGGTTTGTGTCAAATTACTTCCACTTCTTGATTCGTAAGACGATAATTTTCAACATTCTACGTTGTTGTTGGGTCTAGGGTTCCTCAATGCCCTAGGTTCGCATCACAAAGGTGCTCTCCTATCATTTTTCTCTTCTCTCCATCCTTCCCTTTCAATTTCAGCCGTTTGATTTTATTTCAACGGTGTATATCAAAATTGCAGTTTTAATGTAGATCACATACATTTCCTTTTACAACGGAGTGACTCAATTATGATATAACACTAAAATATTTATTTTAATCATGTTCGTGCATTTTCTCTTCAAATCCAACGGCCACAATATGACACCACATTAAATATTTAATCTTTTAAAAACAACCATCCAATATTTTTTTTTATTTTTCAATTCAAAGGTCTATTTTTATCCTTTTAATCGCAACTATATATTATTTTTTATCATATGGTCATAATATCCATCAAAATAAAAAAAAGTATGATTTTATGTAGTAACATTTTTTAAAGTTTATTATAGTATATACTTGTTATGTTTTAATTATTAACTATTAGATTTGAAAAGAAAATAATATTTTAATATTATATCATCGTATTAATACTTAGATTGAAAAATAAAATAAATAGATTAAAAACTAATTTTTATGCGTTGTCATAATATACAAATCTTATTATCATTGATTGAAAATAAGTATATGCAAATCTCATATATATATATATATATATATATATATATATATATATATAGATGAGTTGAGAAAAGAAGAGAACGGTAAAAGTTCTAGAAATTTGACCACAAACAAGCTGTATTTATTACTCATCATCAATCCTATTCTTGGCCTTCTTCCAATGGAATGGAAGTGAATATGAGAGAGAGAGAGACTATGAATGATTGGAGAGTTCAAAATTGTACAATAAAATACAGGGTAAATGACAAATCAACCATCGTAGTTTTTTATCAATGACAAGTTAACCACTATGGTATTTTTTTTATCAAGTTAACCACTGACGTATAGGAAAATGACAAACCCAACATCATAGTCACATTCTCCGTTAACAAGTTGACGTGAGACACGCGGTGTGTTGAGACTACAAAGACACCAGGACTCAGTGTCTTCGTTTGCAAATAATTCAATTATCATTTGCAGTGTATTAAGCCAAGACAGAAAATGCAAGCACGTAAGAGAGAATATTGTCGCGGCGTTCATCGACGTCTAAGAAGAAAGACACTGCGTCGTCTGGGAAGAAAAATGCCTAAAATCTCAAGACACCGCAGTTTCTTACGGTGTCTTGATTCAAGACACTGCAGTTTTTGCGGTGTCTTGATTCAAGACACCGCAGTTTTTAACAATTTATCTTCATCGCAGTTGAGGTTGAGTTAGCCACTCCTGCTCGTCAAGTTTAGACATTTTCAACGCCTTTCAAGATTAAGACAATAATAAACATACAACGGGGTCGTTTGGAAATGTGAGGTTGAGTTGGCTGCTCCTCCTCGTCAAGTTTAGACATTTCCAACGCCTTTCAAGATAAAGATAAAGATAAATGGGGTCGTTTGGGGATGTGAGGTTTGCATCGTCAAGTTTGGACATCTCCAACGCTTTTCAAGATAAAATAAAGTAACGATCAAATAAAGAAATGAACTGTAAAGTAAAGTTAAGATCAATAAAATGGCAAAAAAAAGACTGAAGAGAAGCATAAATGGAAAAGCTGCTAAAAGAAAGAACAAAAGAGAAACATAAATGGAAAATGAAAAGAGATTTAAAAGTTGCATGACATGTGCATCATATATTCTATATCACTTACTGAGCCTTAGACTCATGAGCTTGGTCTTGCGATGTAGGTACACGCACAGGTGAAAGACACTTGATGAAGGATTTGCATAAGTGGAACTTGTGGCTGACTGAGATAAAGAATTAAAAGGAATTTATTTTGAAAAGAGTTTGTAAATTATGTAATATTCTTTAAATGTTTTATTTTAATTCCGCTGCGTTTTCATAAAATGATTTTATTACTTCCGTTGAAATTGATAAATATTTTAAGTAAAAGACTTTTAATGATCTTGTTTTATAAAAGAAAAATACTCTGATGTTTTTATAAAAAGAAAAATTTTAAATTTTACACGATTTTTAAAGTAAATAAAACCAGATCGTTACAATTATTCTTTGAGATATATTCTTCTTCTCTCAATATTCTTCTCCTTTAACTTATTTGGTAGTAAAGGTTGGCAAGATGTTATTCATTCCCGAACATTTTGATTCTTTTTTTACTTAAAAGTTTGGCGTGATATAAAATTTAATTGAGTGGAACAAATTTATATTCAATATTAAATTTTTTATATTATTCTGTATATTGTTCTTTAAATCATAAAACTAACTTAGAACTTGATTGTAAATTTGTAATTTTTCCAATTTCCAATATTTATGCATATTTCTTTTTTTCGATCTAACCCAACCATCTTTGATGGACGGTATTACCTTGACCTTCTACTCTTAACTATTTGGAAAACTGAGTCTCGCTTCTCTATTGAAAGAGCAATTGAGTCCTTTCACTTGGATTAGATAATAGGAACCCACTGTCTACACTTTAGGTAGGTCAAGGTAACCTCAACTATAAATCATTAAACAAATCAAGCTAATCCTCTCTCTCTCGCTCTCTCTCTCTCCATTCTTCCCCTCGTCTAGATAGGTTTGAAGGCTAACTAAAGTTGAGATGAACTACTCTATTTGTTTGACGCTGCCGCTATTATTATGCCGGATGGGGATGTTTGGGCAGCCACGAAATGTAGAGCGTTATGGTCCTACTTTCAAGAGACTTAAAGAGAGCCGTACTGCACTCATTGTTAAGGGAAACAACGGGCCAGCCTACGAAGTGTGCCAACGGCACCAATTACCCATGACATTAGAGCAAGTTTTGTGTCTAACGAGCAAGCGAGATTAATCAAAAAGAGCGTTATTAAGCATAGTGAGTATAGTTTGAATGTAAAAAGTCCTATCATTGATTGTCAGCAAATTACATTAGGTAGGAGAGTCTACGTGCAGTCATGCCTCTCCCCCTAAAGAGCATTCCACTCTATCTCCACTCTGGCAGGAATGAACATGCAAAAGTGGTGAGGAGTCACTTGCCATAAATAGAAAGTAAAAAAAATACAGAGGAATTGCCATAAATAGAAGGAATCTACTCTAGCAGCATGGGCGGCCATGGACAACACGTCCTAGACAAGCTCGAATTGACAACACGTCTTGGAAAAATCCAGATTCTTACACTTAGCAATGTGTTATGCCACAACATGAAAGCAATCCTTACACTTAGCTAACACACTTTCATTCATGCTCTTTAATTCAACAATTTGATTTTCCAAGGATTTAACCAATTTAGCATATTTTTCAATCAAATCGTTGTTTTCCTTTTTCAATAAATTGTATTCATGTTTGAGCACTTTGTGATTATCAAACACTTCATTTCAAACATCAAACAATTCGTCATTATTATCAATATTATCATCATAGTTGCTAGATGAGCTTACCTCAAATTCGTTGGCCATGGAGCATACTTTGGTTATTTCCTCTTCTTTGAAGGATGTGCTTTCTTTGCCTTTATCCATTTGAATTGTGCCTACATGTGTTAGCTCAATCGATTTTCATATATCATAAGTACTAACACATGCTTGTACTCTATCAAATTTATGCTTACTTGAGGCACTATATAAAATGTTCGTGGTTTTAGCGTTTAAGTTCCAATTGTGTTTATCTATATCATTAAAATCACAACATGGTCTAGGAAGATTTATTCCCTTTTCATTGATTTTCCATAAAGTGTAATCAGTAGATTGTATAAATATTTTTATTTTACACTTTCAATATAGATAATTACTACCATCAAAATGTGGATGTGTAGATGTGCATTGACTTTCAACAATTCTATTGAAATCCATATGTGACGACCCGTCATTTTCTAAAACATTTTTCGTACTAAAATTTTGCGGTATAAAATTTTTTTCTTTTAATAAATAGGAGCGAATAATGAAAATCTCATCAATTAATAAAAATGTTATCAGAGTTAAATGCGAAAATTAGAAATAAATAGTTTTTACAAACCAAGTTCAACTTAAAAATTTAACTTAAAATAAAACATTTATTCAATAAGGAGAACCACGGCCACACAAGTCTACTTCGTCGGATAACTTGCCTCCTTCATGGGGAATACTTCCTCCTCCACTCGTGGATTTATTATTTCTTGACATTCACTTACATCACAAGTAAACTGTAAGCTCGAAATCTTAGTAAGGAATTGAAATATGCAACATGAATGCCTCTAACTCATTACGTCAGAATGAGATCTGCTCAAACCGTTCTTTACTCACGGTTACACATATCATACTCGTGGATCAAGTTGGGAGATTAGGAGACCCTAGCAGGCAATGGTGGGGAATTCGGCATCTAATACCCTAGAGTAGACAAGCTTTCTATCCCAAGGACGGGAAGATTTAATTTTTTACCGAGTCTACCGATTAGATCCGAACTATTAATTCGGCCACTAATTCCCTTACGTACATTATTAATCATTTTCGTCTCACATCATGAATACCAACCTTGTTTTGGTATTTCCTAAGGGTTTCTATTACCATGGACGCATGACCTAGCGACTCTAATAATAGGAAACAAATCTATGCTAGCAACCATCCAATATATTAAGGGAGTAACTTATACAAACAATCACAGAGTTTGAATTACAATCCAACAATTAATTAATTCACACAAACACAAAATTCATACTTAGCAACCAAATTCACATGCTTCAGGATCTACTAGAGGTTAACAACAAGTTAACAGTGAATAAAAGTTCTAATAAAACGAACTAACATATTTCAGAATCTGTCGCACCAAATAATAGTAATGCAGCGAACTAAATAACGAATTATAAGTACGAACATGCTTAGAAACTTAAAGGAAATAACAGCGAAATATGAACTAACACCTATTAGCGAATTAAAACTAACATACGTACATCCTATTTTAACGATAGATCATGACAATAAAAACATGATATATTCTGAAATTACCGAAATTAACTACAAACAGCAGCAATTATAACAATGAAAACATGCGAACTAACAAAGAAGAAAACATACATACACACTTGAAATTTAAAAGAACTAACAAAACTTCTAAGGAAATTTTGCATACTTGAAATTTAGCAATTACATCAAATTCGTACTTTAACTGAACATTGAATTAATTGATCATATGTGTATCTTACTAGCTTCGGAAACATAACAGCGAGTATATCGATGAGAGACTACAATTAACTATTTACATGCTTCTTTAATTAGTATAAGCTAACTATTTACAAGTGAGAAGATAATAGCATTTGTACAACAAATATAGATCATATTAACAGGTTTAATATTTAACAATCTACACTAGAAATTAAATCATGCATACATGATTCTCATTTTAACGACTTATATTGAACTTCACGAAATTTACAACTAGTTAATCATGCTTTTATGATTTCATCAACTACTCAACAATCTACTATTTTCTAAGTTTCACAATCTCATTAAGGAACCATCAATTATAATATAACCATTCAAACATACAACATGCTTCAATTTTTGGCAGGACAAGAGCAATAAAAGAGAAGTATGGCATGCCTGATATTTCACAAAGGAACATTAACATTTACTAAGGATTATGGCAATAAGAAGAATACTATAATTATCAAAATAACAACTACAATTATATTGAAACTAACTAATTCCTAACCAGTCCCAAACTCCAAATGGAGTTACATTCAATAAAGCTAAAGACAAATCAAGAATAGGTAAGACTACAATCAAGAAATTAAGCAACTATATATCTGATGAACACTCAACATTCATTCAAAGGAGACTATCATAGAATTCAATCAAGAAAGCATAAACATACTACTTGTGGGCAGGGCTTTTGATTGCCAAGACTCACAATTCCTTACCTTAATTCGTAGCCATGGAGTGCTCAATCAAAAGTTCAGCAACTATCAACTCAACACTCAATTTTCACTCAAATCCTTCTCTCACAAGTTGAACTCTGCAAAATACAAAGTTCCAGCACATTCATACCCTAATTATCTACATAAAATTCATGGGAATCATTGCACATTCCATCACTAATCTTATCTTTACATAAACAACTAAATTTTACACAATTTAATGTATAAAACCTAAAACTTATACCTCCTTTTGATCAACCAACCACCAAAGGCATTAATCAACTCCTAAATTTGCTGGAGAGGGTCGACTTTAGCATGTGAGGTTGTTGATTGTCGCGGAAGTGGAGAGGGATTGGAGAAAATTAACAAAATGTCAACTTTAAAGTAGGTTCGTCGTGAATCTGGGTATTTGCGGACGACTGAGGACGAGTCCTTCGCGTCCTCACCTCATCCGCAGCTCACGATTTTTCAGCTATTTTTCCCAATCTGGACGCTATTCCTCGTCCGTACCTGTCATCCGCACTCATCCAAATTGTCTAATAAATATTACAGATTCAAATCGGATGCTACACTTAGTCGTCCGCAGTCATCCGCAGTCGTCCACAAAGACAGTTTGGGACGCAAAGTCTCGTCCCAAACTCTGCATAGTCAACTCTTGGATGTTGCGAATGAGCCTGGCATCCGCGTCCGACGTCCGCGATCATCCGCAAAGACACAATGGACGGTGAGGATGCCAAATCTTCGTCCTTAGGCGTCCTCAACCTTGTTTTTTCGATATTTTCCTTAGCAAAATTAACTTAAATCCCATCCAATCGTCATTCATATGAATATATGCCATAATTAACTTCAATAAATGTCATTTCGTAATTTAACATAATTAAATTACAATTTCCACGAAAATAGAAAAATACGGGGTATTACACCATAATCAATTATAAACACTAGAACTGATCAAAGTTATTCACAATAAATTTCAACAAGAAATTCAATAATAAAATTTTTCAATAGATGCAATTCAACAAATATTAGCAATGTACAAAAAATATCACACAAAAATTTAAATCCTATGCTCTGATATCAATTGTAGGATCGATATACGCCTATAGAAAGAGGAGGGGGGGGGGGGGGGTGAATGTAGCGTACTAGTTTTTTTCATTCGATATTTAAATCCTCTAAAAACCCTAAATTATTTAATACATATTATTAAATAAAACAATCACACATATATGCAATAATATAAAAAGTAAATGTAAGAGAGTGCACATGGTTTGTTTACGCAGTTCTGCAAACTCGCCTACGTCTGCGCTCCAAGTTCCTCTTGGAGATACACTAAACAATTGGCACGAGTGCCAATAAAACTATTTACAAGTTAACTATTACATGGGGAGTCACATTTGACTAATTCTAAGGTCGTCAACCTTTGACTATTGCGGGGCGTCACCCTAAATTTGACTATTGTGGAGAGTCACCCATTGATGAACTTACGGGCGTTCAATCGAGCGTATTTGTGTTTCAGGTTGTCACCTTCGTATGATGAATTCTTAGGGAATCACTCTTCACAATTTAACACAATAATAATGAAATCCAAAATTAAAGCGCAATCTATCTAATCCGAATTCTCCCAAATATGACTCGTAAGTTTATGGGTTGGTAAGAATTGAATTTACAATGAAATAGCACACAGTGAGTAGTATTCGAGTATTGATTTTGGCAGGGATTCGCCTCAAATATTCGATCGTTGTAGAGTGCTTGGAGTGAACTTGTATTTATTGACTTTGCACTTTCAGACGTCCTCATTTGTTCGGACTCGTCCACATGTGACCATTGGATTTTATCCATTGAAACTTGTTCATTGAAAATATAGTCATTGTGCAAATTTTTGACTTTAGGACGCAGAGCTCCTCATCCGCACTTATCAGAATGTGCATTGTTGACCACTTGTGGACGTTGATCCTCATCCACACTCATCCGAATATGCACAGAAAATGATAGATTCAAAATGGACGTGTCTGAGCTCGTCCGCACTCATTGACATGCGTCCAAAATGTCCCAAAAATGTCCAGAAACATTACAGATTCAAATCGGACGTTGAGCATCTTCGTCTGCAGCCATCTGCACTCATATGAAAGACCACAGAACAGATTGGGACGCGTTTTCTCTTTCGCAGTCTCGTCCCCACTTCACTTCAAAACAAACCTTGAATTATATTAAGTTCTAAAATGATATGCCACACTACATGGACTCAAGTAAACATGTTAGCACAATAATAGTACCCATTATTAGGGTATTTTCAATAAACATGGATATAAATATTATGATAAACCGATAAGAACAATATCCAAAAAATATAAAATATAACTAATTAATTTATTCAATTAACTAACAATTTAGTCATCATCAAAATAAAACTTAGTCTAACAAAAAGGGTAACACGATCGACTAGATTATAAAGTGTGAAGGATTTCTGTAATAGAATCGGTTGACTAGACTCAGTCTAAGGTCGATCGGATTTATGGCAGAATGGACAATGTTCTATGACCATACATCCAGACCGGATTCTAAAAGTTGAAAAATTTTTGGGATTGTTCCGTGAGTTCCCTAAGTTGATTCTTTTCTCAATTATGAGTTTCAATGAATTTTTAAAGGTTTAGAAAAAGTGAATCGATTTGAATACGTATACTTTGTTAGGTCCATCAGATTAGCGAGAAATTTGAACCGATTGAATTTCTTTTTGTTTAAGCTTTGCTTGGCTATTGATAGATCATTTGAGGTAGAGATTTATTTTATGTCTAGCATCTCATAGCTTTACAAAATGGTATTTTGAGAAGTGTTCTCTTACAAAATGGTAAGTCCATGTTTATGGCTTATCATGTTTTATATTATATATATGTTTTTCACTGGAAACTTTTTATTAGAGCATGCATATTTTATTCATTAATCATCTTAGTGGAGTGAACCAAGTTTGATCAACTCGTGAATGGGTCATGTTTTCTTTACGCACATTCAATCGTTGAATGATGTGTTTGTTTATGTTCATTAGAGTAATGAGATAACTGACTTTGTCGTGTCCTTAGGTACAAAACTCTAAACCTGATCAAAGTCTTACTTTTAGTGGCTATGACATGGTGTGCCCAGAATCCGTGAGTGACTCAATTTTGAGTGATACTCTACGATGTCTATTTTATGTATGTACCATACTATTGTGGAGTGTCTTCAATGTTTGCCCCAATTTTAAATGATGTTTTATATCTGACATGCTTTTTATGTTACCTTATTGTTGAATATAAAATTTGACCGCTATTGAATTTAGTCGATTCACCCTAACTTCATTTCCTTTATGTATATTTTGGAGAATCCTTCGTTGCCAATGCAAGAGTGAGCTTTGCCGAACTTTGCGTATTTTACTTAGTAAGGTCGGAAACTAATTTAATGTCACTGCTAAACATTTGGATTAGCTTAGATGAATGGGCTTTGACTATTTGAGTTTTATTCAAATCTTTTGCTGCATATTTAGTTTAAAGGCTAAAGGATCAAACAACTCCGTTCACTTTCGGGTTGGGTCGTTCCCCATTCTATCTCAGTTCCCCTTTAGGGCGTGATGTAAACCACTTGATGTGGAGTCCTTGGTCTGGCTAGTATAATAAATATAAATCACAAGATGAGTTGACACAAACTTTTTCATCTGCTGCATTTCCTATTGAACTTGGCTTTTGGTCTTACTAGTACAATATTGTCTACTATTAGTCGAAACCTGCATGGTTTTGTTCTTATATTTTATTTCAAAATTACTTGTACAAGATTAAAAGGAAAATTATTCTTATAAACCATTAACTTTTACGTCTCCCAAAATGATGTGAAATCATGCAATATATAGAATAGTGAATAATGACAAGTCAACCACTAACGTATTTTTGCTATATAACTACTACCATAGAAGAACTTACAGAGAAAAGAACATTATGTTCTGGAACAAGAACTTGCATCTCTTTGGGAGAAGATAAGGTGTCAAAATATTGCAAAGGAAGACCGAACTAAATTGATAAGTGATGCACTACAAAAAACGAAGGGGAAGATTTATAAAATTGCTAGCTCCAAAGTCTCTTCTCGTGTTCTACAGACTTGTATCAAGTATAGATCAGAAAATGAGAGAAACACAATATTTGAGGAGCTCAAGCCATGTCTTTGCACCCTTGCATGTAACACATATGCAGTTCATCTTGTGAAGAAAATGTTGGTCAATGCTTTAAAAGCTGAGTTGGCTGGGTTTATATCATCTTTGCAAGGGTAGGTTGCTTCTCTTCTTCGTCACATGGTTGGATCTATAGTGGTCGAACATGCTTATTATCTTGGAAATCCAACTCATAAACAAAATCTTTTTATGGAGTTATATTCTTATAAGCTTCAGTTATTTAAAAGTTTGAACGCTACAAAAGAGAACAGGTTAACCGATTTAATAACAAAGTTTGGCCTTAGTAAAGCTTCCGTCTTATTCCACATGCATAAAGTAATTCAACCAATTTTGGAGAAAGGAGTAGTGAACCACTGTATCATTCACCAGTCCCTCACTCAAATGCACCCATTCTAAAATCAAAATATCTTTAACACCCCTAGTTTCAAACAAAATTTACACATTTATAGTTAAATACACGCCATCAAAGTATCGTTGTCGGCACTACCCACAAAAATTTTGAACTTTGTGTTTTATTCATTAAAGTCCCAGCAACTTTCAGAAGTCTAAGTGATCTTATTAAACCTGTGGGCTACGATGGCCATTTCTGTTGTTTTTTTGTTTCTTAATTTTACGCTGCAAAAGTCTTTGAAAATCAACGAGGTAATGTAGTTAATGTTAGGCAAGCAAGAATTTTAGGGAGTAGGACAACATAAAAGAAGACAGTAGTTTATCAATCCAGTGTTCCAAGAAAAGAGAGATGATCAAAAAAAGGGGCTGCCCAATAACATCACTTGTTTTGTGTATAAAATAACCATCATGCTCTCGAATCAAGTTTGTGATTGGAGAGGGAAACAAAAAGAAGGAAGCTAATAAAATGGAAGCTTTCGAAAGCTTAGGTTTTAGAACACAAGCTCACCAGTATTGGTAAGCAGTCTATCTAGCTTCTGATCTCTCTACGGCAGGAGATCTCACAACACTTGTATTTTCGTATACACTTTGCAGGGGTCCTCTGGGCGTCAGAAGTAGGAGGATCACTAGCTTATTCGACGGCCAGATCTCCTATCAAGCCAAGCCTTAGGCTCATTCATGCCATGCGAGTACTAATCTTTACGATAAGTTAATTAAATGTAGCTAGTTTTGTTTTTGTAGGATGCATGCACAGGCCTTGAGGTTGGGTGTTCTATCTACTGCAGGGATCTTCCACTACTATGAAAAGTGTGCTTCCCAATGAGCAGAGATTTGTTCTTTAGAGGCCTCTAAATAGGATTTTATCCACGTTCTAATAACTTACGATAAACTTAAATGGTTCATCTTCACCCTGCAAATGCCTTCTGAGATCAATGAATAAAGGTTTCTCTTCTGCTTAGTAATTGGCAAGAGAATCATCTGATTCTGAAGTTTAATGTTTCATTTGTTTGAAGTCGGCCATCAATGTGAGTATGGCATGCATGCATTTGCTTCTTAATCTAATTTATGTCCCTTAAACTTTCTGAAACCTGGTTTGTTTCTCAATTTGTGACTAGTCTATCAACACCGATTTATGATGTTTGACTCAGAAATAAGAGCATCGACGCTAGAATTATGGTTGTTAGAGTTTGAAGTGACCCGAATTCTAGTTGGGTCGGGTCGGGCCCATATCCAATATTAGGGTTATTTAGTTTCTCTATATATTGATGCTTGAGTCGCAAAACTCATTGTACCTTGATTTCCAACTTAGTGATTTCTCCTATGCTCGTTGTTTTTTCCCGTAAGGGTTTTCCACATAAATCTTGGTGTCCCTGCTTTCGCAGTTTTCTTTTTTCGTTTCGCGTTCGATTCTCAACATTTGGTATCAGAGATAAGGTTGAGCTTCTCTATACCAATTCTCAACAATTGGTGTCAGAGCCCAGGTGAAATTCTCTATATCAATTTTTCAACAATTGATATCATAGTGAAATTAGAGTTTTAGTACTCGGATCGAACGATTTTTAGGGTTTACAAATTTTGGTGAAAAAATTGTAATTGGAAAAAGAAATTAAAAAAAAACAGGAAACTTTTGTTTCCCTGTGCATCACCCCTGCTTCTAGAAAATTGCCCGCGATTTTCGTTCTCCAGTAGCGAAGAAGAACAGGAAGAACAGAGACTTACACCACTGTCGTCTGACGTTGCAGAGAATCGGCCGCCCATCCTGACTCAGAAACCCGTCGTTTCGCAGCTCTCTGCCTCGTCGTTCATCGCCATCGCGAATCAGCCTACCGCTGCCGTCTCTTCGTTCGTCGATCAGTCTCCGCCAGAAGTCGCGCCTGGCGTCCATCGTTTCTGGCCATCCGTCCAACGACTCTCCACTGCTGTCTGTTGTCATCATGCGAGCAGATAATCCAATAGTTGAAGAATTCAATATCATAGAAATTATGGAAAATTTTCTGAAATTTTTGGGCATGATGAGTTCAGTGAAATTCGATATTCCGCAGTTGGATCAGAATACGAGATTTCAGTTATGGCAGGTGAAGATGCGAGATGTTCTCGCACAAATGGATTTAGATGACGCGTTATTAGGGCTCGATAAAATGCTCACGTTATTGAGTGAAGAGGAGAAAATTCGAAAGGATCGGAAAACCCTATCATTGATATGTCTGCATTTATCAAATCAGATTTTGCAGGATGTTTTGAACGAGAAATCTGTCGCTGATTTATGGTTCAGATTGGAGCAGTTGTGTATGAAGAAAACCCTGATGAGTAAGCTGCATTTGAAGCAGCGGTTATATTCTCATCAGTTAGTGGAAGGAGCCTCTATTACAAAGCATTTGGCTGCATTCAAGGAGTTAGTTTCAGATTTAGAGACTCTGGGATGCAAGTACGATGAGGAGGATCTGGGGTTGATTCTGCTATGCTCGTTACCTGCTTCATATGGTTCTTTCAGAGATACAATTTTGTACAGTAGGGACTGTCTAACTCTGGAAGAGGTTTATGGTTCTTTGTTGTCAAAGGAAAAGATGAAGCAACTTGTTGTGGAATCCGAGTCTCGAGGTGAGGGGCTCGTCGTTCGGGGTAGAACAAGAGATTCAAACAACAAAGGTAGTGATAATGTTCAAAGTTTGAAGGGCTGGTCAAAGTCAAGGAACCAAGATAGAACCTGTTACTTTTGTCAGAGAAGGGGGTACATCAAAGCTGAGTGCCTTAAATTGCAGAATGAGTTAAAAAGAGCTGAGAAGGGAAAACAACCGATGAAGTCCGGTGAAGTAGTTGTCGCAAAGGAAGAAGACTATAGTGATGGAGATCTTCTAATAGTGTTAGAGGGAAACTCAAAGCCAAACAAAGAGTGGATTCTGGATTCAGCGTGTTCATTTCATATGTGCTACAATCGGGATTGGTTTACGACATATGAGACTGTTTTAGGAGGTGCTGTGTTAATGGAAAATAACACACCTTACAAATAGCTGGTATTGGTACCGTCAGAATCAGAATGTTTGATGGAGTTGTGAGGACACTGGGTAGCGTGCGACATGTTCTTGAGTTAAAGAAGAATCTGATCTCGTTAAGTACTCTGAATTCGAAAGGGTACAAGTACAGCGCTGTAGGTGGAGGTATAAAGATCAGTAGGGGTGCTCTCGTCAAGTTAAAGGGACACAGAAGCTCTGTAAATTTATATGTATTACAGGATTCTACAGTGACAGGTAATCAGGCAACAAAGTTTGTGAATTCACCTTCAAAAGGTATATTGGAGAAGACTTAGAGGAAGTCAGGTTCTCAGGTGAAGTTCAAGTTGGGTTCTAAATCCACATCAGAGCTGATACGTCAGCCTATTACAGATGTTCAGTGTGATGGAGTCACCACGTCGTCACCAATTTCAGTTACAGTTTCACGTCAGAGAGGTATCGTCAGAAGCAGAACCAAGAGAAAAGGTAAAGCTCCACGGCGATATAGTTAAACATCTACAGTGGGTTACGCATTGGATGTGTTCGAGAGTAAAGATTCAGCATATTCACATGCAGTTCGTTGCGACATCTCTGATAATTCGGTGATACAATGGAAAAAATGTGATTTCTCTCCAAGTGTGTCTCTCAAGTTTAAGCGGTGCTTAAACTTGATCAGTACCAGATATTGAGTTGGCCCATCAGGGGTCTTTATGGAAAAGGAGGTTGTTTTTCGTTAGAGTTTTGCAAATCGTTCACCTTACATTGGAATTTCTTTGAAAATGAAGATTGTCAGAGTTCAGTGTTCTGGATTCGTTTTGGGGTGGGCCGTGAAGCCTGCATTGGATCTCTCAGGTGGAATTCGTGTCAAGGTGGAGATTGTTAGAGTTCGGAGTGACTCGAATTCCCGGGTCGGGCCCATATCCAATATTAGGGTTATTTAGTTTCTCTATATATTGATGTTTGAGTCGCAAAACTCACTGTACCTTGATTTCCAACTTAGTGATTTCTCCTCTACCCATCGTTTTTTTCCCGTTAGAGTTTTCCACGTAAATCTTGGTGTCCCTGCTTCTGCAGTTTTTTTTTTCGTTTCGCGTTCGATTCTCAACAATGGTAATGGGGTTGATGGTGGAATAAATGCAAGTGCAATCCAGCCGTTTTAGTTGGATTAAATCATCGTGGCCTACTCTGCCTACAGTTTAGGCCATTGTAATATTTCCTTGAACACTTGTAATCAACAACAAAGGATAGATGAGGCTCGGTGTCACGGTCCTACTTTCAAGAGACTTCAGGTGGACCGTTCGACACTCGTTGTTAGGGGGAACAACGAGTCAGCCTACGAAGTGTGCCAATGACATCAATTACCCACAACGTTAGAACGAGCTTTGTGTCTAATGAGCGAGCGAGAAGTGAGCGAGATTCATTGAAAAGAGTATCATTGAGCATAAAGAGTATAGTTTGAATGTAAAAAGCTTTATCATTGATTGTCAGCAATTACATTGGGTATGGGGGTCTACCTGTTGTCATGTCTCTCCCCCTAAAGAGCATTCTGAACCATTCCTACTATGGCAGGTGTAAATATGTTACGGTGATGAGGAGTTACTTGCCCAAAATAGAAATAAAAAAATACAAAGAAATTGCCATAAATGGAAATAAATCTAACTTAGCAAGAGGGGTGGCCATGGACAACACGTCTTGGATAAGCCCGGATTGTTACATTCTCCCCCACTGAGTTGTTCATATCCTCATTAACTTTTCTTTAGCTTGAATTCTTCAAACTTCTATGTGGCATTCTCCAGGTTGTCTTCTTTCTCCCAAGTCACTTCATCATCTCCAAGTCTATCCCATCTGACCAGGCACTCTGTTTGTAGGCGGCGGCTTGTCTTGATGCTCCGTTCTACTAGAATTTCTTCAACTTTCTTCTTCTTATGGTAGTTAAGGGCGATGTCGGGCCTTGTGACGTTGTTCCTGGTCTAGTCTTCATCATCTGGATTGTACGACTTCACGTTGCTGATATGTATTACCCAGTGGATTTTAAGCCACATGGGTAAATTAACTGTATAAGATGCTCACCTGATCTTTTCGATGACTTCAACTGGACCTTCATAATTTCATACAAGTCACTTATCTCTCTTGCCTCTGAATCAGAGTTGTTCAGGCAATAGCATCACCAACATAAAGTCCCCAGCTTTGAATTCCAGTGGTCGCCCCTTCTGGTTTGTCCACCTTTTCATGTGTTTTGAGGCTTATTCCAAGTAGGCAGGAGCTATTTCAGTATTCTGCTTCCACTCTTTCAAGAAGTTATAGGCCTTTGGGCATTTCCCCAAGTAAGGTTGATCCAGGGTGTGCGGCATAGTTGGTTGCCTTCCTCAGACTATCTCAAATGGGCTCATTCCTGTCGAGGAACTCTTCTTACAGTTAAAGCAGAATTAAGCCGTATCAAACAAACTTGGTCAATTCTTCTGACTGCTGTTGATGAAGTGTCACAGATATTCTTGCAATAAGCTATTGAAGTGTTCTATTTGATCATCTATTTGTGGGTGATAATTGCAAGAGATATTCCGACTTGATCCCAGCAACTTGAACAGCTCTACCTAGAAGGCTCCAGTAAATCATGTGTCCCGATCGCTGATGATACTTTGAGGTATCCCCCATAGTTTCACCACATTTTTGAAGAAGAGTTGTGTCGTTGTTTCTGTAGAACAATATTTTGGGGCGGCTATGAATGTAGCATATTTAAAGAAGCGATCAATTATTACCAGGATTGCCTGAAGGTCATTGACGGATGGCAGGTTTGTGATGAAGTTGAGAGATATACTTTCCCATGGCTTTGTTGGCACCGTTAGTGGTTCTAGCAAACCAACTATTTTGTCTCTTTCAGTCTTATCTTGTTGACACACCAAATAGGTCTTGGTGTATTGCATCACATCTTCCTTAATCTTTGGCAAAAAATATCCCCTTTTTAGAAGGGCATAAGTTCTTTGCCATCCAGCATGACCTGCCCATAGGGTCTCATGGCATTCCCGTAATAGAGATCGTCGCAAATCATTGCTTTCGGGGTACATAAAGGCAATTTCCCTTGGTTAATAACAGGTCTTCTTCGATCCATAATGGTCAAGTCTTCTTCTCTTTTAACAATTGCATGATGGTACGAGCAGCAGGGTCGTCTTGTAGACAATCTTGAATTCGATCTTTCATGGACCCAGTAACTCTACTTGCTTGAAGTTGAGACAAATAGCAAAGACTGGTGCATTTTGCTTTTCGACTGAGGGCAGTAGCTACCCAATTTGATTGACTTGACTTGTGCTCAAAATGGAAATCAAATTCTAATATAAGTTCGTACCAACGCGCCTATTTGGAGGTCAGTTTTGGCTGCTCAAAGAAATGACAGATTGCGCTACTGTCGGTCTTTACTATGAACTTTGACCCAAACACGTATTGTCTCCATACACGAAGGCAGTGTACTATGGCCAACATTTCTTTTTCATAGGCTATGTACCTTCTCTCAGTTTGCGACTTTCATAAGTGACAGGATGACCATTCTGTAGTAAGACTCATCCAAGTGCAAAGTCAAATGCATCAGTTTCAACTTCGAATGGTAATGTCACATCAACCAGAGTCAGAACTAGACTTTGCATCATGGCTTCTTTTAACATGGTAAAGGTTGTCTAGCATTCTTGGTTCCATTCCCAAAGGACACCTTTCTTTAACAGGTTAGTGAGGGGTGCGACCTTCTTGGAGAACCCTTCCACAAACTGTCTATAATAATTTGCTAGACCGAGGAAAGAACGCAATTCTGTAATCGGTTTCTCCATTCTTGGATTGCCTTGACCTTGTCAACATCCATGCAAAATTGTCCTTGTTCAATAATGTGACCAAGGAACCCAATACTTTTATGAGCGAATGAGCATTTTTTTTTCTTTACATATAACTGATTCTGTCCCAATTTCTAGAGAACTAGATGAAGATGAACTTGATGATCTTCAATGCTCTCATTGTAGACCACAATGTCATCCAAGTATACCACCACAAACTTATCAAGGAATTTATGGAATACTTGATTCATTAGAGTGCAAAACGTTGCAAGAGCATTCGTTAATCCTAAGGGCATCACTAAGAATTCAAAAGCTCCGTATCTGGTCACACAAGTTATCTTTTCTTCATCACCTTCTGTTATTCTAACTTGATAGTAACCAAAATGCAAGTGGAGCTTTGTGAAGAATTTCACCTTGTATAGCTGATCAAAAAGATCTGTTATGAGTGGGATTAGATACTTGTTACAAACAATAACTTTTTTCAAAGCCCGATAATCAATACATAATCGTAAGTTACCATCCTTCTTCTTCTTGAACAGCACAGGCACTCCAAAGGGTGCCTTTGCTGGTCTAAAGAACCCTGCCTCAAGTAGTTCATCTAACTATTTTCTCAATTTTGCTAGTTCTGGTGGAGCCATTCTGTAAGGCGCTTTTGCCGAAGGCTTAGTTCATAGGGTCAATTCGATTTGGTAATCGATGTCTCTGCATTGGGGTAGCGTCTTTAGCAAGCATTCTAGCATGGTATCCTTGTATTCTAGAAATCGAATTATAGTAGGACCGGTCGAGGGTCCGATCGCAACTCACAGAAGCTTGCAGCAACATAAAAACACATTTTTCGCAAAACACTGTGGGATCGATCAACTGCTCCAATCGAACACGAATTCCTAATTGACAGCTACAGTCGACTGAAGCAACGCAACTCCTCTTTTGCTCAAAACGTCAATGTTTCATCCTACCTGTTTTATTTTCAATTTCTCTTTTATTCAATTAATTCTTTTATTTAATTAAACCCCTTTTTCATCTATTTTCAAGCAATCTTTAACCAAATGTCTCACTTAACCCATTGTAATAATTCCATTAAACAGATCCTCCATAATCTCCAGATAATTTCATTATACCCAATTAATTTCTAATTATCTTTACTAAATTACATTATAGAAAATCGGGGTATTACACTTCAGCTGAGGATTATGTTCATGTATTGTATCATCGGGCCATGTTTATGAGGATGTACTCTCACTTTGCCGGACCTGTCAGTGGCCACCACATGTGGCCTAAAACAAACCAGGATCCAATTCTATTGCTGCCAGTTAAGAGACTCCCAGGTTGGCCTAAAAAACAAAGAGTGTGGGAGCCAGACAAGCCACGTAACTGCACAGTAGTCAACAGGAGACATGTCCCCATGACATGCAGCAGTTGTTAGGGTGTGGGCCACAATGTCCACTCTTGTCAAGGTGGAAGCTCAGCCACTAGCGTGGCAAGTGGCAACGGTGGAGCAGGACGCTCACAAGACATCTTTATGAGTTTTACTATTGTTGTCGATACACAGTTGCGTAGATTGTTATGCTTTCATACGGTGTTCTAACTATGTGCACTTTGAATGACATAGTATTGCATTTGTGTTTTACTAATTGTACATATGTAATACTCGAAATTTTATCGTGACGAGTATAAAATTAAGATTTAGAGTTGGAATTGTGATATGTGGTGTACATTGGGAATAATATGTTATAGATTATGGAGGGAGGGAGATTTAAATGGTTTTGGGACTTAAAAGGGAAAGAGCAGTCGATCACTTGGAGGATTGTTCGATCAACTTCTTTACAGATTCAAAATAAGGAACAATGGCAGTTGTTTGGTGAACAACAGTCTATGCAGATTGTTGGTGAGGAATGGATTAAACGAATGTCCCTTGGCTCAAATGGACATGCCTCATGGATGTCCCTCATCCCATAACGGACGTCCCTCATCCAATAGAAGGCATTCCTCATCCCATAACGGCTGTCCCTCAACAACACAACAGATGAATACTGGAAGATGAATGTCGAGGCATGTACATGAATGCTGAGGGGTCCCTTAATATGAAAAGACGAATATCCATTTCAGCTGAGGGAGGCCCGTGAATTTTGAAGGGCGTGGCTTCAATACTAGAAGACAAATGTACGTTAATGCCGAGAGATGTCCATGAATGCTTAGAGAGCGTAAGACTAGGTATTCTTAACTATATAAGTGGTAAGAGTAGGAGTGGTTGAAGGCAGTGGGGTTTTATTGTTGTAGCATCCGCTGGAGCCTTTCATTACTATTAGGGTTTAGTGTGACCCGGATTCTAATTGGGCCAGGCCAGTTTGACCCACATTGGAGGTTTCCTAATTCCTGCAGGATTAGGGTTTCCAATTCCAATATGACTGGAGTTTCCTTTATTCCTATAAATATATGCTTGAGCCGCAAAGCTCATTGTACTGATTTCTATAGTGATTTCTCCTCTGCCCGTGGTTTTTTCCCGTCTTGGGTTTTCCACATAAATTCGGTGTCTACTGTTTTATCTTTCTCTTTTCCAAATCTCGTTCATTATTTCAACACAGTTATTTCAATAATTGGTATCAGAGCAAAATCGAAGGTTTCTGAAAATCGAGGCTTTCGATTTATCGGAGGTGAAACGAGTTATTGATTTTTGTTTTGGAAAAGAAAATTGAAAAAGAAAAAATTGTTTTTATTCTCCTGCCCACTGCCCGCAAACCCTGCCCGAGTTCGAGTTCATCTTCATCTTCTCCAGCAAGCCTTCCGCCTGCGATCTGCATCTCCAACGAATAACGAGCTTGCCGATCGATTCTGTCTGGCAAAGAACAGAATCGCGAAGAACCGCAGCGAAGAAGAGCTGTGCGTCGATCGATCGTCGAAGATCTGTCCAGTGTCTTCAGCAACGAAGCTCACTGCATCTCTAGCGAAGAACCGCCAGCGAGTGTCGGATCCGCAGCGAACACGTCGTCTGTCATCGTTCATCCTGAAGCAGCAACGAAGAAGCGACGGGAACCAGAGCCGCCGTCCGTCGATCCAGATCCGAGGAGAGCCGCCAGTGGCCGACGAATCTCTGTTGGACAGACCTGTGATCATAAATAAACCAAAAATGGGAAATTTAATTTTGGGAAAATGACAAATCAACCATCGTGGTTTCCACTCAATGACAAGTCAACCACTGTGGTATGTTTTCTAACAATTTAACCACCCACGTATGATAAAATGACAAATTCATCATCGCTGTCCGCAAAAAACACTGAGGGCCCCGCTATTTTTGCCTAGAAGTCACAGTTTCCAGGTCTTTTTTGCCTGGAAACCGCAGCCTCTAGGCCATTTTTGCCTGGAAGTCATGGCTTCCAAGCCATTTTTGCCTGGACGCCGCGGTGTCAAGGCAAAACGACCTCTTGAATTTCAAATGACCATAACTTTTGCTACGAGTGTCAGAATTGGACACATAAGATATCAAATCAAAGCTCTTTCAGAGATCTACTACTTGCCATAGGGTTTACCCCATGACCCCCCTTTTTCAGCGCCATAATCAATCATATATGCCCTCAAATTTGGGATCAAAACAAACCAAGCATTGTTTTGATTGTAAATTTGAGGGCTTAAACGATTGATTATGGCACAGAAAAAGTTTGGTCATTGGGTAAACCCTATAATAAGTCGTAGATCTCTGAAAAAGCTTCGATTTGATACCTTATGCGTCCAATTCCGACACTCGTAGCAAAAGTTATGGTCGTTTGAAGTTCAATAGGTCGTTTGGGCTTCCAGGCAAAAATGGCATGGAGGCCGCGGCGTCCAGGCAAAAATGGCCTAGAAGCCGGCTTCCAGGAAAAATTGGCATGGACGCTGCCCCTTCCAGGCAAAAATGGCGGGGCCCTCAGTGTTTTTTGCGGACAGCGATGGTGGATTTGGCATTTTTGCATACATGGGTGGTTAAATTGTTAGAAAACATACCACAGTGGTTGACTTGTCATTGACTACAAACCACGATGGTTGATTTGTCATTTTCCCTTTATTTTTGGTTGATTTGGTTTTTTAATTAACTAAATTTTGATTGGATTATTCTGCTATTTTTGGGCTTCAATTTTGGTGCAGATATTCTATCAGATTTTTTTTGGGGGAAAATTCTGATTTTTAGAGATGACTTCGATGAAGTATGAAATTCCGATGTTGGATCGGAATACGAGGTTTCTGATATGGCAGATAAAGATGCGGAATGTTTTTGCTCATATGGAATTGGACAACACATTATTGGGGGTCGATAATATGCCAGCGTCTTTGCATGAAGAGGAAAAATTATTGAGAGATAGAAAATCGTTATCTATGATTCGTCTTCATTTATCAAATGCAATTTTGGAGGATGTCATGAAGGCGAAATCTCCTGCTGAAATATGGACAAAGTTAGAAGAATTGTGCATGCATAAAACCCTGACGAGTAAGCTGCATTTAAAGCAGCGGTTATATTTTCATCATATGGAAGAAGGAACTTCGATTGAAGAACACTTGGCTGCATTTAAAGGAATTGTTTTGGATTTGGAAGCAATGAAATGCAAATATGATGAGGAGCATTTTGATTTGATTTTGTTATGTTCATTGCCTGCATCGTTCAATATTTTCCGGGATACCATTCTGTACAGTCCGGACACATTGACTCTGAAAGATGTCTACGATGCTTTTCTTTCAAAAGAAAAGATGAAGCACCTTGTAGTTGGATCTAGAACTCAGGGAGAGGGATTGATCACCTGGGGTAGAACATCAGAGAGGTCTGATAAAGGGAACAGTAACAGAAAGAGTTCAAAAAGCAGATCAAAGTCCAGGAACAGAAACAAAGTTAGTTTTTTCTATCAGAAAAAGGGGCATATTAAATCTGAGTGTTACAAATTGCAGAATAAGAGAAAAGAGGAAGCTGATCAGAAGGGAAAACAACTAGTGAATTCTGGTGAAGCTGCTGTCGCTAAAGAAAACGAGTGTGAATCAGGAGGAGATCTTCTGGTAGTGTCTGACGGAATATCAAAGCCATCCGAGGAATGGATTCTGGATTCGGCTTGTACGTTTCATATGTGTCTCAATAAAGATTGATTTTTGACAAATGAGCCTGTGTTAACAGGTGCAGTATTGATGGGTAATGATTCATCGTGCAAGATAGCAGAGATTGGTTCGATCAGAATCAAAATGTATGATGGAGTTGTCAGAACACTTTGTGACGTGCAACATGTTCCCAATTTGAAGAGAAATTTGATCTCGTTGAGTACTCTTGATCTGAAAGGGTACAGGTACATCGGTGAAGGTGGAGTTTTGAAGATCAGCTGTGGTTCTCTTACTATGATGAAAGGGCAAAGAAAATGTGGAATTTTGTATGTTCTGCAAGGATCTACAGTTGTAGGGGATGCTGTAGTTAGTACTTCATTGTCAGATGAAGATCTTACCAGATTATGGCATATGCGTCTGAGGCATATGAGTGAAAATGGGATGAATGAGCTTAGCAGAAGAGGACTTTTAAATAGTCAGAGCACAAGTAAATTACAGTTTTGCGAGCATTGTGTCTTCAAGAAACAGAAGAGAGTTACATTCTTTACAGCCACTCACAGTACGAAAGAAATATTAGGTTACATCCACTCAGATCTTTGGGGTCCAGCACCAGTGCCTTCCAAGGGAGGGGCACATTTTATGTTGACCATGATTGATGATTTTTCTAGAAAGCTTTGGGTGTTTTTTCTCAAGAAGAAAAGTGATGTGTTCGTTACGTTCAAGGAGTGGAAGACTTTAATTGAAAAGCAGACAGGGAAGCAGGTAAAATGTTTATGCACCGATAATGGGTTAGAGTTTTGTTCGGGAGAGTTCAACTCTTTCTGCAGGTCAGAAGGTATAATGAGGCAGCTGACAGTCCCGAGAACTCCACAGCAAAATGGAGTGGTAGAGCGAATGAATAGAACTTTAATGGAAAAGGTGCAGTGTATGATTTCAGATTCTGGTTTACCTAAGTCATTGTGGACTGAAGCTACTGCTACTGCTTGTTATATTGTGAATTGTTCTCCGTCAAATGCTCTTGATAAGAAAGCTGCTAAAGAAGTTTGGTCTGGTAATCCGGTTGATTATTCAGGTTTGAGAGTATTTAGTTGTCCCGCGTATGCTCACGTTGATAATGGCAAGTTAGAGCCCAGATCATTGAAATGTATATTCCTGGGATACAAGCCTGGTGTCAAGGGATATAGGTTATGGTTTCCTGAATCCAAGAAAGTCATATTGAGCAGAAATGTGGTATTTGATGAAGCTGCTATGCTTGGGAATTCATCTTCTAAAGGTTTGGCAGATAAGACTAATCATTTATCTGGTAGCGAGGTTGAGGTTGAAGTTGAATCAGGGTCGACATCAGAGTCCTCAGGTCAGACCAGTTCAGATAATCAGGGTGATACAGTTTCTGCACAATCACCAGGACCAGCTTTGCCAGAATATTCCATCGCTAAGAATAGACCAAGAAGAGAGATTAGAGCTCCACAGAAATATGGTGAAACAGATTTAGTTGTTTATGTTTTGAGTGTAGCTGAAAGCATTGATTCTAGTGAAGAACCGTCTTCTTATTCAGAGGCCGTGAGTTCAGAAAATTCAGGGAAATTGATGATCGCCATGCAGGAGGAGATGGAGTCTCTTCAGAAAAATGGCACATGGGACTTAGTTAAATTGCCGAAAGAAAAGAAAGTGGTTAATTGCAAATGGGTGTTCAAAAGAAAGGAAGGTATACCAGGTGTTGAAGAAGACAGGTACAAAACATGGTTGGTTGCTAAGGGGTACAGTCAGATTCCAGGTGTAGACTTCACTGATGTGTTTTCTCCAGTGGTTAAGCACAGTTCGATTCGAGCTTTGCTAGGTGTTGTGGCTATGCACGACTTTGAGCTTGAGCAGTTGGATGTGAAAACTGCCTTTTTACATGGAGAGCTTGAGGAGGACATCTATATGCAGCAACCTGAAGGTTTTATAGTCTCCGGAAAAGAAGACTATGTTTATTATTTGAAGAAGTCCCTTTATGGTCTAAAGCAGTTGCCTAGATAGTGGTATAAGAGGTTTGATTCATTCATGCTTGCTCAAGATTTCAGAATGAGCAATTATGACAACTGTGTCTACATAAAGAACAGTCAGAATGGTTCAGTGATTTATCTGCTCTTATACGTCAATGATATGTTAATCGCAGCTAAAGATATTGAAGAAATCAGAAGGTTCGAAGCACAACTGAGTAAAGAGTTTGAGATGAAAGATTTGGGAGCAGCGAAAAAGATAGTTGGTATGGAGATATAGAGAGATAGAAAATTTGGGAAATTATACCTAAGTCAAAGGGGGTACATTCAGAAAGTTCTCTGCAGGTTTAACATAAATAAGTCTAAACCTGTTAGTGCTCCTTTAGCAGCTCATTTCAGGCTTTCATCAGATTTATGTACGCATTCAGATGATGAAATTAATTATATGTCACAAGTTTTGTATTCTAGTGCAGTGGGATCTCTCATGTATGCTATGGTATGCACACGTCCAGATTTATCTTACGCAGTCAGTGCGGTTAGTAGGTACATGGCAAATCTGGGAAAGGAACACTGGAGAGCTGTCCAGTGGATTCTTAGGTATCTGCAGAGAACTAGTGATGTTTGTCTTCAATTTGGAAGAACTCGAGATCCTGTCATTGGATATGTTGATTCTAATTATGCGATAGATATTGATAAGAGGAGATCTCTTACCGGATATGTCTTTATAGTTGGGGGTTGCACTATCAGTTGGAGAGCTACCTTACAGGATATCGTTGCGTTGTCTACTACAGAGGCAGAATATATGGCTATTACAGAGGCTTGTAAAGAAGCTATATGGTTAAAAGGTTTGTTTGGTGAGCTCAGTGGAGATTTGCAGATTGTCACAGTGTTTTGTGACAGTCAGAGTGCTATATTTCTCACTAAAGATCAGATTTTTCATGAGAGGACGAAGCACATCGATATTTGTTATCATTTTGTTCATGAAGTGGTTACTCATGGTGATTTTGTAGTCAGTAAAATCAGTACTCATGATAATCTTGCTGATATGATGAGAAAGACTTTGCCCACACCCAAGTTCAATCATTGTTTGAGCTTGGTTGGTATTAGCTGCTGATTTCGCCCTGAGGGGCATTTGTGGAAGAGGAGGTTTTCTAAAGTTATATTTATAGGGTGGAATTCATTTCAAGGTGGAGATTGTTAGGGTTCAGTGTGACCAGGATTCTAATTGGGCCAGGCCGATTTGGCCCACATTGGAGGTTTCCTAATTCCTGCAGGATTAGGGTTTCCAATTTCAGTATGACTAGGGTTTCCTTTATTCCTATACATATATGCTTGAGCCGCAAAGCTCATTGTACTGATTTCTATAGTGATTTCTCCTCTGCCCGTGGTTTTTTCCCATCTTGGGTTTTCCACTTAAATTCGGTGTCCACTGTTTTCTTCTTTCTCTTTTCCAAATCTCGTTCGTTATTTCAACACAGTTATTTCAACAATTACCTCTAAAGATTTGCAAGTATAATTCATTGAATTATGAGAGCAAGCCTAAATGGGTAATGATTGGCTTTAGCAGATGCTATACCACTTTTTGAATGCATATTCCTCTGTTGATTAATGGTTTTATTGTTGAGAGCTCTTGAAGACAGTGAGGTTTTATTGTTGTAGCCTCTACTGGAGCCTTCTATTACTTTTGAATACTTACAGGTATAATTCATTGAATTTTGAGAGCAAGTATACAGGAGTAATGATTGGTTCTAACATATGTTTCACCACTTTCTGAATGGATACTCCTCTATTTATGGATGGTTGTAAATTAATTTTATAAATTAAGTTTGTAAATTATGTTTAGTGATTGATGGATTTATTGTAATGGTAATGCAATTTTAGAAAGTTCTGCAAACCTGTTGCTCGGCCCTCCTTCAGTCGTTTGATCGATCATCTAACTGGGCAATTTCATACATTCAAATCCTATCTCATTTTTCCTTCAGCCATCCTACCACTTTTTCGCATTCAAATTTTTCAGGGTTTTAGTTGTGCGCAAAATTTCTTCTGGGTTTGACTTGTCGTCAATTATAAACTATAGGGTCTGTGATATTAATTTCTCTTAAATATTTCATCTTTTAATCTCAACCATCTATTTTTGTTATTTTTCAATTCAATAGTATATTATTATCTTTTTAATCACAACTATATAAAATATATATATATATATATATATATTTATCATTTGGTCATAATATCCATCAAAATAAAAAACAAATATGATTTTATGTTGTAACATTTTTTAAATTTATTATAGAATTCAAATATACACTTGTTATGTTTTAATTATTTAGAATTCAAAAAAAAATTTGATACATGTTGCAATTGTAATGGCTCGCATTAATTATAAACCTTTTTTATTTTTAAATTTTCATGTAAAATTTTTTTTAAATTATTTATTTAAAACATACGAGAGGAAATAATTCAGGTGAATGAGATAAGTCGAAAAGGCATTAAATAAATCAGAGTACAACAACGGAAAACATTAATAACCATCAAATAAAGTCTAGCAAAACATTAAAACTAAGGTTCCACAAAAACATTTATTATTTCTAAAAGCAGCATTTTTACTTCTTGGTGAGTCATAACTTTCTTAGGTCGATTCAGCTGGGTAACCCAAGTGCTCAACGTGTAATGACTCCTCCACTCTAGGAACAACCACATCTTGACAATCACCTACACCACAAAAAAAACTGTGAGGCTAAAACCCAACAAGAAATGAGATACAATATGATGTATGCCTATAACTCATTATATCATAATTAAATTCACTCAATCTGTTCTTTACTCACAATTATATATATCAACTTATACATTGAGCTGAGACATTAGAGGTATCCATCGCAGGGAGAGTGGTCGTTAATCGGCATCTAAACCTTGGCTAGACAGACTCTCATTACCCGACAAGGGAATGACTTAATCTCAAGTCTACTCGGTTACGATCTGAACTACCTCCCCAACCTCCAATTCCCTTTACATTCATTTTCTTTATCCATCTTTCTCTCACAAATGTGTATGAATACCAACTCACATGTGGCATTCCTAAGAGTTTCTATTATCATGATGTATGTCAATGTGACACAACAATCACAAGATATATATGATATCTGACAGAAATAAAACGAATCCAATTTAAATTCAAGCTAACAACCAAGGGTAAATCTAAATCTATATTACCAAACAATGCATTATAATATGGTGATCATGAATAGTAATCCAAATAACAAAAGTTAACAATTTACATATCCGAGAACTATCATGAGGCATTAGAAAATGATTTAAGTTAACACGACAAGATTTTAAATAGAAAACCGCAGCACGTATTAAATTCATGACTGAATAATAGCGTACTATACTATAGAAGATGTTTAGCAAAAGGATAATTCAAAGTCCTCTAAATGCATGCTAACAATTTATTAACAACAAGATGGTGTAACGTGGCTAGAGAGGCAATGTTTTAATCATAATAGTTAACTATTGTCAGGAACATATTTATTGAGTCAATAAATGATTAAAATAAAAAGAGCTTAACCATAACAAAAGAGACAACATAATATCCAAGAAGTGGAGCATTAGTACAACGTATATTCATGCTTTATTATTGACTAATGCTTATCCAAAATTTTACTGTACATAGAGGATTTAAACTCAAGCAACGGAGACTATAAAAATTTACAGCAAAACAGGGACAAATCAACTAATTATTCTTCCAGAACATCAGAGAATCATTTATACAACTATCATAAATTAAACAAGAACATTCTCGACTAGTATGCAAGCTTAGACATGGATATTTACATGGCATTTTAGAACTCTCAAAACAAGCAACAAATATCCAACTTTAATTGAAAAATAAGTGAGAATTTATGGACAACTAGTAGCAAAGAGTTTAACAATAAAGTTGACAGCAAATAATAGGGAATTAACAACTAGTAGAATAAAGTCTACAAGTTTAAACATGGAAATTTATGTGGCAGTTTAACATTCTCAAAACTAGCAGCAAATGTCTAACCTTAATCAACAATGAGTGGAAATTACAGACAACTAACAACAAGGAATTCAACTATAATTTTAACAGCAAATAACAGGGAGTTAACAACAAAAAACCCAAATAATGCTAACCTATCCAGAAAACATGCCATTTAAGTAGTAAATCAATGACACTACTTATGGTGTAGGGCCTCCACTAGCCACGACTCTACCCATTTCTTACCTCTCAATCACCAAAAACACAGCTACTAAACTTCCCAAAACTATCAGCTTCCTACAGCTGGCACACACTCGTAAGCTTTCCCCAAAATTCCATAAGGGTGCCCCTCACCCGCACCTTTCTCTTATGTCATCACTCAGCCGATTTCCAACTCACAGCGAAAGGAGAATGCCCCAAGACCAACACCCGCTCAATCATTTAAGTAGGGAGAACCATTAGCGGAAGTGAGGGGAAAATCCCCTGAAACAAGGGAGGAAATCCAATACGCAGTCTCCACATCAAAGCACGTTACCAGAACCATTCGATTGGATTGACAGAAACTATCAAGATATTGCGAAATCACCACAGAAGAAGTTTGATTTAATTTGAAAATCACAAAACAGTCGCATGATATAATTTGTAATTTTCCACAATTTGGTTTTCCAGTTGCATTCCTCGACCGAAACGTCTGACCACGTCACGATCGAATCATGTAAAATACGACCAGAAACGCATTTCAGACGCGAACCTCGATCGCGTCCCGACCGATGACTTGATCGTAAAATCGACGAATTTGACATATTCAAAACCTATTATTTTTTTGACGCGCATCATGTCACCACGTTGTGTCCAAAATCACAAACTTTAATCTGGAATGCATTTCGGATGAGAGACTCGATCGCAGAGCGACCCATTTTCCATTAAAAATTCATACTTTAATCACAACCTACAATTTTCCATATATTTATATAGTATTAATCTAACAAAATACCGTCTCGTATTATAATATATTTATTTTACAAAATTTATTACATAATATAAATGGAAAAAATTATTAGGGTATTACAACAATAATAATTAATTTTCAATTCAATAATAATTCTGGGTTTTTTTTTTGTTATAACAAGCAGTTATTAACTATTGGATTTGAAAAGAAAATGATATTGTAATGGGGTGTCATGGATGACAACTGTATTTATTACACATCATCAATCCTATTCTTGGCCTTCATCTTAATACAAGTATTGGAAAAACATGTGTACGCGTACAGAGGGAGAGACGTGGTTTCAACACAAATTATGAGTGATTGTAGAGATAAGAATATTCAGAATTGTAGAATAAAACCCATCAAACCAATACCAATAGCAAACCAAATATACAATTAAAGAATCAACACAAGATTTAACATGGTTCAAATAATTTATTTTACATTAACAAACATAGCAAAGGAACCCTTTTATTAAGAAGAACTATCCAAATCTTTACAATATACCAAGATTGAATCGAAAAAATAAATACAAAAAATGTACGCAACAAGTCAATCCAACTTTGGATCAACATCAAGAAAAGAAGAAAAAATACCCGTAGTTGCCAAAAGGTGTAGACTTCCTTTCTTTGTTCTTCCACCAACCATTGTACGAAAAAAAAAACCCAAAAAATATCTCATCAATTTCTTTACGAAACTGTCATTAAAATATTACAGTGGTGAACCCAATCTTATAGTTCTGTAAAGAAAGCCAAAAAAACAAACCAAACCAAAATCAAATATTTACAAAAATTATTAAAGAGATAAAGATAAAAACTCTCAAAATAATGCATATTTAAAGAGATAAAGATAAAAACTTCTAAAATAATACTTATATCATTGGAAAAATATTGAGAGACAAGGAGATTTGAAATGCATCAAATTTGAACCAATTAATAGATAAGGAAGCTTCAACAAATTAACACATTGAGTTCAAATTAAGCAAACAAATTTTTGTTACATTCGAAATAGCTCAAATCAAAAATCATTGAGAATATAGGAAAATAAATTTTCCAAATGTTTATTTGAAAATTACTTTAAGTGTTTGCGTATTTTTATCTATAAAAGAAACTCGATATGATTATTCTTTGAGATATCTTCTTCTTCTCTCAATTTTCTTCTTCTTGAACTTATTTTGGTGGTAAAGGTTGGTAGGTTGTTTTTCATTCCCGAACATTATGATTACTTTTTTTCTTTTTTCATATTTTATTTTGTTAACATTCGGTGCAACCTGAATTTTAATTGAGTCAGATAACTCATATTCAATAATAATTTTTTTTACACTATTCTATATGTTGTTGCTTAAATTGCAACAATACTGCATGAAAATTATAGAAGAATTAACAGATCAACCACTGTACGTTGTTATCAATGACAAGTCAACCACTAACGTATTTTGGCTAACAACTTAACTACTAAACTATGAGAAACATATGTTGTGAATATCGTTGTGATGTTTGTCATTAAACAATTCAATTTTGATCTACGATGGAACAATATACGTTCCTCAGCAGAACGTCAATGCTAAGTATGAAGTTGCTTGTTTGTTGTTCTTTTGCAGAACATCATACGTTCCTCCACAGAAAGTTGACGTCCTGCAATGGAATGTCATTACGAACAAAGTCATAGTTTGTCTATCATTCCCCGACGCAGAACGTAATACTTTCCGCTGCAGAAAGTTGTCATTCTGTGGTGAAATGTCACACTTTCCGCCACGGAAAGTCATACATCGTTCTGCCTTTTATAAATTCACACTATATTTTCTCAGTGATTTTCAAATCCTAGAGCTTTTCGAGATCTGAATTGTACCTCATCCAGATAAAGTTGAAACGTTAGTAATTATTGCTCACCAATGGTGTCTAGGACTGATCAAGAAGTCGTTAACTGCACTTTGGAAGTGCAGTCCATGTCCATAGTCTTGGCACATGATGTATGCGCAATTGGAGACGAAGTTGCAATAGTGGTGCATCTCATCTCGACAACTCTAGACGAGGAGGAGTTATGTTCAATGTGTGAATCAAGGGATGAAGACATGGGCAATAGTAGGTCTCAACAACCACCACAAGCCGAATGTTCTTTTGCTGGTATGTGTCTGGATGAGAAGTATAGTTCTTTGAATCAAATTGGAGAAGAAATCGTGGATCATGCGTTGAAGAATAGGTATGAGATAAAATTAGGGGTGTGCACGGTACCGGTCCGGTCCCGTTTTACAGCGGTCTGGCACCGGACCGGCGGTACCAGTTCTACTTTTTGGAAGACCGGTATCGGTCCCACAGAGGACTGGTTCTGGTACTGGTTCTGGACTGGGGTTTCCGGTACCGGTTCCGGTCCGGTACCGGTTTTGTAACCTGTTTTTTAAAATATTAAAAAATATAATGTAAAATTATAATAATATAAAATGCAAACATCAGTAAAAAATTACAGAATTGTCATATTAACATTGGCAAGTTTTTCTTCATATTAACGTGGCAAGCTTTTCTTCATATTAACGTGTATGCATGACTGGACCAGCCACTAAACTTGAAGCATCCACTAAAAAATATTGAAAAATAGATAAAGAAAAAAATCAAAGGTTATTTTAACATAATTGAGTTCAATTACTTCAATTCTGGAGAAAAATATAACTGATAATGCTAAAATATAAATATAAATGATAATGCTAACGAGTGGATAAAGCATACCACTGAGATCACCATCAATTTCATACTAATTCACTTCATCATCAACATCATTAATTTGTATAATATCTGAAAAGTATAAATTGAAAACAAATTTAGAAAAAATAGTAATAAATAAAACAAAGAAAAAAGAAAACACTATAAATATAAAAGATACCTGGCTCATTCATATCATCATTGAAGTTGATTGATTCATATTTCGAGGATTGAATCCAGCTTTGAGTGCAAATAAGCGCTTCGACCGTCTTTGGGGACAAAGAACTGCGAAATTGATCAAGTACTCTTCCTCCACTACTAAAGGCTGACTCCGATGCAACAGTAGATATAGGAATGGCCAATATATCTCTTGCCACATTGCTCAGAATTGGGTATTTGAATGAATTTACTTTCCACCACATGAGAATATCTAATTTGTCTGCATTGTTTTCCAATTCTTCATACAAATATTGTTCAATTTCTGACCGCCTAGTTGAAACATTTGGTTGTTTTGGGCGACTATGAAACATCCCATGTATTTTATTGTGGCTCAAATTGTTCTTTTGTGGTAAGATTGCAGCTGTGGTTGATACACTTGAACTATTATAGTTGTCTTCTGTATTTTCCAATCCCGCATCACCTTTATACTCGAGATATAAATTTTTAATCACAAGTTGTATTTGGCTTAACAAATAATCTGTCTTCTCAGAATCCATTACAATGGAAAGACAATGTTTCAAATACTCTATTTTATGTCGAGGATCTAAAACAATTGCAACATACATCAACATATTCATTTTATCGCAGCTTCCCCAATATTTATCAAATTTGCTTTCCATTCCAATAGTCATTCGCCTCAATAATGGATTATCACATTCAGCATACTCTTGAATAACCATTTTCAAATTGCATACTTCACAAACATATGTATTTGAAGTAACATGCAATGAGGCTGAAACATTTAAGGTCATATCATAAAAAACCTGCAAAAATTTTACAAGTTCTCGAATATTAGCCCAATCTTCTGTTGTGGGAGGACTTTCTCCACCCAAATCAGCGAGATAATAATCATCTGTTTCTATCAATCTCTCAAAAGCTTTTTCAAATTTTTCTGCGCTGGCTAACATCAAATACGTGGAATTCCACCTTGTAGCCACATCGAGAGAGACACTACTTTTGCACACAATTTTAGCTTGTTCAACACATTTTTGAAATTTCTGTAGTCTAGCAGGAGAAGATCGAACATACTTCACTGCTCGACATACTCTCATAATACATCCGTGATGGTCTTTTAAACCATCACATACTATCAAATTCAAAATATGGGCAAAACATCGCACATGCAGACATTCACCATTCAAAACTAGACCATTCCAAACTCGAATTCTCTTCACCAAATAAGAAAGGGCCACGTCATTAGAAGATGCATTATCCACTGTAATTGTTAAAACATTTTCGATCCCCCATTCAAATAAACATCTCTCTATTTCTTTTCCAATGGTTTCACCCTTATGATTTGCAATCAAATAAAAATTGATGATCTTCTTATGCAAAATAAAATCACAATCAACAAAGTGCGCAGTTAAAACCATATAATTCAAATTTTGAATAGAAGTCCACGTATCTGTAGTCAAACAACCTCGTTGAGATGCGTTCTTAAAATAATCTTTCAACTTTGACTTCTCTTTCTCATAAATGCCAATAATATCTCGTGCAATCGTAGATATAGAGGGTAACACAAATTTTGGTTGTAAATATTTAGAATAAACTCGAAAACCCTCTGATTCAACAAACTTAAAAGGCATTTCTTCAATAATAATCATTTTTGCTAGAAGTTCGCGGCAAGTTGCTCTGCTAAATGATGCAAATGTGGAACTTGATCCCATATTATCTACAGTTTTGAAGCTTAAAGTCTTTTGCTTCGAATCTACACTTGCCAATAACTTTTTACAAGCATTAATATGCTTTTTCAAGCTTGAAGTCTCATTCTTTGTATGATAACAAGCATAAGTCTGAGCACAATAATTACATCTTGCTCTAGGATTGTTTGTATCAGTGCTTTCAACCATAGTAAAATGATTCCAAACATCCGATTTTTTCCTCGTCGTTTGACCAGTAACAAGATTAACATTAACACTCTCTATTGTTTCATCATTAAAGCTTTCCATTATCTACATTTTAAACAATTTCAAAATACATCTCAGAATCACATAACAGAACAGAATTCATTCACCAACAGATAATTCAGTAAAACACTAAACAGAACAGAATTCATTCACCAATTGTTTCAACCATTGCCAGAGGCCCAGAACAGATCATTATTCATTCAGCAACAAAACACTACACAGAACAAAGTAGATTAGAGTGCTAACCAAGCTGGCAGTGGCAGTGGCGATGGACAGAGGTCGGAGCTCGAAGCTGGCAGCGGCAGTGGCAGACGAACGGAGCTCGGAACTTGGAGCTCGGAGCTGGCAGTGGCGACTGTCAACGATGGACGGAGCTCGGAGCTGGCAGAGTGGTAGTGGCGACTGGCGACGGTCAATGGACGGAGCTCAGAGCTCGCTGGTCGGCGGTCGCTGGCAGAGGCTGGCTGACGACGAGGGCTGGACTGGAGAGTGCCGAGTGGAGCGACGAGTCGAGGGACGAGGACTAGGAGGCTGCTAGATGGATTAGGGTCGGGACTCGGGAAGCACTGGTCTGCAGGCGAAGGGATTAAACTCAATTTAGGAATTAGGATTAGGGCAGGGGTGAGGGAACTCGGGATTTCAGATTTGCCCTTAAGTTTGAAATCCCGGTTCTACCCGGTACCGGTTCTATGGTACCGTGTACCGTGGACCGGTACAGGGTAGGACCGGTCCCGATAGCACCGGACCGGATCCTGTCCGGTGCTCCATATCTATGGACCAACCCGGTACCGAAAGAACCGGTCCCGGTCCGGTTCTTCGGTACCGGGCCGGTTCTGCACACCCCTAGATAAAATTCACCCACAATGACTCACATCGTGTAACATCTCGTGTTCATTTTATGTATAATTTAACCGCATAAAAATTTTTGCTTTGAAAACATATGTGAGGGAAAACCAGAGTAAACCAAAGTAGAAGTCTTAATAAATAAAACCATGCAATTCAGAGTTTAACAAAACAACAGTGAAAGTCTTTTAAATTACAACACTACAAACCAGCAGTTTAAAAGTCATTTAAAATAAAGAACAATATTTATTTAAAATATTTGTGACATAAAAGCCTTTGAAATACTTAGCATACTTTAAACCATTCCCTGAGCTATAACCCACCGAGGTCAATGCGCTAACAACACAAAGCCCCAACATGGCAGTACCCCATCAATTACGTCATTTATAAGCTTCTATCCTATCATAGGCTCCTTACCTATATCACAAGACTTAAACTATGAGTTTAAAGCTCAGTATGCGATATAAATAATAAAATACTCATATTATGCTCTTTGTAAAAACACATGCAGTTTTCAATGTTAATTCTTTATTACCATTACCTTTTCCTTTATCGATGTTTGAGATGTCAACTTGACAAGGTAAACTCCACATCTCACAACATCATTTATATTTAATTCGTTTGTGATCCATTTCCATTTAGTTCCAGTTACCCATCCAAGTGTTAGAGATATCAAACTTGACAAGGTAAAACCCACATTTGTAAACACTTATTTACGTTTATTCATTTTGTTTCGTTTACATTTTCAAAACAATGCATAAAAATATTTTCATATATTTTAGGAAAACAATGATGACTGAATACATGCATAAAATCCTATCATACATGTCTATCTAGCATTCCTTAAAACATGATCAATTCTTGACTAAGAAATTAAAATTAAATCTAATAAACATACAATTAACACCAAGCAATCAACAATTTATCACTCTTCAACAATATGCATATTCTAATTAGCAAACATACATTGGCTTAATCCAATTTCCATAATATATTCATCCAATAGTGAATTAAATTCAAATCAATATAGTACAACCATTGAAGCAGTAATTCACAAACAATAATTCACTTTCCAATTTAGCAACAACTAATCATAATTAAACTAACTAAGTCTATATACTTCACAGGTAGTAACCAATAGACAGAACCAAACTCTATCACCAACCAACATCATTCATTAATGACCAAACCATATTAAGAATAACAGAAGGAAGTTCTGCTTACTTGAAGCACCTAAGAACTTGAAACCAAAAGAGAACTCCTTCCTCTAAATTTTTTCTCGACTTTCCTCCTCCCAAAAAACCATAGCAGCAGTTTGCCTTCCTCATAGTCTCTCTTTCTCTCTCTAAAATCCTTGCCAGCAGTTTTCTCTCACTATCAAAATCTCCTCCCTGTAAAACCACAAAGCACAACAGCAACCCTCTCAGCTCTTTTCTGAAAAAAAAAAATCCCCACTTTCTTTCATCTCTTTTATTTATAGACTACGACCATCATCCCTTCAGCGTCCAAATGAAGGTGAAGAGGCTATAAGAGGGATGCTTAAGGATTCCATGAAGCGCCAACCGCCATCCTCTTCCATTTTCAAGCAACAGTTTTCCATTTATGGTGACTTTCCAATTCCCTGGTCGATCAAGTGATTGATTGCCAAAAATCTAGAAAGCATATTGATCGATCACCTTCTTCCCGTGATAGACCACAAATTTGACTTTTCCAATTTTCTTTGGATCTAGTCGATCAAACCCCTTTAGGTGATCGGCCACCACTCAATAATCTCAAGTCTGCCCACTACTACTATTTTTGCGGTCGACCAAGCGGTTGACAGTTTTTAACTATTGCTGCACTCCCAATGTTTTATCTCACCATTGCCATTTTTGCAATCAACCCTGATGCGTGCACGGAATGCTGACGCACGTGATGGATGAACGCAACGCTTCTCACCTCCTTGGATAAGGACGCTGTAAGTTTTCTTTCGTGATATAACTCACATGAAAGGGACTTTGGATATTACGAACCAAAGGGTTCTTTGGATATCACTCACCAAGGAAGAAAAAGGATCTCTCCAATTCCCGAAAAGCAAAAGCTTTATTTCTCAAAATTCAACAACTGTTTAAAACATAAAATTAGGTGGCTTTATATAGCCTTTTACAAAGATAAATTAAACAAATAAAAACTAAATAAAAAAATAACATAAATAAGTGGATCTAGATCTCCTAGATAAGTGGATCTAGATCTCCTAGATAAGTGAATTTTTTTTTAAATACTATCTTAAGAGATAATATCTTTCTCTTTCTTCAATATCTTTTGGTTGTGATTTTCGGTCGATTTAAAAAAGTTTCTTTGATCTTCGGCTTGATAGCTTTTGATTGAATTCAAATTTGCATCATCCTCTCCGGTTTTTTGAGGATTTGACCCCAAATCTTTTTTTTTTTGATCTTTGAATTGATATCTTTTGATGGATTCAAATTGGCATCATCAATTATTCTTTTGATCTTCCACTTATGCTTGATCTTCATAATATTCTTTGACCTTTGATAAATAATTGAATAGTCCCATTTCACATCATCCTCCTGGGGTTGAAAAGGATTCGACCTCGAATCATATCTTGTGTTATCATGTTTGTACGGGACGCCAATCATTGATATTTCCAAGCTATTTCCTTTAAATATGATCAAAGAAACTTTGTTAGCACAAATATCATCCTTAATATTTAAAGAACAAACCTCGTTCGTTTTAGGGCATGGAACATGAAAAATTGCTCCTTTTGTACTGTTGTTGTCAATGACTCATCTTGGTTTTCTATAGGTTCAGATACTTGCTCTTTTTGACATTCTACTTCTATTTGCTCAAGAGCATCTTCTAATTCCTCAACTTGATCTTGTTCTTGCAAAATTGGGGTGCTCCATAATCTTGCTTTAATTTGTTCTAACGAGACACTAATTTATCAAGTTTGGCTTGTTGATTTCGTCTCTCAATTCTTTGAGCCCTTTTGATCACATCCTCAAGGGTATCGTAAGGTCTTGTTGCCATGCTTTCTAGAATGTCACCGTGAAGTCCGTCGATGAACCTTGCCATTGTTTTTCCTTCTCATTCTTTCAAACCACATCTTGTTTTTAAAGTTTTGAACTTTGTAGCATACTCTTCGATGGTAAAGGAACCTTACTCTAGATTTTGAAATTGTTGGTAGAGATCTTGAGTTTGTTGTTGGTTTTGGTCCCTCTTCAGTTGACCAACTTCTTGTTGTAGCGAGAGAACGATTTCCCACAAGTCTTCATTCGAGTGAGATGTTGAAGATTCAGTCATTTGGATTTTGTACTGGTTTGGATGCTCCTCAAGTCATCATGTGTAAAAAGATGAAATTTTTTTTTTGGTTAGGACGTTTTAGCTCTGATACCAGATGATGCGTGCACGGAATGCTGACGCACGTGATGGATGAACGCAACGCTTCTCACCTCCTTGGATAAGGACGCGGCTGCAAGTTTTCTTTTGTGATATAACTCACACGAAAGGGACTTTGGATATTACGCACCAAAGGGTTCTTTGGATATCACTCACCAAAGGAAGAAAAAGGATCTCTCCAATTCCCGAAAAGCAAAAGCTTTATTTCTCAAAATTCAACAACTGTTTAAAACATAAAATTAGGTGGCTTTATATAGCCTTTTACAAAGATAAATTAAACAAAAAAAACTAAATAAAAAAAATAACATAAATAAGTGGATCTAGATCTCCTAGATAAGTGGATCTAGATCTCCTAGATAAGTGAATTTCTTTTTAAATACTATCTTAAGAGATAATATCTTTCTCTTTCTTCAATATCTTTTGGTTGTGATTTTCGGTCGATTTAAAAAAGTTTCCTTGATCTTCGGCTTGATAGCTTTTGATTGAATTCAAATTTGCATCATCCTCTCCAGTTTTTTGATGATTTGACCCCAAATCTTCTTTCTTTGATCTTTGATTTGATATCTTTTGATGGATTCAAATTGCATCATCAATTATTCTCTTGATCTTCCACTTATGCTTGATCTTCCACTTATGCTTAATCTTCATAATATTCTTTGAGCTTTGATAAATAATTGAATAGTCACATTTCACATTTGACCCCATGGTTGATCGATTCCAATTATTGCTTAACTCTGAATGTTTTGCCTTTGTAGCTAGTTGATCATTCACCTTTGGATGATCAACCGGTTCCAATACCCATTGACCCTGTAATATTGCTCTTAAACAGTGATCGACCACCTGTCCCTTAATGATCGACCCCCATCCTCTTCTCTTCAGAAATTTGTCAACTCCTTTAATTTGTTTTTCTTTTCTATTAATTACACTAAAAACTAATACCAAATCCAGTATTTCCTTAAATATCAACAACCTCATGTCCTCAATCTTATTATTCAAATACATTTCTCTTGACCAAAACCTTAATCATCTAATTCAATTCTAATAAATTCTTAATCTTCCTTCTAAGCTAAATATGAACATAGTCTGAGGTATCATAATTCACTTTATCCCCTCACATTTATCTTGATCAATACCTTAATTATCCAAGTCAATTCCTAATACCCCCAAAATCCTCAATAATTACCACTTAATCCCTATGCTTAGTACTACAAAAATCTGGGATATTACACATCGATTAAGGGCAGCTTTCCAGAAATGATGCACTTGGTGGATGCACGCCTAAAAAATACAAGATGAACTAACGTTTCAAATAAAGAGTTATAACGACATTCACACTTGCTTTAGAAAGATGGAAAGTTGTCATGCTTCGACCAAATAGGTGGCAACGTATTACTTAGATAGATTCAAAAGCAGGTTGACTGGAACCTTCCTTCCATAATTTAGATAATAATGAAGGATTTTAACATTAACATTACACCCAGCCTTGCAAAAGGGCAAGAAATGCGGCTAAAAAATGAATGAAATGGATGAAAATGAGCAATACAAGCTCATGTGGTCATATTGTGAGGAGATTCAGAGGTTTAATCCTAGAAGCTCCTGCATATTTAGCTAGAGAGGATTGATCTCTCACACAGTCCAACATTTAAAAGGATGTAACATGTGTTTAGCTGCATGTAAGATGAGGCTATTGAACTATGATAAACTTGTTATTTTTTTGGATGGTTGCCACTTGAAGGAATCGATTCCGAGCCAATTGCTCATTATTGTTAGCATTGACAGGAACGATGGAATTTATCTGATTGTTGTAGCAGTAGTTGAAGCAGAATGTAGGGATTCTTAGAACTAGTTTTTGGAATTGTTGCTCGTGGATCTAAACACCACATCTAGCAATGGGTGAACAAGCATTTATGATCAAAAAATTGTACGGTTGATTACTTTTGTAATATATGTTTATGTTATGCATTGTGTAAGAATGTATGACTCGTACTGTTAATTTTTGTAAAGGCTGATGCCAGCTATCAAAGAGTTTGAAGAGTAGCGGAGCATCGTTTTGGCATTCAACACTTGTATGCAAACTTTCAAAAATAATTTAAAGGCAAATTGTTCAATGATGGAATGTGGGGCGCTTCTAGGCCCACAACAACACTAGACTTTGAGAAAAAGATGAGGAAGCTATTTTTTCTTAAATAGTCAATTCACGTATATCTACGAGGAATAGATACAAGATTTTGTGTCAAACGTGCCTTTAGCTCAATCCCAAAGTGCGATATAAACTTGAATTACTTGAGCGAGTCATTCAATACCTGCATCCTACCATCCTGGGGCTAACCAATTCTCAGTATGTTGAGATTATAAGAAATAGCATCATATGTAGGATTGTTAAAAAACATGAAAAGTTAGCACAGTCAACGGACCTTTTGTGCCTACAGATCAAGAATCGGCTTGGCAGACTACAACTTGCATATCAAAATTGTAGTCCTATTTTTTCAGGTGTTACCTAGTTTGAGGTTAGCAACAGTAACAAATAGTACTATGTCGATTTGGATAGGCATACTTGTAACTGTTACAAGTAGGAGTTGACCGGTATCTTGTGTGTCCATGCAATCCCATGTATGCTTTTTATGAGATCTCTCGAGGAATTTGTGCATGAGTGCTACCACTGAGAAACATATATGAGAATGTACTCCCACTTTGTCCACTTGGTCAATGGATAAATCATATGACATGTGAAGGACCTTGATCCAATTATACCATCTTCATTTAAGAGATGTCCCAAAAAGGCTGTGGAAACAAAGAATAAGGGATGTTGAAGAGTCCCCAAGTCGGATAGTGCTACCCAGAAGATATCTCAACATGATGTGTGGCCGATGTGATGGTGTGCACCACAATTCCCGCATGTGTCAAAATGGAGGCCCAAACACTACCAAGTCAAGTGCATATGGCAGCCACAGGTCTAGAGGCAGAGGTAGGTTAGAGGACACATATATGGGTTTCACAGTTCCCAAACCGCAGGTGAACACATTGTTACGTTTACATTTCCATGTGTTCTTTAAAGTATGCTGATTTTATTTGCAATGTCTTATGCAGGAGTATGCTGCGCAAGGTCCACAAACACAAATGTGAACTTTCATCTTGATTGGATATGGCATTGCCTTGAAATTTGCTACTTTGCCAGCATTGCAAGCTAGAAATGATTCATCAAACCCTATTTACTTGTCTATGGAAGTTTATGCTTTTTATTTTTCCAAAAGCTACATAGAAATTCTGACATGTTTGATTGGAAAAATAAAATTCATAAACCTCCATAGGCAAGTAAATAGGATTTAATGAATCATTTACAACTTGCAATGTTGGCAAAGTAGCATATTTTAAGGCAATGTCATATCTAATCAAGGCAAAGGTCCACATTACGTACATGTATATTAAATGGTTGTAATGGAATCGATAATTTGCTTTGCATTTGTAATGCACAAGTACATTATATGGTCATAATAAAATTGATAATTTGGTATATAAATTATATGGTTGTTGTAATAGAATTGAATTGTTTGTTAATAATGAATAAAATTGATAAATAGTGCGATGGATATTAAGGGCATTGATATGATATAGAGTTTTTAGTATGAAAATGTAATTTTGGACAAAGTGAAATTGAGACAGATTAGAAATTTGCTAGCCTCGGGTAGAATTGAGACAAAGTAAGCATCAACGTTTCACAATGGAACATCAACATTTGGCGGCAAAAAATGTCATTCCATCGAAGAATGTGTGACATCCTAGATTTTCTTTTTATCTTAAAAATCTGTTAAATTTTAAAATTTTGGTAAATGGATAAAAATCTTTATTAAAAATCTTTTTCGTTAAAATCAGAGCCTTTTGTAAAAATCTGATTGCCACTTAAACTCATTACAACTATTATTTAAATGGTGGATAAATGAACTTATAAAAATCAGTGGAAACGAATTTGAAAATATCACTCGAAGCATTGATGAAACCAAAAGTTAAAATCGTAACATACTTAATATTCGAAATAAATATTCTAATAAAGTTAGGGCAACAATTAACGTTTTACAAAACATGTTTGTCGTTGAACCCTTACAAAATAGATACTTTATTCTTCTCTTGAGCCATGCTTCTACTCTGGTCGTATTTCATCTAGATACCTCGCAGGCTCCATGGGTAAGGCCTCCTCTACTTTCGATACAATCACCTCATTCCCTACACCACAAGTAAGGACGCGACCAAATGACCCAGTAAGGAAGTGAGTTTATGCATTATGCTTATGCCTCTCTTTAGTTCTTTTGGAATGGGGGTCACCCAGACTAACCTTTTCTTACATTCTTTCTTTCGTTCGTTCTTTACTCGTACTTCGAGCTAGAGATTGAAGGATCCATATGGGATGGTATAGTCTTGATAGGCTTGTAACCTTATGTCGATAGCTAGTCCTGTTCTCGACTAAGGATGGGTTAGTCTAGCTACTAGGAAAGATCCAAACTACCCATCCACCCTCCAACTCCCTTTTCTTTTCTTTTCTTTTTCCTTCATTTTCTTCATCTTCCTCACTTAATGCGTGTGAGTACCACCCTAAGGTGGCACTCTCTATTTATTTCTGTTAGCATGATGCATGATGACATGACAATCAAATAGCACATATATATGGAAGGTAAATAACATTAATTTAAAGGAATAACAATTAAAATTGAGTAACAGAATTTAAAACACACAATGACGATGAAGGGCATACTTGAACAATTATATGACAGCTTTAACCAGGACATTCTTAGCTATAGTCAACTATTAACCATGCTCAACTTGAATTAGTCTATTTGACATGCTTGTAAGAATTTGTTAATTAACAGGCACGAATCGATTAAACAAGCTCAAATTGCAAGTAATTAGTCTAAACATGTTCGAGGGATGTCAAACAATAGTAAAGAGGTTAATTAAAGGTGCTTTAGACAACAAACATAATAGCATCGTACAACAAACGGACTAGCGGTTAATCATGCTTTAAAGTATGACTGAAAGTGACAGCGAATAACAGCGAGTACAACGGACTAGCACGCTTTGTAATTCTACAGTAAAACACAAAGCATAACAGCGAATAAAATGTGTAGCTTAATTTGACGATTTAGCAAGAATATAACAAGTTATAGTAGCAAACAAAACGTATAACCTGCTTCACTATTTGACAAAAATTTAACATGATATGTCAGCGAGTAATACGTGCAACATGCTGTACATTTCGATAGAATTAATGAAACATTAATAGCGAACTAAAACATGCATACATGCTTTATAATTTGATAGCGAATTATGAAACATAGCAGTGAAATAAAAACAAGCATATTCTCTAAATTATAATAGGAAATTGCAACATGAAATCAATGAATTATCAACAAGTTTCCAGTTATTTAAACGTGTTAATCTTGACATAAAAACAGCAACGAATTCAAAATCAATTAGAATATATTAACTTGCTTTAGAAATTGACAAAACTAACAATATATGACAGCTAAATAAACATGCATACATGATATAAGATTCGACAGTAAACTAAGAGATATGACACCAAATCAGAATGTGCTAACATGCTTCAGAATTATTGGAAAGTAATGACAACATAACATCCAATTTAACATTGAATAAAGCACACCAATATGCTTTAGAATTGACAAAAATTAAAGGCAATGCAACCGCAAAACATTATATCTAACATGCTGAATAAGCCATTCATGGGAACCTATTCAACAAAGATAACATTCCGAAAACAGAGATAATTTATTCATACATATCATTCCAATTCAAATCATAAATCTTATGTCATAGACCACTCTCCATCACATAAGTCATATAAAGGTCATCGTGGTAAAGTAAATTACAGTAATGAAGTTCATAGAGGTTATAAACAGTTAGAGGAAATCTGCAGCGAAGTAAGAAACAAGCTAAAGCAAAAACAATGAAATGTACAAGATCAACTTATTAAAAGGAAACTTCTTAGCTCGTTCATGTTCGTTGGTGCATCATTCTTTATTACAACACTTAACATTCGTCATTAATATACTCAGCACTCATCACATCATTAGTCTTCAACAAAGTATAGCAGCAAGGCATCCACAGAAGTTAATGAAATCTACTATAATAAATATCACTACACATGCAAACTTTATTTGTGAGTAGGGCCTCCACTGGCCAAGACTACCCAAATCCTTACTTTTTATTGATGAATCAATTGACGGTCAACCAACTTCTAGCTCCTAGCTCCACACTCACTCGGAAATTCTAGAGAAGAACTGAACAAGGAAAACGGAATAAGGAAGGAGAAGAAGAGATGTAGGAGAGGAAATAAATAGACTTCTTACCTAGGGGAGACAAGGCACACGCCTAGGGAGGGAGGGGGGTAGCTTCCCGCATGATCTAGGCTTGGAGGGGTGACTTTTTTCCCTTTTTCTCGTGCGTAGTAATTGATTACGCAACAAGTTGTCTGATTTAAATCCCTAAATTTATGCAGATCTGGGTTGTTTCAGAAGAGTGCGGACGTGCTAATCTCGTCTGCTTTCATCCGCAAGTGTAAAATTCTAAGGCAAAATTGCATTTTACGGATGAGAATTGGCACATCACCCTGTTTGTACTGTCTAAAAGTGACATTTGGATGCGTCTAAATGTCTCGTCCGCATGCGTCCTAAAATGTCCAAGATTTGGACAAATTTAAATTGGACGCATCTGCTCCACTTCCGCAATCGTCCGAGCTCGTTCGGACTTTCGTGACAACATTAAAGTTAGGACGTGGAGTTGCGTCTTGAGTCATCCCTAGGTTCAAGGCAACGTTCCATACGCTTGCGGATGACATCTCTCATCTTTATGTCGTCCGCATACGTCCGCAAGTATCTAGTTGGGTAGTTAGGACACGAGGATCCGTCCTACTTCATCCAAAGTGTAATCCTCACAGTTGTGGATGCCGATTTTCATCCCCATGGCGTCCGCATAAACAAATTTTCCATTTCCTTCACATTTTTTCAATTAAATTATTACCCCATAATACTTTCTCCATAAATACATGTGGTCAATTAACAAGTATAAACACACCATGTAATATATGATTATTTCCAAATATTTGATTACATCGTATATACGAGGAAAACAATATCGGGATATTACAGAACGTCAGAATTCCTCTACCTTATATAGATCGTTGTTATGCACATGTTGCTTAAATTGTTGTAATGAACATAGTAATTGTATGTTAATGATGAATGAAATGGATAATTTGGTTTGAGTTAAAATTTTTGTTTTTTTCTCTTTAAAAAAAATAAAAATTTTGCAAAAGTTTTCATTGTTTTGGTCTCTCCCACCTGTTGCATTATCAAAACCAAAAATCTAACCAGATATTATCCAAACAAATAGTTTTCAACTAGATATAATCGAAACAAATAGTTTCCAAACATAAACATATATTGTATTATGTATCCCTACACATCAAGTAAACTAAGTTGACGCCACCTTCTTGTAATATTTCTTTTGCAAATCAGTAATCGTAAATGACAAATATGGGTCTAGATATACGTTGGACCATTTTACGTACAATGGACTCTTATCAGGTAGATCTTCATGAGGGTGGAAGTCTTTCTCCTAACAATTTTGGAGAAGCCCTAACCCCCCACCGGTGCATCGAAAGATGCCTTGTGGACTGAAATACAAAGAAAAAAATTTGCACATAAGTGAAAAGTAATATGAATCTACACAAGGAAAAAGATGTACCTCTCTTTGTCTATTGGCACTACGATGGTTGCAATTGTACTTGGTAACAACACTTGGTGAGGGTAGTGAGTGTGCAGGACAATGGACGATAAAAAACACAAGTGTTTTAGGTGTGATTGAAATGTAAAACGTATTAGAACTATTCAAACATTAAAGACAAACTAGAAAAGCGAGAAGTTTACTTATGTGAATCCACATTATTGTGAAGAATGATTTTTCCATTTGAAGGTTGAAGTTCTTCTTCGTTTAACACTTAACACTGTATACAAAAAATGTAACTCAATGATGAGTACTAAGACAAAAACTTCTGAAGTACTTAATGCAACATCGTGTCTGATATCGCTTCTTGCTCCGAGAAGACGAGCTTAGTGATGTGGTACTCACCCCAAACTTGAAAATGAAAACAACAAGCGAAATATCTTAAGCATCCAGTCCAAAACACTTAATCCTAGAAAATGAAAAAGTCAGCCATAGTCCCTGCAAGAATTGCACACGACTCTAGGTTTTTCTTGGTATTTGCACAAACAAACTTCGTGACAAGATCCATCACTTCACATGGCTACAATGAACATTGACAAGTTACCATTAGACTAATAAGGTGTGAATAAAGGCAGACACATAGATAATCAAATCAAAGATGTTCCACACACACAGTTTTAAGTGGTGGAAGTTGTGTTCCACCAGACACGTCTGTCGATGGGGGAATGAGAGCAATTTTCTTCTGTATCTTGGCAAGCATAATAGGAGGAGAAGGCTAGCATTTGAGGGCAATGGTGTTGAAAATTTGAGACACGTTATTACATAGCATACAAATAAACTAAATAATGGACTTCACAAATAAACTAAAAAACTTACAAAAGCTTTGTGCATTCGGATGTTGAAGAGGTTGTTGGAGAGGATGCTGGAGAGGATGCTGGAGGGGTTGCTTGATTCCCCATTCTTTGTAATTCGGCCAACAACTCCTGATGGCGCTCCTTTGCTTGGTTCTCCATTATTTGCATTTTGTGCAACCACATTTGATGGTGCTCCTCCATTATTTGAATTTTTTGTAGCATCATTTGATTGTGCTCCTCCATTCTTAGAATTCGGTAATCCATCCTTCAAAATCAATCCAACACCATTTCATGTCGCTCCTTTGCTTGCTCCTCCATTCTTTGCATCCAACCGACAATCACCGTAGGCATCAACATTAAGCGAGATGACCAATGAGGGGGAAGAGTCATCGGCTACAGAGTATCATCATCTATGTGCTGCAAAGGTGATGATGGAGGTCATTCCTCTGAGAGGGATGGAGGTTATACGACTTAGTGGGCTAGAGGTCGAGAAACTTGTTCTTGAGTCTTCAAAGAGGGCTTGGATGGAGTCTTTCATACCCATTCCACTCCAACTTTAGAGATCCCTATGCGATCCACCTTTAACTTGTTGTAGATGTCACTAGCCTTCTCTTTGATTCTCGGCTGCTCATCCGAGACCGATACCCCTCTATGCTCAACAATCTTTTTGACTGTGCTAATTAAATGGCAGACTCTTGGACAAGTTATTGAGGACCTCGTACATGTGACTTAAAATCACATAACCGATGTTCAATTTCTTTCAGTTGAACACCCTCTCCAGCATATAGAGATTCATGCAACTAACATGATCTCGATTGTAGAATCGATGCACGCCTATAGAGGGGGTGAATTAGGGGTGCTCACTTTTTTGTATGATATTTTAATCTCTAAACCCTAAGTTATTTGATGAAAATAAATAAACAAACAATCACAAATATAAAGGGGTTTAAGGAATAGAGAAAAAGCAAATCAAGTTTGTTCATGCGGTTTGGCAACTCCGACTTACGTCCGCACTCCAAGTTTCCGACTTGGAGATCCTTAACCACTAACCTTTCCAGTTAGTGATGAATGGTTTCATGGATGCCAATCAAACCTTTACAAGTGGACTATTGCAGGCATCACCCTTCTCTTGACTATTCAGGGAGCGTCACCCCTTTTTTGTTGTTTGAGTACGATAAAAAGTAAAACTAAAAATTTTAACTTTCCCAAATATAAAATTTCAAATTTGGGAATTGGAGAGTTATGTTTAACACTCAATTACATAAGAGAAAAAGAGTATAAATTTTGGCAGAGCTTCTCTATGGTTTCTCTTTATTAGTTTAAGCTTTAGAGTGTCTTCTATTTATAAATTTTGCAAAACCGATTGATCGCCCTCATTTTGGTCGACCGCCTTCTGACCATTGGAATATGGCCATTGTTTGAAAAACAGTCTCATGGTCGACTGCTTGGACCTCCTGATCGACCATTTCTTCACATTCTAAAAACGAGCTCAAATCTATCCCTTTTGCAACCATTCAATTTCGGTTTTGATTTGCAACAGTGGTCGATTGCTCTCCATCATAGGTTGTCCGCTTCTTTACATTTTAAAAAATTGGAGCAATCTGTAATAATTCTGGTCGACCGTTCTCCATCATAGGTCGCCTGCTTATTCACATTTGCAAAAACTGGAGCAATCTGTAATAATTCCAATCGTTTCCCTCTTTAAACCGGTTGACCGCTTTTCTATTCCAGCTCTTTCTTTAGCCAACTGGTCAACCACTTCTTCATCGAAGTCAACCTAAACTTAATGTGTTGCCCTAATTGAATCCTTTAAGTCCCAATGATTAATACATAAGCTTCATGGACTTGGGTAAATACATTAAAAAGAAATAATACCTGTGTTAAGGGTATTTCCAATAAAGAAAAAACATATTTACATGATTCAAACTAATACATAATATACAGCTTAATTAATCAAATAAAATTGTCATTATCAACACAAATAACCTAATGTCTATTAAGCTAACATTGATGTCCATCTCGAGGCAGAATAGTGTGTCATGATGGTGTGGATCACTTAGACTCTAGCATTCAAGTGCTTAGACTTTAGCTTATTGACCAATGCAATCTCGGGGTTACGGTGCAATTTTTTAAGCACTACTAGACCTTCTCCTCGTCTGATGAAATCTGGCTCCTGAGACACATGATAATATTGCTCTTTTCGTTCCTCTGTTAAATATCTAAGCAGCAAATTAATATCCTTGAGAGTCAATCTCAACTCATATCCAAACATGTAAGTCTAGATCTCTAATAGTTGGATGGATAAAACAATTTCATAATCCATTCACAGAAACTTCCACCCAATCTACACAACTCGTCTAAGCTAGTCCACTCAATCAATTCTTTTATTTCTAATTCAGCCAATGACTCAAAGTCTACTATTCTAGATATAATAATTAAACAATATTTAATATTGGCCTCATACTAATCATTCGTTGCGGTAGTTCTGAAGACCGAAGAGTGGAACCATTATGTAACAAGTTTGAAACGGGCCAATTGAGCTGTTGCTCAATGTCAAGACTGAGGTTAAGGTTGGAGTTATGCTTCAACCTCAGCCTCGGTTTGTGTAACACTTTCAACCGTGGATTGTGCTTCAACTATGGCTAATGCATTGCACTAAAATTGAGAGAGTATGAACTCAGTTGTGCTTCAACTATGCTAATGTGTTGAGTTTATTTTTAGTTAAGGTTGAGATGAAGCAGTTTTACGCTTGAGAGTCAATTTAGTCATCCTAGAATCCATTGGAATAGATGAAACAGTGAGGAAATTGCTCTGAGAGTACGAAGGGTTCAGGGTTCGCTGAGAAAATTGTTCATCTCATTAGAGTGCGGAATATCAATTATATATACTAGGGCAACGAAAGGCAGAACGTGAGAACGATGTATGACTTTCTGCGACGAAAAGTGTGACGTTCCGTTGCGGGATGACAACTTTTCGCAGCGGAAAGTATTATGGTCCACGCGGGGGATCGACAGACAAAGTATGACTTTGTTCGTAATGACTTTTCACAACGGAAAGTATGACGTTCCACTGCGGAACATCAACTTTCTGCGGAGGAAAAACAAACAAGCAACTTCATACTTAGTACAGACGTGGTGGTGTAATTTAAGTTAACACAACTTTAGCCAAATTGTTTTACCTTAATCCTTCTCCTCCCTTTTAAATCCACGCTTCCTCGTCCTCTCCTCCTTCCTTTTCTTGGGATTTTACGTCTCTTTCGATGCACTCCACTCTCTACTCTAATCTCTTCTCTTTCTCTCTCTATCTTCTTTGTGAGAGAAGCAATGACACTAATGAGATGTACAGTATTTACAATAGTAAGATCTCTCTCTCTCTCTCTCTCTCCCTATCTCTCTCTCTCTCTCTCTCTCTCTCTCTCTCTCTCTCTCTCTCTCTCTCTCTCTCTCGCTCTCGTATTTTTACAGAGCTTCTTATGCTTGATTGTAATGTTTGTTTGTTCCAATTTGTGTTAGGGTTCAGTGTGACCCGGATTCTAATTGGGTCAAGCCGGTTTGGCCCACATTGGAGTTTCCTAATTCCTGCATGATTAGGATTTTCCAATTCTAGTATGACTAGGGTTTTCTTTATTCCTATGAATATATGCTTGAGCCGCAAAGCTCATTGTATCGATTTCTATTAGTGATTTCTCTCCTCTGCTCGTGGTTTTTTCCCATCTTGGGTTTTTCACGTAAATTCGGTGTCCACTGTTTTCTCTTTCTCTTTTCCAAATCTCGTTTCGTTATTTCAACAATTGGTATCAGAGATAAGGTTGAAGTTTTCTATACCAATTTTCAACAATAAGTATCAGAGCGAAGTTGAAGGTTTCTGAAAATCGAGGTTTTCAATTTATTGAAGGTGGAACGATTTTGTGATTTTAATTTTGGAAAAAGAAATTGAAAAAGAAAAAATTCTTTTTATTTTTTCTTCTCCCCTACTCGAGAGAAGAAACCGCTGCTCGTCGAACTGCCTGAAGAGAAGCGAAGAATAGAGTTCTCCAACGACGATTGAAGGCCTGCATGAAGTGATCTGCATCTTTTTGCGACGAATCCCGCAGATCGATCCGTCCACTGAAGACAACCAGTGAAGAACTGGAGTGAAGGAGAAGCATTCGTGTCTTGCACCTTCTATCGGCCGAAGACAGAGGAGAGAAAATGCATCCGTCGCCCTCGCTGCCAACCGAAGCATGCGCCGCCGCCTGACAATCTAGAACATAGGAGAGAAGTGTACCAACTCTCCCGCGCCTACGTTAGTCCATCGTCATTATTTCTTTGCGGCGTCTCAGAGTCCCAATCCATCTAGTCGATTGAAAAACAAGCAAAAAGGTTTTTTGGTTATTCTGAAATTATTTGAATTTTTTTGAAAAGTGGAAGTCTGATTATTTTTTGGTGATTATTTTGGTGGCTTAATTTTGATTTGGATATTCTGTTTGATTTTGGGAGAAAATTCTGAATTTTTGGAGATGATTTCGATGAAATATGAAATTCCAATGCTGGATTGGAATACGAGATTTCTGATATGGCAGGTAAAGATGCGAGATGTTCTAGCTCAAATGAAATTGGACAATACATTATTGGGGTTCGATAATATGCTAGTGTCTTGGACCAAGGAGGAAAAATTATTAAGGGATATGAAAGCGTTATCTTTGATTCGTCTTCATTTATCAAATGCAATTTTGGAGGATGTGTTGAAGGTGAAATTTGATGCTGAAATATGGATCAAGTTGGAAGAATTGTGCATGTATAAAACCCTGACGAGTAAGGTACATTTGAAGCAGCAGTTATATTTTCATCATATGGAAGAAGAAACTTCGATTGAAGAACACTTGGCTGCATTTAAAGAAATTGTTTCGGATTTGGAAACAATGGAATGCAAATATGATAAGGAGGATTTGGGTTTGATTTTTTTATGTTCATTGCCTGCATCCTACAATATTTTCTGGGATACCATTCTATACAATTGGGAAACGTTGACTCTGAAAAAGGTCTATGATGTTTTGCTTTCAAAAAAAGAATGAAGCACCTTGTAGTTGGATCTGGGACTCAAGGAGAGGTATGTTTACTCGAGATAGAACATCAGAGAGGTGCTATAAAGGGAACAATAACAGAAAGGTTCGAAAAGCATATCAAAGTCTAGGAACAGAAAAAAAGTTTGTTTTTCTGTCAAAAAATGGGCATATTAAATCTGAGTGCTACAAATTGCAGAATAAAAAGAAAGAGGAAGTTGATCAGAAGGGAAAACAACTAGTGAATTCTGGTGAAGCCGTTGTCGCTGAAGAAAACAAGTACGAATTAGGAGGAGATCTTCTGGTAGTGTCAGATGGAAATTAAAAGTCATCCGAGGAGTGGATTTTGGATTCGGCCTGTACGTTTCATATGTGTCTCAATAAAGATTGGTTTTTGACATATGAGCTTATGTTAAAATATGCAATATTAATGGGTAATAATTCATCATGCAAGATAGTAGAGATTGGTTCGATCAGAATTAAGATGTATGATGGAGTTGTCAGAACATTTAGGCACGTTCAGCATGTTCCCGACTTGAAGAGAAATTTGATCTCGTTGAGTACTTTTGATCTGAAAGGGTACAGGTACACCGATCAGTCGTGGTTCTCTTACTATGATGAAAGAACAAAGAAAATTTGGAAATTTGTATGTTCTGTAGGGATCTACAGTTGTTGAGGATGCTGCAGTTAGTACTTCATTGTCAGATGAAAACCTTACCAAATTATGGCATATGTGTCTGGGGCATATGAGTGAAAATGAGATGAATAATCTTAGCAGAAGAGGACTTTTGAATGGTCAGAGCACAAGTAAATTATAGTTTTGCAAGCATTGTGTTTTTGGGAAATAGAAGAGAGTTACATTCACTATAGCCACTCACAGTACGAAAGAAATACTAGGTTATATCCACTCAGATCTTTGAGGTCCAACACCGTTGCCTTCCAAGGGAGGGGCACATTATATCTTGACCATGATTGATGATTTTTTCAGAATGCTTTGGGTGTTCTTCCTAAAGAAGAAAAGTGAAGTATTCGCTACGTTTAAGGAGTGGAAAACTATAATTGAAAAGCAGACAAGAAAGAAGGTAAAATATCTATGCACCGATAATGGGTTAGAGTTTTTTTCGGGAGAGTTCAACTCTTTCTATAGGTCAGAGGGAATTAGGAGGCATCTGACAGTCCTAGGTACTCCACAGCAAAATAGAGTGGCAGAGCGAATGAATAGAACTTTAATGGAAAATGTTCGGTGTATGATTTCAGATTCTGGTTTACCTAAGTCATTTTGGGCTGAAGTTGTGCTACTGCTTGTTGCATTGTGAATCGTTCTCCGTCAAATGCTTTTGATAAGAAAGCTACTGAAGAAGTTTGGTCTGGTAAACCTGTTGATTATTCAGGTTTGAGAGTATTTGGTTGTCTCGCGTATGGTCTCATTGATAATGGTAAATTAGAGCCCAGATCATTAATGTATATTCCTAAGATACCAATCTGGTGTCAGGGATATAGGTTATGGTGTCCTAAATCCAAGAAAGTGATAGTGAGCAGAAATGTGGTATTTGATGAAGCTGCTATGCTTGGTAATTCATCTTCTAAAGGATTGACAGATAAGACTAATCATTCATCTAGTAGTGAGATTGAGGTTAAAGTTGAATCAAGGTCAACATCAAAGTCTTCGGGTCAGACCAGTTCAGATAATCAGGATGATACCGTTTTCACAAAATCACCAGTATCAGCTTCACTAGAGTATTCCATAGCTAATAACAGACCAAGAAGAGAGATTAGACCTCCATAGAAATATGGTGAAGCAGATTTAGTTGCTTATGTTTTGAGTGTAGCTGAAAGCATAGATTCCAGTAAAGAACCGTCTTCTTATTCAGATGCCGTGAGTTCAAAAAATTCAGAGAAATGGATGATCGCCATGCAGGAGGAGATGGAGTCTCTTCAGAAGAACGGCACATGAGACTTAGTTAAATTGCCAAAAGAAAAGAAAGTGGTTCATTGCAAATGGGTGTTCAAGAAAAAGAAAAATACACCTGGTGTTGAAGAAGACAGGTACAAAGCACATTTGGTTGCTAAGGGGTAGAGTCAAATTCCAGGTGTAGACTTCACTGATGTGCTTTCTCTTGTGGTTAAGCACAGTTCGATTCGAGCTTTGCTGGGTGTGTAGCTATGCACAACTTTGAGCTTGAGCAGTTGGATTTTAAAACTGTATTTTTACATGGAGAGCTTGAGGAGGACATCTATATGCAACAACATGAAGGTTTTATAGTCTCTGGAAAAGAAGACTATGTTTGTTCTTTGAAGAAGTCCCTTTATGGTCTAAAGCAGTGGCCTAAACAGTGGTATAAGAAGTTCGATTAATTCATGCTTGCTCAAGATTTCAAAATGAGCAATTATGACAGTTGTGTCTACATAAAGAGCAATCAGAATGGGTTAGTAATTTATCTGCGCTTACACGTCAATGATATGTTAATCGCAACTAAAGATATTGAAGAAATCAGAAGGGTCAAAACACAGCTGAGTAAAGAGTTTAAGATGAAAGATTTGGGAGCAGCGAAAAAGATCCTTGGTATGGAGATACAGAGAGATAAAAAATCTAGGAAATTGTACCTAAGTCAAAGGGGGTACATTTAGAAAGTTATCTGCAATCTAAATTTGTTGGTACTCCTTGAGCAACTCATTTCATGCTTTCATCCGACTTATGTTGCAATTAGATGATGAAATTAATTATATGTCACGAGTTCTGTATTCTAGTGCAGTGGAATCTCTCATGTATGCTATGGTTTGCACGCTTTTAGATTTATCTTACGCAGTCAGTGTCGTTAGTAGATACATGGCAAATCCAGGAAAGGAACACTGAAGATCTGTTTAGTGGATTCTTAGGTATTTGCGTGGAACTAGTTATGTGTGTCTTCAATTTGGAAGAACTAAAGATCCTGTTATTGAATATGTTGATTCTAATTATGTGGGGATGTTGATAAGAGGAGATCTCTTACCAAATATGTTTTTACAGTTAAGGGTTGCGCTATCAATTAGAGAGCTACCTTATAGGATACTGTTGCGTTGTCTACTACATAGGTAGAATATATGGCTATTACAAAAGCGTGTAAAGAAGCTATATGGTAAAAAGATTTGTTTGTGAGCTCAGTGGAGATTTGCAGATTGCCACAGTGTTTTGCGACAGTCAGAGTGCTATCTTTCTCACTAAAGATCAAATGTTTCATGAGATGACGAACCATATCGATATTCGTTATCATTTTGTTTCGTGAAGTGGTATGGTGATTTTGTAGTTAGTAAAATCAGCACTCATGATAATCCTGCTGATATGATGACAAAGACTTTGTCCACACCCAAATTCAAGCATTGTTTGAGCTTAGTTGGTATTTGCTGCTAATTTCTCTCTGAGGGGCATTTGTGGAAGAGGAGGTTTTTTAGAGTTATATTTATAGAGTGGAATTCGTGTCAAGGTGAAGATTGTTAAGGTTCAGTGTGACCCGATTTCTAATTGGGTCAGGCTGATTCGGCTCAAATTGGAGGTTCCTAATTCCTGCAAGATTAGGGTTTTCCAATTTCAGTATGACTAGGATTTCCTTTATTCCTATAAATATATGTTTGAGCTACAAAGCTTGTTGTACCAATTTCTATTAATGATTTTTCTCTTCTGCCCGTGGTTTTTTCTTGTCTTGGGTTTTCCACGTAAATTCAGTATTCACTGTTTTCTCTTTCTCTTTTCCAAATCTCGTTTCGTTATTTCAACAATTAGAATGTGGGGTTTTCTTCAAATCTCCACTTTTATAGATTATCAATGGGAATTAACTAGGATTATAAAAAATAAAGGGTTAATCCTTCAATTATCCATTCAACTTTTTTCGGCGTTCATTTGTTTTTCTTGTATTTCTTGATAAATAAACATATTTTTTCCTTCTTTGTTCTCTGAGACTCATCTATCTAGTTATGGCAAATTTCAAAAATGAAATTAATATTTATTTTGTCAAGCTGTTGGGTCTGATGATTAGATGAACGTTGAAGAATGCAAACATATACGTGTTAATTATTTCATCTGTAATGCCAACTACACTCCATCATAGTCTTGTCTTTTCCAACCTTAACAAAACAAACATGGAAAATCAAAAAAAAAAATTGAATTTTGTTCACTTGATGTTGTTTTTTTTTGTAGGGTAATGGATTGAGGGTAGGTGGCTCTTCTTGTTCTTCTTCAACGCATCTTGAAATTCTTCTTTAAAAACTTTGGTTTTGAATGGTATCATAGTTTCCTTGCCTGTTAATCAATGGAGTTTTTCTCCCAGAACTTGTTTTGCAAGGCTAGATCCATATTTGCTTATCTTTACAGTCTTTTACTCTGGGCTTCAAAGTTTCCTTCTTCCATCCAAATACCACCCCTTCAATGGTGTCTCAGAACCCTAATTCCATCACTTCAAGATCCTAACCGCGGCTCTCCTGTTGTCTCTAGCTCCAAGCTTCTGAAACCCTATGACACAGTCTTCTTCTTCTTCTTCTTCTTCTTCCACCTCTTCTTCCCATTCTGCAACACAATCTTCTTCTTCAAACTCTATATCTTCGGTTTGAATAGAGTTTGAAGAAGAAGATTGTGTTGCAGAATGGGAAGAAGAGGTGGAAGAAGAATAAGAAGAAGAAGAAGACTGTGTCATAGGGTTTTAGAAGCTTGGAGCTAGAGACAACAGGAGAGCCGCGGTTAGGATCTTGAAGTGATGGAATTAAGGTTCTGAGACGCCATTGAAGGGGTGGTATTTGGATGGATGAAGGAAACTTTGAACCCCAGAGTAAAAGACTGTAAAGATGAGCAAATATGGATCTAGCCTTGCAAAACAAGTTCTGGGAGAAAAACTCCATTGATTAACAGGCAAGGAAACTATGATACCATTCAAAACCCTAGTTTTTAAAGAAGAATTTTATGACGCGTTGAAGAAGAACAAGAAGAGCCACCTACCCTCAATCCATTATCCTACAAACAAAAAACAACATCAAAAAACAAATGAGACATGAACAACGATCAGAAGTGAACAAAATTCAATTTTTTTTTTTGATTTTCCATGTTTGTTTTGTTAAGGTTGGAAAAGACAAGACTATGATGGAGTGGAGTTGGCAATACAGATGAAATAATTAACACGTATATGTTTGCATTCTTCAACGTCCATCTGATCATCAGACCCAACAGCTGGACAAAATAAATATTAATTTCATTTTTGAAATTTGCCATAACTAGACAGATGAGTCTCAGAGAACACAGAAGAGAAAAACATGTTTATTTATCAAGAAATACAAGAAAAATAGTTGAACGCCGAAAAAAGTTGAATGGATAATTGAAGGATTAACCCTTTATTTTTTATAATCCTAATTAATTCCCCCATTGATAATCTATAAGAGTGGAGATTCGAAGAAAAACCCAGCGGCATTACTTCTCTCACTGAGAAGATAGAGAGATAAAGAGAAAAGATTAGAGTAAAAAGTGGAGTGCATCGAAATTATCCAAAATCTCAAGAAAAGAAAGGAGGAAAGGAGGATGAAGCGCGGATTTAAAAAGGAGGAGAAGGATTAGGGTAAAATAATTAGGCTAAAGTTGTATTAACTTAAACTAATTTTTTCTAAATCCTTGACTTCGTAATAGTAATATTTATTTTATATATTATTTATAATTTAGTATTTTATTTTTTAGTAAAAGTTATTTAGTGTATTTTGTCATTAATTTCAGTGGTTATTTTATTAATTTTTCTTTTATTTATTAAACAAAATATTTTTCATAAAGTTAAACATAGACTCATAGAGACCTAGAAGGGACTCTCCACTCCCTCGATTAAATATCAAGTCACTTTTTATTGTAAATGCATTATTCTTTATGTTTGCTAAATTATTTTTAAATATTAATTAGAGAAAATGACAAATCAACCATTGTGGTTTCCGATCAATGACAAGTCAACCATTGTGCTATATTTGCTAACAAGTTAACCACTAACGTATGAGAAATTGACAAATCCAACATCACACTCAAGTTAACCCAGGAAAAGAAAAAGCCTGGATGCTGCTTGTTTGCTGCGTCCAGGCAAAGAAGCAAGCCTGGACGCCGCACCCCAGCGGCGTCCAGGCTTGAGGACCACCCCAATCATTTTCCCTTTTATAAAGGAAAAATAAAAGTTAGGGCTCATTCTCCTACCCCCTACCCGACCCCTTGCTCTTCTTCTCCCTCCCAATCGGTTATCCCACTCTCCCCCAATCGGCCACAAGTCCGACTACCACATGGCGACAACCACACGAGGCCGACTACTGCACGACGACGACCACCCGAGGCCGACTACCGCACGGCGACGACGAGCACGCGAGGCCGACCACCGAACGGCGACGAGCACGTGACGCCAACCACCGAACGGCAACCACCACGCGACGCCAACCACCGAACGGTCTCGGATCTCGCCTTTCTCTCGCCTTTCTTTGATAGATTGTTAGTATCCTGTGGTAGATCTGCACTGCGTCTATTTTTTGTGGTAATTTCCTTATTATTTTGTTTGTTAGTTAAATTGAGTTTGTTAGTTATTTTTAGTTTTGTTAAAAACAAAATAGCAGTTTGGGTTTGTTTGCTAGAAAATGCAATTCTAATCGATAATGGTACTAAGAAACTCGATACACTACTTCCAATTATGAAACTGCTTGTACCATTGGCTAAAGCTAAATTGTGTTTGTTGATTTATGAAACTGCATTCTGTCTATTTTTTGGTGGTTTGTTGATTTAGGATGTTTTATTATTCACAAATTTTTGTTTGATTGTATTTTTTATTATACTGCAAGTTGTTGGCAAATTACTCTCGACGATCAGCATGGAATCGCGGCCTAAGAAATTGAGATCAAAGCGTCGACAGGCAACGGTGGAGGCCGTTGAACCCGTTCAAACTACGGAAGTGGAAGATGTCCAACCCGCGACAGCGGTGGAAGACGAAGAAACCGCCGACCTTGAAGAAGAATTATTCTGGAACGCTAATTGCAAAACACTGTATTTAGAAGATATATTACATCGTAGAATTACTGTGTCCAAAATAGTAGATTTGGAATCTTTCGCAGAAATGGGAATTGAACGTATGCTTCAAGCTGCTGGATTAGCCGGGTTGTGCAATTTGAGGGGCAGTTACTGCGAGAGAGTTATAAGATTGTTTTACACAAATTTGCGAATATCCACTAACCCATTAGAGGTGCGGACGTACGTTTTTGGAAGGGAGTTGAGTTTCACTTCCAACGATGTAAACATGATGCTTGGATGTGTACTGGATGAGCCAAGCGAGGAATATTATCATATGGCTCGGGAGCCACCATTTGTAAAACAAGGAGGTGGGTTAGCGGTGCTTAGATTGTTGCACCAGGATCCCAAGGTTGTCGAGTACAGAAAGCCAACGGGAAAGGAGTTCAATGCCTTCGCCCGATTGATCCACTTGATCATGACGTACACCATTTTGCCTCGAAATGGGCATCGCGACCTTGTTACCAGCATGGATCTCTATATGCTGGAGAAGGTGTTTATGGGAAAAAAGGTGGACATTGGATGTATAATCCTGAGCTACATGCAAGAGGTGCTCAATAAGTCGGCGAAGTCCCTGCCATACAACTGGCTAATCCAGAGGATCGTTGAGCAGTTTGGGGTCCCCATCCCGGAGAACGAGCAAAGAATTGAAGAGTCGGTCAATGACATGTACAACAATTCATTATTGGACCGAATGGGTATCACTCAAATAGTAGGTGAATGGTTCCGCAAGGGGAAGAAGGTAGCAGCACATCCATTGCCGCCCGGGCCTTCGCATTCAGTCCCTTCACATTCAGTCCCTTCGCATGCACTGCCGCCTCCTCCAGTCATCTCACTTTAGTTCGATACTTGCTGAGATGCTCAACTGGATGAGCAAGATGGAGGAGCTCCATAATATGTCCATGACCCAAATGCAAATTATGGCTGACCAGATACAAATGCAACAAGGCCAAATACAAGAAGCGGCCAAGCTCACAGAAGATAGGTGGGCTATCGCAGAAGAGAGGTGGGGTATAGAACAACAGTGGCATGTGCAAGCAGCGGAGTGGCATCGTGAGATGGTGGCAGCACTTAAGCAAGGGGAGAGGCGATCAACCCATTCAGGAAGTGCGTCATCCTCCTCGGACGCACCAGATGCGACATTCCGATTGTAAGTTAATTTTGTTGAACATGAATTCCAATTTTTACTTTATTTGTCTTTCATGTACTGACATGTTGTTAATTTGCAGCGAACCTGTCGGAAGGCGCTTACAAACTCCTCCAGCCGTGCCTCTCAGGCCGCCGCCCCTTAAAATTTTGCGCCTGGTACGTCTTTCATTTCGGTATATAAGTGTATTCATTCATGGTTACGCTGACCGTTTGTTGCAGGCTCATGATTTGATGAGCAAGTTCCAAGACTATGTCCGGGCAAATACTCGAAAGAACATGGAGACATGCGCAATTCTTGCAGGAAAGCTGACCGACAATACGTACCTCGTCTATGAACTCATCTTCCCAGATCAGAAAGGAACACCAGATACTGTGAGAGGCCTTTTTTGGGTGTTAGTGTATAAGATTTTATCTTAGTACTCATCCAAACTTATATGCAGTGCTATACGACGTCAGAAGCAGACACAGAAGTTTTCAATTATCAACAGCGACACGATCTACTCACACTTGGATGGATTCACGTAAGTAATCATGTCGTTTCTCCAGGTTGGAGTTAATGTTTACTGAGATCATATAATGTGTTGTTTAAATTGCAGTCACACCCGAAACATGAGTGTTTTATGTCGTCCATTGATCTGCACATGCAATTCGCTTACCAAACATTGTTGCCGGAATCAATCTCCATTATCACAGCTCCCACTGACAAATAGCAGTATGTAGTTTTCCTAGTGTAAATTCTTAATTTTGCTTTTCACGTAATTGCTCGACACTTGTTCCCTTTGCATTACAGGCCGTTCGGCGTCTTTCGGTGTACCCCTAAGGGGATGAGGGTGATATCAGACTGCCACATTAAGGAACAATTCCACCTGCACGAACCTCCAACCTTTCAGTATGAGGGTCCGTTGTTCGCCCGAGCTGAGAAAGTAGCCTTTGACGTGAACTTGTCGTTTCTGGTCACGGATTTGCGCCGGAAACAGCCCAGGAAGAAGAAGAATTCGTAGTTTAGTTGATTTTGTGTACTTGTAAGTTAAAATGTATGTCAAGTTGTCAATGATATGTTGGGAGGTTAGGTGTAGTTTACATTTAGTGGATGAATGAGATGTTTGGATGATACTGGAATTGTTTGGGCTGTTTGTGCAGGATGTACGAGAATAACTATATGGAGTCAAGAAACAATGGACATTCTGTTCAAATTTTTAAAAAATTGGCAAGTCTATCAAACTCATTTTATTTTCAACAAAATAATTACATCAATGGCCTTTGACTGTCATGTACATTTGTTGGAAGCAAAAAGGGTTATATCACAGCAGGTTAAGGTCCACATCTGTATACGTAGGTGTGGGAGAACCTTCAGCATCAAACTCCTGCAGACCACATTACAAAGGAAATAAGCGTAGTTCAAATATCAATTAAAAGCATAATGCGATAATGCGCTGACCTGCGTCTCTGAACTCTATCGGGAGCTGTCTCGGGGACTCTGAAACCCATAAATGTGTCATCCGACCTTCCTCTGTCGCCTCTTCCTCTGGCTCTAGCCGCCCCTCTGTTGCCTCTGCCAGCCCCTACACTGGATTCCCCTCCCCCATCGCACGTGCGGGCATTGTGGCCCACACCCCCACACCGGCCACAATGCACGTTTAAATGTCTTCTGGTAAGGACTGTCCAGCTTGGAGCCTCATCCACATCCCGTATTCTACGTACGCAGGGCCTGCCTGGAAGCCTTTTATACGGCGGTGGGATAATTGGATTCAGATTCGTCACAGGATGCCACTCGATTGGGCCATTGAGGGGTTGGAGAAAGTGGGAGTACATCACCATGTATGTTTCCCGGTGATAGCACCAATGCATAAACTCCTCAAGAGATCTCCTCATGAAGTGAATGCATGGAATTGCATGGACACACGGGATGCCGGTCAACTCCCACCGATTACAAGTACAAGTACACCTGTCCAAATAGACAGAGTACATTTCGGAATTGTTGCTGACCTCAAACTTGGCCGCTCCTACAAATTGGGGACTCCAATTTCGACTGGCAAGTTGGACTTTGGCGAGCCGTTTGCTAATCATTGGACGCAACAGATCGGTCGAGTGAGCCATTTTTTCATGTTTTCTCACGATCCTACCCATGATGCCCTTTCGAATGATCTCGAACATACTTAGAATTGGTTTGTCCCAGGCTGGTAGGATGCAGGCATTGAAGGACTCGCTGAGGTTGTTGAGGCTTATGTCGCACTTTGGGATGGAAGAGAAAGCATGTTTGGCCCAATAGGTCACCTCTATTCCACGTAGATATTCATGGCCCGCCGAGTCAAGGACAAATAACTTGGCCATCTCTTTCTCAAATTGCCCCACTGTTGTGGCTTTTGATGCATCCCACATTGCATCCTTCAACAACCTGCCTTTAAATTGTTTTTGAAAATTGGCATACAGGTGTCAGATGCAAAACCGTTGGTCTGCTTTCCATGCCACCTCTCTCACAGCTGGCACTAGTCCCTGCAAACTTTCATAATATGGGACAGACATTGGAAAAAACATGTATAACATAAACACATAATTCAAAAGTAATGCACAACACTTTTTGTCTATCAGAAATAATTGTACATCCATTGCCAGATGGGGTGTTTAGATCGTCTAACAACAATTCTATAAACCACCTCCATGAATCCCTATTTTCTGCTTCTACGACTGCTACAGCAATCGGATACATACCATCGTTCCCGTCATGGTGACAGCAGTCAGCAGTTGGCCCGGAGTCGCTCCCTTTAAGTGGCAGCCATCTAAACAAATAACAGGTCTACCACAGTTCAACATTGCCCTCTTGCATGCATCCATGCACATGTACATCCTTTTAAATACACTCATATCAAGGTCAACACGCAGTGAACTTCTGGGATTCGACCTCCGAATCTCCTCAGCATAGGACCAAATGAGCTTGTATTGCTCATTGCCATCACCTTCATTAATTTTCTTTGCCACATTTCTTGCCCTTCGAGCAAGGCTGGGTGTGATGTTGACGTTGACGTCCTTCCTGACAGTCTCAATTATGGAAGATACGTCCCAATTGGCCTGACTTTTAAATCTGTCTAAGTAATGCGTTGTCACCCATTTGGCAGTGGCATGGCGGCTTTCCATCTTTCGGGAGTAAGTGTGAACGTCGTTGTAGGACTTTATTTGAAACGTCATTTCACGTCCTATTTGTGACGCGTGCATCCTCCATGTGCATCCTTCCTGGCAGACAGCCCTCAACCGACGAGCATCACTATGGGTGAATTTTATGTGGTACCCATTATTCAATGCATAATCAACAATTTCTTCTCTAATTTTTGTCAATGAACTGTATTTTTTGCCAAGGCCCATACCAACGTAGCTGCATTGTGCTTCTGCTTGGCGTATAGACCTACTCTGTGCCATGTTCATGTCTTCATCACTAGTGGATTGGCACACTGATCAGAGGTCCTCATTGTCCTCTTCATTTAGACTTGCAGATACAGAATGCAACACAATTGCAACTTCATTTCCAATTCCACGCACCTCGTTTTCATTCGCCAATAATATCTCTGAAGGGCCCACTACAGCTTCACGGTTAATATCAGCTTCTTCGACACTCCAAGCACTCCAATGCGCCATTTTCTTGAAAACAAATGCTTCAACTTTGCCAAAATATCTTTCTCTTCTCGCTTCAGTTCTCACAAATCGCTAGGTTTAGGGTATGTTTCAGATTCGGGAAGGGAGAGTCGAGACTGAGAGCCCTAATTTTCATTTTCCCTTTTCATAAAGGGAAAATGATTAGGTGGGTGGGTCCTGGACGCCGCTTGTTTGTGGCGTCCAGGCTTTTTCTTTTCCTGGGTTAACTTGAGTGTGATGTTAGATTTGTCAATTTCTCATACGTTAGTGGTTAACTTGTTAGCAAATATACCACAGTGGTTGACTTGTCATTGACCGAAAATCACGATGGTTGATTTGTTATTTTCCCTAATTAGTATAATCTCTGTTTAAAAAATTCACTCCCTGATAAAGGAAGCGAAGACAGAAAAAACGACGACGTTTGTTCAAAAGCTTAACAAGAAAGTGCGAATCTCCATGGGACCCAGCTGAACTACGACAGATGCTTTGTTAAGACGACCGCCTCTGACGGGGGAAGGATCTGGTTCTGTTCCGCTCTCCCCCTCCACCTTCCAGGTCATCTTCTTCATCTCCGACTTCTCTTGGTTGGTTGATAAGCTCATTTCCTTCACCTCTGATATCTGTAAATCCAACACCCATTAAACATCTTCCCAAACACAGATCTTCTGTTCGAGTAAACTGGGATAGAACAGAGACTTCTTTCCGTACCTCTTTTCCCGGAAATATTTTCTTCAGTTCGACTTCGGCCAACTTTGAATACTCGGCATCTTCACCAGCCTGACCAATTCAATTTGGAAAACGTCTCAAAACTTTGCACAACGAATACAAATTCTGGTATTGTGTGTTTAAAGTGCGATGTGTTACCTCGTACAGATGTGCGAGGCGAAGGAGCACGCTTCCATCATCCAATTCCTGAAAAAAAATATCTAGATTTAGAAAGACAGACAAGGGAAAACCCATTAGAACAGCCAATTGAGAAGGTACCTGCAGGGTAATTACTGCCACGTTTGGAGGTAGACTGTAACTCGGATCCATGACAGTTGATTCCGTCAAGTAAGATGCTTTCCAATGATCTGCATTCTGAACATCCATGGCAACATCAAACGGAGGAAGTTTATGATCAGAGAAAGTTCATCATAAATCATACCTCACTCGTAAAAGCTAAAACAAGCGGCGAGTAAATTTCCTGCCCGATTGTTCGTCGCCCTTGGGCACCTGATCCCAGCTTGTTTACGCTGATATAATAATGTCCTCGAACCTGAATCATATTCTCAACCCACGTCAAAATCTTTGCTTTCTTTTGTTTTCTTTCTTCTTTTTAGGTTTTCCTCCAAAAAATAGATAGTGGGTTAACAATTTCAAGAAGGGTGTCAAGGAAAAGGCAAAAAAAATTGGGATCTAAAGCATTCAACAACACTCACTGTCAAGCCTTGGCACATATCGTCAACGCACACCGTCTCATCAAGAGGCTCACCCACTCCCCTCGAATCGTCGAAGAGCATTCGCCTTTTGCGTACAAATAGGATCATCAACTTAGCAAGGAGGATACTAGTTGCATAAACAGAGAAAGACATAATTTAGTATGAAGAATTTAACCTGTGCAGCATCAGTTCTATTTGTCCATCATTAATGCTGCCTCCTCCTGTGGCACAATCTACCAGTACTGACAACTCGTACTTCTCATCCACAACATAAATTCCAAGGTTATGCTGCGGAAGAAAGAAGAAGAAGAAGCATGAAATGAGAAAACAATGGCTTTAGAGGCTGTCGAGAGTAGAGATCACTCTATCAGATGAAACTCCGGCGGATTTGAACTTTTCAATTCCGTTACAGTCGAAGAATGATTACAGGATTTTGGATGTTTGTTTAAATGCATATTATTTGTAAAGCTGAAGCCTTTGGACTAAGAAAATTACTGGATAATAGTTCCCTGCTACAGGTTGATTAACAGAAAGATTCCAGTCCGCTCTATGGTTTCGCACCTGCATTTCATGGTTATGGATGACAATTAAGCAACGTTGAAGAAACTCATACAGCTTCTAACAATTGGGAACATAATACATTTACCCGTTTAAGAAAGTCTCGGCCATTGGAATCAGTGTAGAACACCTGGTCTGTCACCATATTTGCTGTTATTTGTGTGATGACTTCTTTTCCAATGCTGTCTTCAACGGGGATAGGGCCAATCTTCATAACAAAATTAAACTCAGTCAAGTGTTCTTAAAATGCATATCGGAAAAAATAAGAGGGGTTGTACGACTCACCGTGAACTCAACCTCGGCAAAGTCTCTGTCTTTGTAAAGTCTAGTTACCTGATAGATCCATGGACTGAACTCTTGGTGAACTTCATCAACAAGAGGTCCGTAGACGACCTTCAAAGGCACCTGAAGAACAGATGAATGATTCTCTTAAACATTACCACACAAATTCAAGACCGGATCACAGAAAATGCATTCTGTTAATCTTAGGAGAGGGAGGAGGAGGAAGACAGCGATGCTGATAGGAATGAGAATGGATCGCAGAAGACTTACTGATCTTGAAACAACATTTGGGGCACCGGCAGGCCGGAAAATATATGCACCAGAAGCCTTCATCGAGATAATAGCCATAGCCATAGCCATAGCCATAGCCATAGCCATAGCCATAGCATGTCATTTGGTTCAGAAACATAAGACTGATAAACATACATAACATTCGAAGTCTGAAAACAGCAGCTTATACCTGATTTACTGACAAACCTGCACTTTCATAATAAAGATAGTTCTGTTGTAATGGAACGTCAACCTGTCGAAACGGCATTGTTGCGAGGAGTTGATTTCCGATTGAAGTTTACTACTTTTAAGCTTGACAGTGTTAAAAAAGGAGAAACTCACCCCAGTTTCAGAGTTATACATCCGTTTGAGCTGACCAGATGCACTCGAAAAGGACATCTTCAGATTACCAGGACCGATTTCGATGCTTTCATTTTTTGGACTGAGCGTCTCAGATTGGTATGAAGTTCTTCCTCCGGCTGAATTATTTTAAGCACAAAGCATAAAAGATGACACAATTCGATCATTGATAAACAAAATTTACAATAAGTTTATAAGAAATGAGTGAATGACATTCAAGATCTATACTCCGAAACGGAGTAATCGAAGAGAAGGGAAGCCATAATGAACCTTTCTCAGCTGCTTTGGAAATAAAAAAGGTGTTCCAACCCAGTGGTGGTACAACTACTTGAAAAATAAGCCAGTACTTGGGAGGTGGATTCGATGACATTCCGGTATAGGCCTTCAAGTAGACATTTCTCAAGTTTTCTGTAGCATTGTCCAAACCGATATATTGTGCCACGATCGTGTTGCCTGACGAGTCTTTGACGACGAGATTCTCATCGTTAACCTGGCAGGAATTTGCATTTTCATCCGTCGAAGATCATCGACTTGAAATTCGAGTCTCTGCGAAATCTCAATGCAAAATCTAAAATCTTTAAGCAAAAGATACATTCTTACCGGTATTCTAATGAAGTCGGTACGATTCCATCCTAGTGGATTATAGGCCACTACAACCTGAATATTTGGATCAACCATTTTCAATAATGCTTTGAAGAAATGTTTAGTAGTGAGAATAATAATATGTATATTACCAAACTTTTCCCTTCTGCTATCTCCTTCTCTGTTGGTGGACAGAAACTGATATTCAGCAAAGAACACTGATTTGAAATAGAGCACCAAAATTAGAATAATGACACAGATTCATCTTCATAATCATAATCGAAAAGAAAATTTACGAATGCCCGAGCATCGTTGAACTGCCACCTGGCTAAACGTTGGTGCAGCCGAGTCGTGTTGATCTTCTGATTTGTTTGTTACCAAGTACGACAAGGCGTTGTTCACAACCGCATGTGACTGTAAAATGACAGGGTGGTAAGAATGATATTCAAGATATCTTCATAACAGAATAACAAGAACATCGAAACAAAAATCACCTCGGACTCTCCGATAGCCAGTCGTTTGGCATAGTCATTAGTTGTGTGCTGTTTAGCAGTGCCGGTTACAGCATCATGGTGTTGTCCGATCCCCAAGGCGTCACCAAGACTGTAAGTGGTCGGGCCCGAAGGTCTCTTCCCAACGAGAAATTCAAGTTGCCGTGCTGCCTGTTCAAGGGAAGAGAAACATTTTTCGGCTAAATTATCAGAAAAATGCAAGAAAACATTAAGCAAGGTTGAAAATGATGGACAAGTTTAAGATTCAACTTAACATAAAAGCTGATTGGTTTTGAAGCAATTACCAAATAATATCCACTCAGCATTCGAATGTATCGTTTTAAGGCTGGGCGACTAGAGAAGTAGCCGGTCCAATAAGCATTTTCTTCATCTGCATAGCTATTTACACAAAGAATTATATACATACATGTTCAGTAAATCAAATAAATGGAGATCTATACAATTCAATGCTCACGGAAAGTAATCGTCCGTTTTCAGCGGCCACAATTCATTAGCTGCATTCTTGGCATCGGTGTAAATAGATGGAGTTGAGTACAACGCATTTACTCGACCATCCTAAGAAATTTAAGACATTCTTTTCAGAAAAACATTTCAGAATAAGTACATTGAACAGAAGAAAATCGACACGTTTTGTATAATTTCCAATCATGATCGTCGGATGAAACAGATGACCGACTAAAGAACCATCTTTTCCTATACCTTGTTAACATAATGAATCAATTTGTCCATTTGTTTGAACCAATTCTCTGCATATTGGTACTGGAAATCATCACCCATTGTCCACATGACATGGTTGGTCCTAGTAACGTTTGCCTGTAAAAAAAAGGTTGAGCAATTGAAAATTAAATAATCCAATTATTAAATCATATTCTTCTATGCAATATCAATAATATTTCTGAGTTAAGAATCGGGATGCCTGGTTTTACTTGGGAAATAGCAGCAGCGATAAAATCGTCCACCCTCTGCTCCACATTGTAGTCAAATAAGGTCGGATTATCCTGCATATGAACAGGTAAGTAAGGAGTTAGAACCAGTATTTGAAAGGGGTGAAGAGAAGTAGTTCTTGAAGTAATGGTCAACCTGGACAGGAACAAAGTCGTCATTCACTTCGAAATGGAATCCGGTAGGGGGACTATAATGAACAGGAAAGGCGTTGGCAAATATCTACAAAAACAGACACCATGTGAAACCTGTAAAACGAGCCAACTGAGACAATCGAAGGGAGCTGCGGCAACCGAAAAAGTTGCAGCCTCGAACCTGAGAAGACGAACCAAATGTCCGGGATCCTTGCCATACTACTTCGAGGGATTTATCGACCTTCCGGTTTGCTCTATCTTGATAATCAATTCTTGCAAAATGAACAGAATCAAATCCTATCTGGAGGAAAAAATAAGTGTTGATCAACATTAGTTAGTCCAGGTCGAAAAGAAACTTAGAGATTAAGTTGAATTTTGAGGAAAATTATTAAGATTCTTCTTAATATGATTCTCTTTTCGGATGAAAGTGATTACCTCATAAACAAGTAGGTAAGCTTGAACTGCGGAGTGGCCAAACGGATCGATTTGCCATCCGGCACGAGGAGACTTATTGAACTCGTTTTTTATCATACGGTGGCCAAGAGTCGTTTGATCAATCATGTCGATGTAATGGGTAGCTGCTTCGTCGTGCATGCACCAACCGCCATTTCTACAGAGATATCGATGATAGTTCAATATTTTTTTACACATTAAGACAAGCACATTTTTTTACACTTTAAGACAAGCACAAAGAAGGGGTCTTTAGCAATCAGCATACACAAACTCCAGTTGGCCTGCATCAACAAGATTCCTCACTACTTGTTTGATTTCTGAGGTTTGTTCTGCCCACCATCTACTGAAAAAGGCCTGAATTCATACTATTTTCGTCACATACTAGATTGGACTTCTAAATAATCAAAGATGAACAGAGAATTCAATAGACTTAACCATTTCAGCAAATATAAACTTCCTATTTGGATTGCGAAGCAGAGATTCGACGACGGAATCCAGCACATTTTCGACACAAGCCCCCTGTGAAATCCCAACAAAACCGAAATACGAATAGTTAAGGCTTTGCTGTCTTCATTTGGACAAGATTTTTGTTCAAGTTGGATAAAATATAGACCTGAATACTATTATTCGATCCGACGTAATACTGATCAACTGTCTTCAACCAGCCGACATCGTCGTGTGAGTGTGCGACCAAATGAACATTCAACTTACCATCCACGACGCTGCTCCCAGTGTTGTACTTCTGCTTGGCGTAAGCACAACAAAACAGCACAGCAAAAAGGACAAGCTTTATCGTCTCTCTCATTTCTCTGCAAAAATCAAACAATCTCTGCAACTCGATGTCAATGCTCAGAATTCATGGAAATAAAATGGTTTGAATCGAGAGTTGAGAAAACCGATGGCAGATAAGCCACGGTTTCCTTCTGTCAGAAGCCGACCAGTTTAGTTTAAGGTTTTAGTTTGTCAAAAAATGAAATGGGTCCCTCTGAAAGTTAAAATGCAGGAGTTTCCATTGATGAATCCGAAGAAAAAAGTAGTGCCTTTTAAATTTTAACGAAAGATTCTTCGTGAATAACAGAGCTCTCTGCCAATGAACTGATCTAACATTTTTTAGTATAAATTCTTTACCAACCACGTTGACCAGCCCACAAATGGCCAAATCATTAGCTAGTTGTTAACTAAATAAGGCGAACTGGCAGATTTGGCAAATTATAGTAAACTTAATTCGACCAGATTGTGTTACTGGCTGATTGTCCTGTTTTGACAGATGTCGACTTTTACAAGAGAAGGCTAATCATTAGCTGTCTGATGGATATCAACTCTGCTGCTCAACAGTTTCGGATATTTATTTCTATTCTCTACCTTACCCACCTCCGTTTTGATGCATTTATACCGGTGGTGACTGTTTCTTTTCTTTTTAAGTAACGTCTTCCTCCATTATGATGGATTTATTGCGGTGGTCACTGTGTTTTTTTTTTTTTTTGGAAATTAACAAAATAAATCCTGGACTTTGGGATGAGCAACGCGCCAAACCTTGAAGAAATTTCACGAACAACTAAAATTTCAAACTATGAAAAAAGAACGATACAAATCTTACAGTGAAGTTTTCCATCAATATAGACGTCTCTCAACATCAATAGACGTCCACTTGCATGTACGGATATCCCTCAATGTTAAACGATGTCGTAAATGGAGGGGCGTCCATTGTGCGCTGAGGGACATCCGTTGTTGGTTGAGGGACATCTATCATAAGTGGAGGAACGTCCGTCTTAATTCGAGAGATGTCCATCTAAAGTCGAAAGACGTCTGTTGTGGGACGAGGGACATCCGTCTTAAGTCAAGGGATGTCCCTCTTTTGATTCAATGGGCATAACCTTTCATTTGCCATTCCTCCCATCCTAAACGTCTATCATCGTTGAAGAATATTTGTCTCTTTATCTAGCCGCCAACAAGAATGTCCCTCAGTCTTACAATAACCCCAAGGACGCCCCTCCTCATGGATCAGCCTTGGACGTTCTGTCTCCGTTGTTGATTCGTGGACGTCCCTGTTGGACGGTTCTTGACATTAACGTGAATGCGGCATTTGCCTCGATTTTTTTTTACGGAAAATGTAATTGCGAGATTTGCATCGTTCTTTTCCCATAATTCGAGATTTTAGTTATCCGCAAAATTTCTTCAAGATTTGACAAGTTGTTAACCCCAAAGTCTAGGATTTGTTCGGTTAAATTCTCTTTTTTTTCTAAGGGAAATTAACAAATCAACCATCATACTTTGTGATCAATGACAAATCAATTATTAAAGTATTTTAACAAATTAACCACTAAGCTATGAGAAAAAATTACCGCAAATATTGTTGTCACGTTTGCCATTAAATAATTAAATTTTGTTCCGCAACAGAATGCTACACTTTCCACTGCGAAGCGTTACACTATATTTCGAAATAAAATAATTATAGTTTGTTGTTCTGCGACAGAACGTTACACTTTCTGCCACAGAACGTTACACTTTCTGCTGCAGAACGTTACACTAAAATTTTTTCTTTACTTTCTTCTTTCTGAAGAGGAAAATAAGGAAAATTTCCTTCTTTCCCCGGAGAAATTCCTTCTTTTCCTAGGAGAGAAGTAGGAAATTATTCTTCTTTTCTTAAAAAAGAAAAATGGAGAAAAGTATGAAATTTCCCTCGTTAGAAAGAAGAAAGTAAAGAAAGAAGTTTTTTTATAAGGAAATAAGAAAATTTTTCTATTTTCTATGTATGGAGTTCCGCGAGGAAATATGTCTTTATGCGACAAAAATTGTAACGTTCTGCCATGTAATAACAAACTATAATTATTTTATTTCGAAATATAAATGTAACGTTCCGACGCAGAACAAAATTTAATTGTTTAACGGTAAATGTGATAGCGATATTTGCGGTGACTTTTTTTCATAGTTTAGTGGTTAATTTGTTAGCAAAAATACTTTAGTGGTTGACTTATTATTGATAACAAAGTATGAGTGTTGATTTGTTAATTTGCCTTACTCTAATTTGAACTTTATGATCTAATACTTAAAAATGGTAGAATCACTGTCTTAATTTTACTATATATAATTTATCTTAAAAAATATACCTCATATCGAGGAGAAACATTAAAACTTAAAATTGAAGGATAACCTAACTTTACTATTTTTGTAATTTTGCAATATTTAATATTAATAGATTTTGGATTCATTTCTGTAACGTATCAAATATTAAAACCCCCAAATTGCAACATAATTCCAAATTCAAAAACCCTAATTACTTTGTTTCCAATTGTGATACGCAGGATTAACAATTTGTTAGGAAACTTTTCAAAAATCAAATTAATTTCAACAACAGTTTCCCCTAATCCAGCTAAACCGAAGCCTTAAATGATGGTTTCCTAATGAGCTACACGGTTTCAACCCTAGAGTTAATTGTTTTCCCAAAAACACTACGCGGGGTGGAGAGATATCAAGAAATCAGGAAGGTTTCCTTCCCTGTCATTGAATCTAGACCCTTTAGAAGGACAGATTCAAGGTGTCCTTGAATGGAATGAATGGCGACACCCCCCTATAAATAGAGGGTCTCACCGAAGGAGGAAGACACACCAAATCGAAGAAGTCTTCAAAGCTCAGAGAAGCTTACCTCTAGCAGCAAAGAATCCCTCCTGAAGAGACAGTCTCTGGTCGAGCTCCCCTCCGCGACGACGATCATCCTCCCGCAGCAACCGGCGACCAACATCCTACGAGAGAGAAAGGAACTCACTCATCGCGAAACTGAGAGGTCACTCTGTTAGGGCTATCGCGAGACGAAGAAGAAGACAGGGGAAGAAGATGACCATTTTTGAAGAGTCAACTTGACCGGTTCAACTTAAGTGAACCAATCAGATCCAACCCGAACCGATCCAGCAGATCCACCCCGAACTGCTCAAACAGACCCGACCCAAACCCATCCAACCGGCCCGAACAGTTTCGACCCGACCCAACTAAATTCGTTTTCAACCCATTTAAGGTTTTTGACGGTAACGATATTCTGCCCAAATCTCTTTCGAGGATTTATATCGTTATTTGCAGAAAATTAATAGATAAATTATTTTGGAAGGTTTTTGACGGTTTTCGGCGTTCATTCAAGATTCTAAATTTTCCTAAAGTCCTTACTCTCTCGGAATCCAATTAAGTGGTACGCTTACAATATTTTGGCCATAGGCCCTACATCATAAGTCATATAATAGTTTCTTTATATTTATTTTATTATTAAAGTTATATATTTTTATTGTCATGCACGATTAGATATTGACACATGATATAATCAAGATAAGAATTATAGGTCATCTTGCATGCGTATGAATATAATGGAATTGATGAAAACTTTGAGATGGCTAATGAAAGCCTGAACGCATGAAACCTTGCGATGGCCAATGAGAGCCTGAAGCTTGGTAGTTATTTTTGAGATGGCTAATGAAAGTCTGAACGCATGAAACCTTGTGATAGCTAATGAAAGCTTGAAACTCGGTAGGGCTGGAAAATGAATTCCAACTAGTATGTAACTTATAAAGAAACTCGGTAATGTATGAAACTAAACATTTATGCGCGTGTTTCCACTTACTTAGTTTATCTCAAGTCTTAGTCTTGTGATGTAGGTGAATTTTTAACAGATGATGAATTTGGACTGATCGAGAATTTTCCCGAAGTAGAAGAGCATACAGAGGGAAATATTGAATATGTCAATGATGCAATTCTCGATCAAATGATAGATATGATCGAGAGACAGTATATGCAAATCGATCAATTAGCACAAACAGTTAATACAACGGCTCAAGCTCAAGCCCAAACTCAGGCCCAAGCCCAAGCCTAAACCCAAGCCCAAGCCCAAGCCCAAACTCAATCCCAAGCTCATGCCCAGGCTCAAGCCCAAGCACAAGTCTTAGCTCAAGCTCAAGTTCAAGCTCCAGCTCAAGTTCCTAATAGGCCTCAACTGATGGATCTTGACTATCAAAGGTTTCGAAAAATGGAGCCTCCAATTTTTGAAGGGAATTTGGCAAATATGACTGCTGCCTAAGATTGGATAAGGACTATTGAGGAGATATTTGATCACACAAAGATTTCAGATTGAGAAAAAGTGTCTTGTGCATCATCTATGTTCCGACGTGAAGCACGTTATTGGTGGGATTCTATGAAAGCAATGCATACCGTTGCCACCATGACATGGGAGAAGTTTAAGGAATTATTCTACGAGAGGTATTTTGCGGACACCATGAAAGATTCTAAATTGGATGAATTCATGGCTTTGAAACAAACTGGGAGTGTGATTGAATATGTGCATAAATTCGACCAACTATCCCGATTCACCTCTAGCATAGTCTCCAATGAAGCAATGAAAGTGAAGCGGTTTGTTCAAGGATTGCGAGCAGAGATCTTTAAGGATTTCAAATTGGTTACTTCAAAGGATACCCCGTTTGTGGTTGATAAAGCACTGAATGCTGAAGTGGGTGAACAAAGGGTCAAAAAGGCTCAAGAGTACAGACAAAGATTTAATCAAGCAACACAAAGGAATAAACTCGTACACCAGCAATGGGCCAGATCCAAACGACCTTTGACTCATGGATCTAGTGAAGGAACCTCCAAGATTATCAGAAGAGAACCAGTGAATCAAACAAGGGTATCCTCCACTATTCCTATATGTCCTACATGTAAGAAAGCTCACACTGGAGAATGTCGTGCGAAGGTGATGACCTGCTTCAAATGTGGTCAAAATGGGCACTTCATCAGCAACTGCCCTATGAATAACAAAGATCAGAACAGGACAACTGCAAGGGTCTTCGCCATGACCAAGGAAGAGGCAGAAGAGAACCCATCTGTTGTGACAGGTTCGCTTCTAATTTCTATTATATCTTCATATGTATTGATTGATTCTAGAGCAACACATTCTTTTATATCCCTCATACATTATAAGAAATTAGGAAAGATAGCAACACCTCTAGGATATGAGTTAGGAATAGATACACCTTCTGGCACTGTAATGTCTGCTAATTCTATATTGTGAGGGTGTAATATTCTTATTGGAGATAAAGAACTCGAAGCCGACCTGATCGTGCTAGCAATGCAAGATTACGATGTTATCCTCGGCATGGATTGGCTATCCAAGCATTATGCAACCATCGATTGTCGTAAGAAGATGGTGAAATTCCTGCTACCAGGACAAGAACCATTCATATTCCAAGGAGCCGCTCAACGCTCGAGAATTCCAGTGATATAAGCATTACGAGCTCAAAAATTATTAAGCTCTGAATGCCTTGGATTCTTAGCAAGTGTTTTATGCACTCAAGCCAAGGAAGCAACAACTTTGGATAAGGTGCCGATAGTTCCCAATTTTTCAGATGTCTTTCCAGATGGTTTAATGAGTTTGCCACCGACAAGAGATGTGGAATTCAGCATTGAGATTCTACCTGGAACAACCCAATCTCTAAGGCCCCATACAGAATGGCAACAGCTGAATTGAAGGAGTTAAAAGCTCAACTTGATGATTTATTGGAAAAAGGATTCATACAACCAAGCTTTTCACCATGGGGAGCACCAGTATTATTTGTGAAGAAGAAAGACGAATCTATGAGATTATGCATCGACTATCGAGAGCTTAACAAAGTCACTATAAAGAATAAGTATCCGCTTCCGAGAATCGACGACTTATTCGACCAACTGAAAGGAGCATCGGTTTTCTCTAAGATAGATCTCAGATCTGGCTATCATCAACTAAGGATCAAAGAAGAGGATGTATCAAAGACAGCGTTTCGGACGAGATATGTGTTAGCCTTTTTGTTAGGCTAAGTTTTATTTTGATGATGACTAAATTGTGTGTTAGTTTAGTAAATCAATAAGTTGTATTTTAGTAGTATGTTGCTTGGATTAATTGGTGGATAAATTGCATAACTTAATTGAGCAAATCAAATATGCAATATTTGTGGCACATGCTTAGGTTTGGATATAAACAACTTTATATGTTTTGGACATCATCAATAAGGGAGATTGTTTAGACTATGTGATAAAGATGATGTGAAATTTAATAAAGTGCAAAAGTTGTTTATACATTGAATTCTTATATATCATATTTATCAATTAAATTGAGAATACCCTTGATTAAGGGTATTGGAAATGTTTAATGTGTTTCTCTAAGTCTTTGCAGGAGAATGGAAGGTTCGTATGACTTAGAGGAAACATTTTGTGAAAGTATGAAGTTGTTTGTACAGTTGAGGACGATGTGGATGAGGCGGACGCGAGGAGTAGGCGTCCATTTGCCTCTGTCCAATTCAGTGAGAAGCGGACGATGGTTGCGGATGAGACGTCCGCGAAATGGCGTCCGCATATCTTCAGGTGTGCGGATGGAAAAGAAGAAGAGGACGATGGTTTGGTGTCCCCTTCAAATTTGTCCAGTCGCGGACGATGGACCCAGTAGGTGCGGACGGTGCGGACGCGAATATTGGCGTCCGCTTTGAATCTGTCCAATTTTATTGAAGACGTGGACGATAGATGCGGATGCAACGGACGATGAGAATGGCGTCCGCAAATGCCCAGAATTGTGCAACGGCTATTTTTCTCAACAGGCATTTTTGCAACGGTCGTGCGGACGATAGGTGCGGACGCTGAGGTCGTCCGGAAGACGCAGTGGCAGAGTTTATAAATAGAGGATCACTCTATGCTCTCGATAACGAACAAAAAACCAAGGATTCTAAAGCGAAGCTCTGCCGATTTTCATACGAGATAAAATCTTTGTGAGCCTTCGATATTGTATATCCAATTCTCCCTATTCCGAACTTGCGAGTTATATTTTGGGAGAATTCGGATTAGATAGATTTGAGAGTTAATCTCCAAAGTATTATTGTGTTTGATTGTAAAGGGTGATTCCCTAAGAATTCATCACACTTGGGTGACGCCCCGAAATAGTCAAATTTAGGGTAACGACTCGTAAGAGTCTAAGGTTGACGACCTAAGAATTAGTCAAGGGTGACGCCCCGTCTAATAGTCAATTTGTAAATGGTTTTATTGGCACCCACAAGCCAATTAATTAGTGTATCTCCAAGTGCAACTTGGAGCGCGGACGTAGGCTTGTTTGCCGAATCGCGTAAACAAATATTGTGTGCATTTCTCTAACCCTTACTCTTTATATTATTGCATATATTTGTTATCAATATTTTAATTATATGCATTAAATCACTTAGGATAATTAGAGATTAAAATATCGCACGAAAAAGTTAAAACGCTATATTCACCCCCCCTCTATAGGCGTATATCGATCCTACAATATGGTCACTACGAGTTTCAAGTAATGCCTTTTGGATTGAGTAATGCACCTGCGGCATTTATGGACTTAATGAATCGGGTATTTAAAGCATTCCTTGACGATTTTTTAATCATCTTTATCGACGACATCCTCATTTATTCGAAAAGTAAGGAAGCACACAAAGGGCACCTGGAAGCTATTTTATCAACTTTGAGACACGAAAAGTTGTTTGCAAAATTCTCTAAATGTGAATTCTGGATGGAAGAAGTGGCTTTTCTTGGTCACGTTATTTCAAAGGAAGGTGTTTCTGTTGATCCTGGAAAGATTGAAGCAGTTAGCAAGTGGCCACAACCCAAGAATGTAGCTGAAGTACAAAGCTTCCTAGGCCTTGCTGGTTATTACCGAAGATTTGTAGAAGGATTTTTGAAGTTAGCCTCCCCAGTCACCAAGCTAACTAAGAAAGGTGTCAAGTACGTATGGAATGATGAATGTGAGCAGAGCTTTCAAGAGTTGAAGAACAAATTGATTACAGCACCGATCCTTACTCTACCATCTGAAATAGGAAAATTTGTTGTTTATAGTGATGCCTCGAAACAAGGACTTGGTTGTGTTCTTATGCAAGAAGGAAAAGTTATAGCTTATGCCTCCAGACAATTGAAGGAGCACGAGAAGAACTACCCAACTCATGATTTGGAGCTTGCAGTAGTAATTCATGCTCTGAAAATTTGGAGACACTATTTATATGGAGAGCGATGTAAAATTTACACCGACCACAAGAGTTTGAAGTACTTTTTGACTCAGAAGGATTTGAATATGAGGCAGCAAAGATGGCTTGAATTAGTAAAAGATTATGACTGCGAGATCATCTACCACCCCAGAAAAGCTAATGTGGTAGCCGACGCACTTAGTAGGAGAGCTTTGCCACATATTTCATCTCTAGAGATTGTTTCAAAGAGATTAAATGAAGAAATGCAGAAGTTCAACCTGGAAATTGTATCGCCTGGTCTTCTTGAACAACTATCAGCAATGACGCTACAACCAACATTGCTCGAGAAAATGGAGGAGAAGCAGCGTGATGATGCTTTTATCAGTAAAATAAAAGATCATTTGGAAGCTAGAGGGAAGCTTGCTTTCTCTATGTCAAATGATGGAATTGTCAAATATAAAAAGAGATGGTGCATACCTAACGACCCCGATTTGAAGAAAGTTACATTAGACGAGGCACATTTAACCCCATATTCTTTACATCTTGGTGCAATCAAAATGTATAAAGATTTTAAGTACCACTATTGATGGCGTAGATTGAAATGGGATATAGCCAGATATGTTAAAAGATGTCTCACCTGTCAACAAGTCAAAGCGGAGCATCAACGACCTGCTGGTAAATTGCAACCATTAACAATACCTCAATGGAAATGGGAGCATATAACAATGGATTTTGTTGTTGGCCTTCCAAAAATCGTTAAAAGACATAACTCTATTTGGGTGATCGTGGATCGACTTACCAAGTCAACACATTTTCTCCCTGTTAAAACCACATAAGATATGGATCAATATGCACAGCTCTATATGGATGAAATCATGAGATTACACGATACGCCAGTTTCTATAGTATCGGATTGTGATACTCGTTTTACGTCAAAGTTTTGGAGAAGTATGCAAAGAGCAATGGGCACTAAGTTAAACTTCAGTACAGCTTTTCACCCTCAGACAGATGGACAGTCAGAAAGGACGATTCAAACCCTTGAGGACATGTTGAGAGCTTGTGCAATCGACTTCCAAGGAAGTTGGAGTAAATATCTGCCACTTGTGGAATTTGCATACAACAATAGTTATCATGCTTCGATTGGAATGACGCCCTATGAAGCACTTTATGGCAGGAAGTGTAGATCTCCCGTGCATTGGGACAAAATTGAAGATGGAATAATCATTGGACCTGACATTTTAAGACAGACTGCAGATAAAGTCGCTTTAATTTGCAAAAGGATCCTTGCAGCTCAAAATAGACAGAAGAGTTATGCTGATCGAAGAAGAAGAAAATTAGAGTTTGCAGTCGGAGATCAGGTATTTTTGAAGGTTTCACCGATGCGAGGCGTGATGCTATTTGGAAAGAAAGGAAAGCTAAGCCCAAGATTCGTTGGCCCATTTACAATTTTGGAAAGGATTGGAGAAGTCGCATATCAGTTGGAACTACCTCAATCATCCAAACATGTGCACAATGTGTTTCACATTTCAATGTTGAAGAAGTATGTTCCAGATTCCACGCACATTCTACCCATGGTATCTCCCGACATAATTATCAATCCCAACTTGACATATGAAGAAAGGCCAATTCAGATTTTGGATGCTGAAGAAAGAGAATTGAGGAATAAGAAAGTTTCGCTTGTGAGAGTACTATGGAAGAATCGAAACATTGAAGAGGCAACTTGGGAAAAAGAGGAAGAAATGAGAAAACTCTACCCTGAACTTTTTATGTAATAGTTAAATTTCGAGGACGAAATTTCTTGTAAGGAGGGAGGATTGTAACGTATCAAATATTAAAACCCCCAAATCGCAGCATAATTCCAAATTCAAAAACCCTAATTACTTTGTTTCCAATTGTGATACGTGGGATTAACAATTTGTTAGGAAACTTTTCAAAAATCAAATTAATTTCAACGACAGTTTCCCCTAATCCAGCTAAACCGAAGCCTTAAATCAATTTGGTTTCCTAATGAGCTACACGGTTTCAACCCTAGAGTTAATTGTTTTCCCAAAAACACTACACGGGGTGGAGAGATATCAAGAAATCAGGAAGGTTTCCTTCCCAGTCGTTGAATCTAGACCCTTTTGAATGGAATGAATGGCGACACCCCCTATAAATAGAGGGTCTCACCGAAGGAGGAAGACACACCAAATCGAAGAAGTCTTCAAAGCTTGGAGAAGCTTACCTTTGGCAGCGAAGAATCCCTCCCGAAGAGACAGTCTCTGGTTGAGCTCCCCTCCGCGACGACGATCATCCTCCCGCAGCAACCGGCGACCAACTTCCGACGAGAGAGAGAGGAGCTCTCTCATCACGAAATCAAGAGGTCACTCTGTTAGGGCTATCGTGAGACGAAGAAGAAGACAGGGGAAGAAGAAGACCATTTTTGAAGAGTCAACTTGACCGGTTCAACTTAAGTGAACCAATTAGATCCGACCTGAATCGATCCAGTAAATCCGACCCGAACTGCTCCAGCATACCCGACCCAAACCGATCCAACCGGCCCGAACAATTTCGACCCAACCCAACTAAATTCCTCTTCGACCCATTTAAGGTTTTTGACGGTAACGATATTCTGCCCAAATCTCTTTCGAGGATTTATATCGTTATTTGTAGGAAATTAATAGATAAATTATTTTTGAAGGTTTTTGACGGTTTTTGGTGTTCATTCAAGATTCTAAATTTTCCTAGAGTCCTTACTCTCTCGGAATCCAAGTAAGTGGTACACTTACAATATTTTGACCATAGGCCCTACATCACAAGACATATAATATTTTCTTTATATTTATTTTATTATTAAAGTTGTATATTTTTATTCTGTCATGCACTATTGGATATTGACACATGATATAATCAAGATAAAAATTATAGGTCATCTTGCATGCGTATGAATATAATGGAATTGACGTAACTCTGAGATGACTAATGAAAGCCTGAACGCATGAAACCTTGCAATGGCTAATGAGAGCCTGAAGCTTGGTAGTTATTTTTGAGATGGCTAATGAAAGCCTAAACGCATGAAACCTTGTGATAGCTAATGAAAGCTTGAAACTCGGTAGGGCTGGAAAATGAATTCTAACTAGTATGTAACTTATAAAGAAACTCGGTAATGTATGAAACTAAACATTTATGTACGTGTTTCCACTTACTGAGTTTATCTCACGTCTTAGTCTTGTGATGTAAGTGAATTTTTAACAGATGATGAATTTGGACTGATCGAGGATTTTCCCGAAGTAGAAGAGCATACAGAGGAAAATATTAAATATGTCAACGATGGGTCAGCAGATTAAATTTTATTACAGTTTTAATATTTCGGGAAGAACTTTATTTAATATTTCAAGTTTTAAATGTATTTGAATAAGTTTCCTTTGTATTGAAGTTTTCAATAAACTATGTTTCATTTAATAAAGTCTTAATTAAATGTTTTGTTTAAGAAGCTAGAATTAATAGGATTAATCCCAATAAATAACTTTAAACTTATCTAGTTGTTTTATTAAATGTTTCCGGCATAAATAAAGATTTTATTAACAAAGTTTGTAATTTAGGGTTTATAACGACCAAATTAAACTTAATTTTGTAAATCAATTTATGAAAAATTTTAGAGTTTTCAAAATTGGGAAAAATATAATTTGAGACATTACAATTTCCGATGACGCAAAGAAGATTTGCAATATTCTATAATAAGATTGCTATTTTAAAGCGTAGATAACATCCCCGACTTTGTTGTGAACATTTATTTTACTCTCATTTATTCGGTGTGACCTAGTTTCCAACTATTTTCTTTATTTCTTCACGTTAATATTTTCTTCTTCTGTTTTTTCCAAATGACAGGTAAAATAGATTGTCGACTATCATCTTCATCGAATGTGCCAACAGCCGACTGAGATGGTAAAAACAATATGCATTCTTGTGTCATAGAAATTATGAGAGGCCAGAGGAGGACCACTCCTAATTCTGTCATGAACAAATTTAATGGTAGGAACTGAATTGTCGGCATCCATGATCGAGTTAATGTAGAAGCCAATGTGGCAAAACAATCAAAGGTCACACACAAGTGCTATTGAACACAAGTACTATTGAAAGGGTGTCGGATTTCTGAAGGAAGAGGAAGAAGAAGAGGAGATTCTCTTTGAATGTCGCTTGGATCTTTCTCCTGTGTATACCTAAAAAACATAGTCAGGGAAATTATGGGGTTAGTGTACTTGCCTCATCCGGAACAATCATGTGCTGCTCAAACTTTGGCGATAAGATAATTAAATTCGCACATTGCTCACGGCCAAGGTTAAACATACTAGGGAATAGACGAGATGAGCAGCAAATAATTCTCACCATTAATACGTTACTGGCCAACTGCAGGATGAAAGAATAATGTGATTATGCTAGCATTATGTACAATAATGTCCGATACTTCTGCGTGAATGGAAGAGAAATAAAATTATGCAAATGAATGCAAATATGTCCAAGCATTAAAAAGACTAACTACGTTAATCTTGGTCTTATGTAGGGGAAAAAAAAGGAAAACGTGCAAGTTTGATAGGGGTGTTGCTACGAGTCGGTCAATGGAATTTACCACATTCTCATACACAATCAAAAACAAACACTGAATACTTCTTTGGGATCTGGTTATACCAATGGTGCACATTCGGAGATATGAAATTAGTGAATGCAGTCCTCAGAAACAAAATGTGAACCACCATTAACTCGTCATCTAATGGTTGGTAAAAGAGAAATAATCACCTGCCAGATGAGATCAGATGTAAGACGCAGATTCATCCACCAGTTGAATTGAGGCGTGTGCGTGTGCGTGTGCGTGTGCGTGTGCATGTGCGTGATAAAGAGGGAAAGAGAGCAAACCTGGCATCAAAACCAACCTCCAACATGCATTATTTCTCATCTTCCGGTGCTTTGTCTTCAGTCTTTTTGTCCTAAGTCAAATATATATTCAGGTAATGATGAGATGGCACAAACATATAATTAAGAAGCGTTAAAACAGTGTCCCAAAGATTCCGTCCACAAGCAATGCATTGTAAAATCGAGTACAGAAACACAAATTATATACAATAATGTCCCACGAGCATAAAATGTGTAGCTGATTACTAATTTGTTATTTGAACTAACAAAAAGATGTGAAATTTACAAGATAACCCAGTGGCACCATCACTCAAACGTATATTGTTCAAAACTACTCTCAACGTTTCACCTAGCCCATAACAAGTTAGAGAAACTTACTTCTGACTGGCTTTGCATGGAAGCAAGCAAATCTTTAACTGACGGGTCGTTTGGATCGACCACTGGAAGCTGCAGAGGAAGAATTATTTTCAAGGGAATCAAGCAGATAATTTACCATTTTATAATTTGTTCGCATATAAGGAAAACAATTTTCTATAATAGGTAGTTGAAGACATACCGAGGCGAGGATAGAAGACACAAAAGACTGGTCAGCCAACAACTTACTCATATCTGTCTGGCTATCGGAATCTTTTGCACCATCCTGCACAGATAACTGAAGAGCTGCAACCAACAGCACAAGGAATTTATTACACACATAGGTGGAGAACATTCTCCATACATCATGATCTTCCATGTATCCAATAATATTTTGGGTGTCAATTATATTGGTATGCCATCAGCACTTGAGAAGAAACAAGGACAGATAAAGCTAACTTTAACAGACAGTTACTAAAGCCGTCCATTATTCTTCTTCCACAAAAATAATTGGCTCCCAATTCTCTAAATGGATTACTAGCCACAAAAAAATTAAATACTAAGTCAGATGAATAGCGTGGTAAGTGCATAAAAATAAATGGGTAACTTAATGACTAACCAAGAGCCAACTCTGGATCATCTGCAACAACATCAGACATATCTGCGTCCTGAATTTCATGGCTAGAAGCGGGATCATCCATTGACATTGCAAGGGCCTGCTGTAGCAGAGCATTCTCATCATCCTGTTACCAAACATAGGATCACAGTCCCATCCCACAAGAAGGACAAAATGAAATAAGGTTCTACAAAACATCATTGAAAGCATGTATCAACCGTTAAATCAGTTTTATTCTCAAATTCAGAAGTTGCAGCACCAGAACGTTCAGTCATGGATGCATCCTGCAAGACAGATGACTGTTCAACTCCGTTGTCCTGCTTGGCAGCATCCTCTGCAGCCTTTTTAGCAGCTGCTTCTTGTCTTGCCCTTTCTTCTTCCATTGAAACTCTAAGAGCAAGGGCAAGTTCAGGATCTAAATTCGGATCTACACCAAAATCAAAACCAGATATACCACCAGCTGCAGCTACAAATCCACTTCCTCCCTCCCCATCTCCAGGGAAGATAGGAGTACTGAAAACGCAAAAAAGATGTACATGGCTTAAGTGAGTAAATATAATAAAAATATTGAACCCTCAAGATGTGGAGAAGAATAGAAGCAGAGGAGACTAACCTAATAAGTACATCACAAAGAGCATTTGGACCAGTTGGAACATGCACAATGTGGCTGGTGTTATTATTGTTGACTGCGGCAAGAAGTGCTTCAAGCTTCTCTGGCTTCTCATCTTCTTCTTCACCGAAATCAATGATATCAAGTGCCACACTGTTCTTCTTTAGCTTCCTTCCTATCGTCTCCAACAACTTTTTTTCATGTTTAATAGGACTGCAAACACACAACAAGACAAAATGTATGTAAGAATGAAATAAAAATAAAAAAAATCAATGCAATGGATTGAGTATGGACCTTCCAGCAAAGACGATAATCCTTTGCTGCTGCTTTTTATTCTGCCGATGCTTAAGAGCCAACTGGGCAACCTGGATTCCAGCAGCCAGGTTCATCTCACCTCCTGTCTCTAAACCTAAGTTTTGAATACAATGGAAAAGGAGCATAGCAATGAGAACTAATAAGTATGAAGATAAAAAATGAAAAAAAAAATCAAATTTTAATACGGCTAAGTGCCAATCTTAAAAGTTAAAGCGTGTCATACTAATCAGCACACAATTGTTCTACATCCTCATTGAGCATGAACAAATTTATGAACATTTACTATGATAACGTCTATCCAAACGATTTTGAAGGCATTCAAAAACAAAAGAGATTCATAATAGGCAATCAAATATATGTAGGCTTTTCTTTTCCTCTAGAGAAGTTGACCTAAAAGGTGCAGATGATACTAACCATGCATACATGCCAGAATCTTTCCAAGATCACTAGTTGGAGTTACCAAAACGCAAACCCCTTTTCCAGCCATTGTCAGCAATCCAACTGTATTCTCCGGATTTGACTGTAGAGGAAACCACACTACAACTAAACTACACAATAACTAAACAATCATAGACAATCTCAAATTGAAAAAACTGAGGCATTCCTTCAAAACGAGGACTAATACTTTTCAATGAAATAAAACAAAGAAAAATCATAAACGCAGAAAAACTCAATAAAGCAGTGCTTAACAATAGAGAACACAGGAAAACAACCGAGCATAGAATCAGAAGAAAAAATCCCCTCTCAAAAATCTAGATTAGTAAAAAGACAATTAAAAAATTGCATACTTAAATTCTTTCATTCAAAAATCAAACAAGAGAAAAGGATCAGTGACCTATGTCTTCGCTCCACAAATTAGATTGACAGCGTCGGCTTGAGCTTGAAATCTCGAAGGTGCAAAATCACCATTTCGCATCCATTCTGAATTGTCTATGCAGATAAGTGTTGCCTGTCCCGACACAGAAACCAAATTATGATACAGTACAAAAACCATAGTTTGCAAGAACAATGAAATCGAACAAGGAACCAAAAAATTAAACACAGTGAGTGAGAAGAGAGCTATAGGAAATGAATGTAAGGGAAAACTACGATCACCTCAAGCACCATTGTCGATCACGAACAACAGAGACGATAATTGAGTGAAGGTAAGAAAATGAGAGAGCTTCTTCAACAGTTTCTTGCTGAGCAGGTTGCCGGTTATTTATATACGTAACTACATAGCGCACACACACACATATATATAAAATAAAATATAAAAAGATAAATAATTTATATTTTATTTTAATTATAAATTTTGAAAATTGTCAGTAAAAAATCATGAATAATTTATAATTGGGAAATTAACCTGGAGCACCTATAGTTTGAGTCAAACCCTAAAAAAAAATTTTAATAACTAAAATCTTGAACAATGAGAAATTTTCGATGGCGACCTCGCAATCATATTTTTTGTCTAGGGGGCCTCGGTTTCGTCTTTGTCAAGAACTATCGAACGAAGACGAAAGATGTCAAAATCGAGGATGAGGGACGTCCTTCCTGCCCGTTGGAAGACGAAGGATGACTATTGAGCGATGGCGGATGTCCCTCATTGGCTGTTGGATCGTGAAATTGACGGTCATGATTGCGATTCTCAAAGGCGATGGCGGACGATCGTCCAGGGCGTCGAATCGAACGAGGGACATCCTTTATAGTAATTGCGGTCAGGATTGAATCTAGCATCTTCTAGAGGCGATGGCGGACAACAATTCGTCACCGTTGGATCGAGCGATAGACGTCCCTTATCTAGATTGACGGCCAAGATTGACTCCAAATTATCTGGGTCACGGGCAAGGCACACGTGTTTTTAAAACGCGCGAATTCCCTCAATTATGACGGACGTCCCACGCCCAGAAACGGACGTCCGTATACCAAGACTATGTCATTCTGCCCTCAATGGACGTCTCTCGTCTTAAGACGGCGTCGTTTAGGCCATAACGGACGTTCATATTAATACTAGAGACGTCCATTTTTCTCTCGAATTTCATTCTCTGAACACTAAATGACAACGTTTTCCTCTCAACGGACGAAGCGAAAGACGAATACTAGAAGATGAATGTCTGTGAATGTCAAGGCATGTCCGTGAATACTGAGGGGTCTCTTAATACTAAAAGACGAATATCCATTTCAGCGGGGGGAGACCCGTGAATGTTGAGGGATGTGCTTTCAATACTAAAAGACGAATGTCTGTGAATGCTGAGGGAGGTCTAGAATATGTGTTTAGACCACCGTATAAGGTAATGAGGTTTTATTGTTATAGCCTCTGCTAGAGCTTTTTATTACTTCTGAAGACTTATAGGTATAATTCATTAAATTATGAGAGCAAGTCTCCAGGGATAATGATTGGTTCTAATAGATGCTTCACCACTTGGTGAGTCTCCTCATAGAGATTGACAATCATGATTGAATCTGTCATTTTTCAAAGGTGATGGCGGACGTCTCTCAGTATAAAACAGACGTCTCTCGGTACATAACGAACATCCCTCATACTAAGACAGACGTCCGTTATGTCCTGAATGATGTCGTCTTAAGATGAGGGACGTCCCTTATATTAAGACAGCGTCGTTCATGACATAATGTCGTTGTTCAGTATGGAAGGGACGTCTCTTGTATTAAGACGGATGTTCCTTGTATTCAACCATGGTCGTTAATCTCAATAAGAGACGTCTCTTGCTCGATCCAACGGCCATGGAATGTCATCCGCCATTGCCTTTGGACATTGACAGGTTCAATCTTGGCTGTCAATTCCGAGTGTCTCAATTGAACGGCCATGACAATCGTCCGTCATCGCCCAATAATCGTTCCCCATCGCCCGATAATTTTTCCAACGACCGTCCGTCTTCCAACTGGCAGGAGAGATGTTCGCCATCACCCTATAGTCGTTCTTCGTCTTCCAACGGGCAGGAGGGACGTCCCTCAGCCCCAATTTTGACGTCCTTCGTCTTTGTTTGATAATTCTTGACAGAGACGAAACTGAGGAGCTAAATTCGACGGTCCTAGATGGGAAATGAGACTGTGATGTTGTCGGTGAGAATTTTTCATAGTTCAAAGTTTTAGTTGTTTAAAAAAATAATTTAAGATTTGACTTGTCATTGATTACGAACTATAAAGTTTGCAGTGTTAATTTCCCTTTATAATATTTTTAATTATAAATTTGGACTATCATATTAATAGGATATCTCAAATTTATTTTAAATTAATATATAAAATAATGAATAGTTTATTTTTTTTAATTAATACTTTTGACAATCATCCGTTCTAAATTCATTTTATTTTCAAATGCAATTGGAATTATTTTTACTCGGCCACTAAAAATAAAATATAAATAATCCCCCACATCTATTTATAAATTTCAAATTCTTTATTATTAATTGAGATCTATTAATGAATGACTGTGAATTTTAAAATTCAAATCCCTCTAAATTACACTTATTAATGAATGTTTAATAATTTTAAACCTAGTTAGTTCACCCTATGATTTATTCACGTCCACCCATTAGTATAATAAATGAACAATAATTACATAATAATTTTAAGAAATAAAATGAAAATGATATAATTAACTTTATTACTAAATAAATATATGTTGACTGAATTGTAAAACAATTTTTATTTTAATGCAATAATGAAAATTAATGATATATGATGTATTGCACATTTTTACACTAATATACATATAAAATGATAATTTTGAGTTGATACAATGTGTGGGTTCTTCTTGCTTTCCTCCAATGTATTTGTACCACGTGGTTTTGAAACTTGGTCTATGCGACGTCGTTTTAGTTATTACTCATAAAATGACTTCTGATCTTCCTTCTAATTTTGTTCGAGTAATTATAATAAATAAATAATAATTAAAATATTATAACCCTTTGACTAATTTGATTTTATTTATAATTTTTCACATTAATTACATTAAGCAGAAATGTCATATTAACAACTATAATGTAAAATTATAGTCTACCCTTATATATATAATCAGTGAACTAAATTGTCATAAAAAGTTTAATTCAAATAAATAAAAAGTCTCGCGCCCAACCCGCAAACTTTTCCAATGAAAACTGCAAATTCACTTAGATCTTTACACGGCCATAATATCCTACTATTACTATACCGGTGAATCACCCAGTAGGCTTACTTCATCGTCGTCACCTGCTCCTCTTCTTCGCTGCTGGAATGGTCCCGGTCATCGTTTAGTGATGGTTCAAATGCTTCACTGTCTCTGTGAGATATCGAGCTGGACGTTTGCCAATTCGTGACAGATGAAATGTGGGAATTTATGGTGTCATCTTCTTCAATGCCGTTTGAAGGCAAATTGTCGATTTGATGATGTGTGTCGTCCATATCAGAGTTGGAAACTGAAAGTGAGGTTGTTCCCATAGTAATGGTGGACTTAGAGCTTTGCCTCGCCTTCTCCACTCGTCTCTTCCACCCATGAAGTGATTTTCTAATATTTTCCGACAGTATCGATTTCTTAAACCTCGAACCCATCTACGTTAAAAAAACCATCATCAACGATGTCTTGTTTGTACAAATCAAGGAAGAGAGAGAGGGGAGGAAAGAGAGAGAGAACCTGAGTAATGATGACGTAAAGTGGGAAAGTAACAAAGCTACACCAAATTTGAGAGATGGTCCTGAAGTACAATATGCTCAAATGTCACAATCGCTCTTCTCAGAGTATGTGGATAAGACAGCCAATAGTTTTAGCTAAAAAGAAGAGGAAAGATAGAGAGAGAGAGAGAATGACAGTGAATCTTACCCAAACACCAAGCGGATTATAAGGTAAGTTCGGTTATCCATGAAACAGGAAGGATCGTTAATCTCCCACTGAAATTTAAACTACTGAAGATCAAATTTTTAATCTTAATTCAACAGAAAGGATGGGTAAAACAAGATTTCATGAGTATAGTAAGATAGCAAAGTTGTCACAGCCCATAACTAGCTTCTTACCAGTGACCAAAGGAAGGTAGCCATCTCAAAAGCATTCTGCAAAAAGAAATTTCAATTCAGAGATCCGTAGCGTTGGTAGACACTTGAAGACCAGGAAATGATGAAAGTAAGTTAAGTTCACAAACCTGAAAGGATATAACTTGAATCAGCCATAAAAGAAGCTTTGGCTTGCCAAACCAAAAGAGCTCATCCCTCAGGTTAAAGTGATGAAACTCATTTATCAGACAATTATCCATGATTTCCACGGCCAATTTTACGACCACGCGGTGTAATTTTGTTCCCATTAGCAAAACCAACTAATTTTTTAGGTGGATCAAAAGAAGAGGAAAACTATATACAATTAAAAACAAAACGCAATGGAATCACCAGATTATTAAGCAAATTTAATGTTGTGGAAGTCACTTACAATGACTGGAAGAAAAGAAAGCCAAAAATATGTATTGCTTCCTGAAAGAGTTGCATACAGTTCACATTCCAGGTAGTCACTTATTTCCAAATATACATATTACTAATTCAATGGCAAAAAAGAAAACAAAAGGTCTCTATACACAATTCATTTAAGCCGACAGTAGAATTGAGCTACTTTAAGAGAAACATCTAGGATTGGACTTAGTGGGTCGAGGGTGTAGTCATGAAGACTTAATAATGAACTTGTTAGAATTCAGTGAGACTTGAATTCTATTTTAATCGGGCAGTGGTTCACATTGTAGATCTCATTTATAATTTTTGTATTTTTATGATGCATGTAAGCTAGAGTTGTAAAACTCATAATTGTCTTTCGATCTTCACATAGTAGATTATATTTTCTACCTATGATTTTTTTTTCCAATTTTTTTTTTCATGTAAACTTATGAGAGTTGTAAAACTCGTAATTGTCCTTCAATCTTCACATAGTAGATTATATTTTATACCTATGATTTTTTTTTCCAATTTTTTTTTTCATGTAAACCTATGTGTCCTACATTAGGTTTTTTTTTTTTCCTGTTGTTGTTCGATTTCTAACGATTGGTATTAGAGTTTGATTGGAAAGAGATTTAAGAATCTGAGTTTTCAAAATTCATCAAAACATCAATTTTCTCTCGTTGTTTTGCATCGATCAAGGTTTTTTTTATAATTTTTCAGAAAATTACAATTTTTTTAAAAAAAAGGAAAAAAATAAAAAATTGTTCCCTCCACCATTCGTTTTCTTCATGAAGACTTGTTCTTCTCTGTCATCCAACTGCCTTAAAAAACTAATGCCCTGTTTCTTGTGAAAGCTCCAATTTTCATCTGTTTTGAATTCGCTAGAGTCGTTGTTCCTCTGAGTAACAAGTTAGTCATTAGAGGGTTTTCTATTTATCGTTGGTTGCCACAGATCTGCATCGTTGTTTTCTATTTTTGCTGTTAAGCCGTTCGATTGGGACTACCCGCAAGAATATTCGTTGCAAAGTTAATTTTTTGCCCAAGATAAAAATTGTTGAAAATCTTGGAATTTTTGGAAGATTAAATTTAATGATTTAGAGCATATTTGAAATTTCGGGAATATCTCAATCTTGGAAATTATTTTCAATTGAAATTCAAATCAGGTTTGAATTTTGTAATATCTACGATTATTCTGATGATTTGATTTTGGGATTAATTTGTTGTTATAAAAATGTCTGAATTTTGGGAATACCTTTTAGAATCTTTTGATATTCGTAATTTTTCGCTTCAATTTTTTGAGGTGAATATTTTATTAAAAACAATGATTTTGGATCAGATATTTTGTTGAAAAATATGTTTTTTGGGGGATGAGATTTTTGAAGTAGATCTTCCACTTGTGGATCGATATTCGATATTTCGTTATGGCAAAATAATGATAGCGGAATTATAAAGAGTTTTCAATAACAGATTTAATATGACAGGTTAAGAGGAGCAATATGGTCACACAAATTTGATAATGCTTTGTGGGATTAAAAGATGTCATCATCGTAGTTTAAGTGTTTTTTAAATCTAATCAACATCAGTTGAATTCACCCTTGAATACTTTTATAAATTGGCGATCTATATATTTCTTTGGGACAAGCAGATGGGTCCACATGTTGCAGATCTTTTTTAATAGTGTGGAAGATAAAGATTTAAAAATTTATTCATAGCATCAAAATTCATTTCGAGGTGGAAAGTTTTGCATTTGTTTTGGATCAGGCTGACAAGGCTGCGTCTTCATAAAATTCATATCAATGTGGAAATTAATAGAATTCAATGTGACCTAAATTCTATTTGGGTCTAGTCGGTGAGCCCGCATTGTAAATCTCATTTAAGGATTTTATTTCTCTATTTGGAAATTAATAAAATTCAATGTGACCTAAATTCTATTTGGGTCTGGTCGGTGAGCCCGCATTGTAAATCTCATTTAAGGATTTTATTTCTCTATAGTCGCAAAATTCGAAATTGTATTTCGATCTTCACATAGTAGACTTTATCGTCTGCCTGTGATTTTTTTTTTTTTTGAAAAGATTTTTTCATGTAAACTTGTGTGTCCCACATTAGTCATTTTTTTTTCCGATTATTGTTTGATTTATAACTCTTAGATTTTGGTGTGAGCCGAATTTTATTAGATCAAACCAGTAGACCTGTATTGTAAATTTCATTTAAAATTTTGTTTTCTCTATAAATTCACGTAAGCTAGAGACACAAAAATCGCAATTGTATTTCGATCTTCATAGTAGATTTGTTCATTTGGCCATAGTTTTTTCCCGAAAGAGTTTTTCCACTTAAATCTGATGTCCTACATCATATTTTCTTTTTTTTTATTATCGTTCGATTTCTAACAAGTAGCATAAAAGCTTTGGTATTGAGAATTTGTGTTTATAAGTGTGTTGAAACAGATTCTTTCTTGTTATTCTGCATCGAACAAGTTTTGTTTAATTATTTCATAAATTACAATATTTTTGGAAAAAGACAAAAAAAAAGGAAAAATTGTTCCCCTGCCATATGCTTTGTTTATGAAGGTTTGTTCTTCTCTATCGTTCAACTGTCATCATAAACTATTGTCATGTCCATCGTGAAAACTCCGATCTTTCCCTATTTTTAAGTCTATCGGAGGCGTTGTACTTCCGAGCAACTAGTTCATCATCGGAGGTATTTATTCATTATTAGTCCTCATAGATCTACATCGTTGTTGTCCATTCTCGCTATTAAGTTTTTTCAATTAGAACTGCCGCAAGAATGTCCTTTGCAAAGTTGGATTTATTGCTAGAGATAAAAATTATTGAAAATCTTTGAGATTTTTTGAAGATTTTAGGGAGATTAAGTTTGATGATTTATGGCAGATCTGGAATCATAGAAATATCTCAATCATGGTGATTTTTTTCGGTTGAAATTCAAATCAAGTTTGAATTTTGTGATATTTGCGATTATTTTGACAATTAGATTTGATTAGATTTTGTGAATGATTTGTTATGAAAGAAATATCTAAATATTTTCTTTTAGAATCTTGTGATATCCATGGTTTTCTGTTTCAATTTTTTGGGTGAATATTTTATTGAAGCTAGTAATTTTTTGAGTAAGATATTTTGTCGAATAATGTGTTTTTGTGGTGACGAAATCATTAATTAAAGTAGATTTTTCACTTTTGCATCGAGATTTGATATTTCGTTATGGTAAGATAACCATAGTAGAATTTTAAAAGATTTTGAATAACAGTTTGATATGGCAGGTCAAGAGGGGAGATATACTCACACAGATTTGAATGATATTTTGTGATTTTTGAGAATATTATCATCGTGATTTAAGTGTTTCTTAAATCTGGTCAGCACAGAATTTATCCTTGAAGACTTTATATTAATGATCTGTATATTTCTTTGAGACGGACAGACAGACATACAGACACTCGTTGCAGATTTTCTTTAAGAGTGTGGGAGAGGAAAATTTAGCAATTTAAAAATTCGTTTCTTGCAGCAGAATTCGTTTCGAGATGAAAATTATTAGAATTCAAGGTGTGGCATCCCACCTTGTGAAGGCCAAGAAAGACCCAGGTGTGGGTTCGGCCCATATCAAAGGGGCACAATCCCACATCGCTTGGGAGAGTAGAAAATGCATAGTATATAAGCATGGAGCCCCTCCCTACCTAGTACAACGCGTTTTGGGCTAACCCCAAGAACAAAGCCGTGCGGGGTCCGGCCCAAAGCGGACAATATTGTACTAGGAGCACCGAGGACGTTAAAAATGGTATCAGAGCGAAATCCCAACCGGAAGTGTGGCCGACCGGGACGTCGGGTCTCCTAAGGGGGAAGATTGTGGCATCTTGCCTTGTGAAGGCCAGGAAAGGCCCAGATGTGGGTCCGACCCATATCAAGGGGGCACAATCCCACATCGCTTGGGAGAGTAGAAAATGCATGGTATATAAGCATGGAGCCCCTCCCTACCTAGTACAACGCGTTTTGGGCTAACCCTAAGAACAAAGTCGTGCGGGCTCCGGCCCACAGCGGACAATATTGTACTAGGAGTACCGGGGACCTTACACAAGGTTTTGAATTCGTTTGGTTGGTCTGGGCTAACGAACACATGTTATGGATCTCTTTCATAGAATTCATATCAAGGTGAAAATTATTAGATTTCGGTAGAACCCGAATTCTATTAGGCCAGACCAGTGAACTCGCATTGCAGATCTCATATGGAGTTTTGTTTTCTCTATAAATTCAAGTAAACTAGAGTCGCAAAACTTGCAGTTGTATTTTGATTTTAATAATAGATTTGTTCCTTTACCGAAAGGGTTTTTTTCACGTAAATATTGTGTCTCACATTCGTCTTTGTCTTTTTCCGGTTATTGTTGGATTTCTAACCTAGCCTATTGTTGTTAGTGGGCTTACACTTTAATTTGTAACTTAAAGAGAGTCCATCAAAAGTAAAGCTGCAACTTTAGAAGCTTGGAAGGTGATCATTACCGTGAAAATTGAGGAAAATGCAAGCAATGGCGTATATCCAAAGAGGCACACTGCAAAAGAAGCACCAGGAGGGTGATAAAGCTTTTGATCAGAAACTTAACTTGAAAAGAGGAGATCAGACCCCTTAAAAATTCTGAGGCTAACATCTAGAAGCGGTTGAAATAATACGATGTTACTTAATTATTCTAAACTAGACAAGAACACTCAATCATAGATTAACAACATTACACCTTCTTTTTGTCTTGCAAAATTGAACTGTATCGATGCACCAAACATACACAACAAACATACAGCTAAACTAAAAACATTACTCCTCAAAAACTAGATCCTCTTGAAAGAAGCATCGAATCTTTCTCCCAAAGCGAAAGCGTACTATTAGAAAATATTCTAAAAGCCTCAAATTGAATTCTCTCATCTTTAAAAGTCGTCCTTCTACTTCCGTTTCAAAGAAGCCAGAAGAAGCAAAACGACACGAACAACATCAGAAAGTTTTAGAAACTACTCAAACGCAGGTGCGAGCCTGGCTTGTGTCTAAACTTCTAATGTAGATAATTGGGAGGGGAGAGAATCAAAGAATAAACACTTACTCTAGCAAACATGATTTAGTAAGACTTCAATTTTTAAGAAGTAGGGGGCAATACCTTATTCCGATAATATCTCGAAACTCTTCCTCCATACTTCGAAGCATGTAATTATGGAAGTTATACCGTAAAGGAAGCTGATGATTCTAGAATTCCCAAAAAATAAAATAAAAAGAGAGATAAAAAAAACAAAACTTTGAAATAGAGACATAACGAACCAGAATATACACACCGTAATAAAGCCTAAACGCAAAGCCATGTAATCAGCTCGATTTATAGAACTCCAAAACTGGCGGCTGAAGCAAAGCTGCATGTTCCTATAAACTTTAAAACTAACAAAAATGTCGATTCATACAACAAAACAAAAACACAGCAGTTACTTTTTTGCCCTACTCGACACAAGAACAAGTCTATGGAAAAAATAGATTAGCTCAACTGAGCATTTGAGAATTTAAGCAGCAGTGACATGCGAAATAATGAAATTACTTGACGAATTGACAAAAAATGAAGAAAGAAGAAAGCTGAACATGACATGCAAAATAGGATCTTTTTAGTTGATATTATCATGTTTTTCTTCAAGGATGAAAGGGTGAATACCAGCCAAACAAAAACTTTGTGCCGACTCCATGGATGAGATGCATGGTGAAAAATGAAAGTCGATAGTCGTCTCAACTTTGTGGCATCCCCAACAGCCTCTGGAGCATCTAGTAGTTAAAGAATAAAAATGATTACAATAAAAGTATATAATCCCGAACTATAAATGTGTATAGTTAATATACAATAGCAAGATAGAATCGAAGTTTCAGTATCTCTATTCTGGTGCCCACATATTCGAACCTGGTAAGGTTTGAATGGCCAGAGAATTGGCTTCACTTTCCCATCTTCTCCAGCTGTAAATCTGCACAGCATATACGCTTGGAATAAATACAAAGTTCAATATCTTCTCGAAGAGAATTAATGATACAATGAAATACACCTAATATGAGTGACAACAACCTTAATCATAGTGAGGGCAACGGCAACAAAGCTGTAAGAAACATGTGTAATGCCAAGAACAAATATGAATCTATGTAGCTGCTCAAGGCTTGCGTAGGATGCAAAAGATTCATGACCCTGAGAAGAAAACAACAATGTCATGACACGGGCAGGTTAATTAAGTTAGTATCAAAATAATTATTAACAAATAACTTCAATGATATATTTCCATTTTTACAGAAAGTTAAACCAATTAGGTTGAGTATAACAAAGGAAACTTTGCATATTTCACCAGATTAATAAATTCTACCCATAAACAATCATTGAGGAAAATACCTCAGCGCAGTAATCATGCCTTCGGGCTGCCATCATCCCCTTAGAAAATGAGTTATTTGAGTACTCAATCAAAGAACGAAGGCGTTCTAATGATAGACTATCATCCTTCGAAGCACAAGGATAAAATCGAGTGCTCAAGACAGAGGATTTAATACAAATCTTCGCCACAAACACAATCCAGTGACCCATAATTAGGGACAAAAGTCCGAAAAGCATTAGCTCTGCTTAAACAATGAATCCAGTCAAGTTATAAAGAAATGCTCAAAGAAAATAACTAAAGCCCATCTCTCAAACCAAATTTCCTACCTTGCTTAATCTTTTCAAGTGCAGCAAGTAGAGATTTCCTCTTAGTCTCATCCAACCACTAAACCATAAAGCACAAACTAGTAAAAATGTGGAGAAAAACTTTCACATTTCAGATTAAAGAAATAATTTAATCAAAGACGAGCTCATTTTACCTTTCCGAACCGTTTCAGAGAAACCTGAAAGAAGAATCCAAACGCAACAATTATAGAGATGACTGTTGCGACAGCCCAGGTGGGTGTATCCCCCAACGATCGTTCTTCATATTCCATTCTTTAATCTTCAAACCCACCAAGCCTGTTTGAGCTCTTTTCTTCAGTTTATAAGGTCGAGACCCAAAAGTATCGTTCGCTGCTCAATCATAGCAGCCATTAATGGTGAAAAAGAAATAGTGGGTAAACTTGTGCCAAAACCGGTGATAATACAACGAAACAATCACAGATGTGCATGGATTTTGCACACCAGTTCGAATGATGGGTCCCCAGCTGATTCACAACATTTGTTACTTTTATCTTGCGAAGATCGGAGGGGCTGGTCTGGTTCTCTATTGCTTTGGAAACGAAGAGAGACGAACCTGCCAAAAATAATTGACAGGCCATTTGGTTCTATTATAATAATGATAACTAATGCATTGCTATTAAAATAAACTAAAGTGATTCTTTATTAACATTTTTTTTAAATTTCTTTTGCACAAATATTTTAATTAAAAATGGCCTTTCTGACCTATTCCACCTTCCAGGATTGAAAACTTACTACAGCAGTGGCACATGGTCCACATACCATAGAGAATGACGGCCAAAAGATTAAAGAAATAGGAATGTAAGCAGCAAATCGACACTTCATCTGCTACCAGTACTTGTGAAGACGACCACTGGGTCTTCATCGTTTGAGCTCTCCCGAAAGAGTATTCATGGCGTTTCAGAATGGACCTGATGAAAGCGCAGAGCTTATAAGGGAACTGGGTGGACACCATTGAAGAGATGCTCAATCAAAATCCTTCAAATGTGGCTTTCGATTTTTGAGTTCTTACTATTGGAACGCGGAGGAGGGATTTTGATAAAGGAAAAACAAAGACACGAGAGAAATACATAAATTTTTTATTAAGATAGTTGGATTTAGTTCGCTAGTGTTAGCCGAAATAAGTTAGTTTTTCTTTGACAGTTTTTCAGTTTCCAGTATTTTTAGAATATTCGATGACTCAAACTAAAAATTCTATTAACATAGTTCATGCAGGACCTTTATCAACTAGATCTTCTCCCCTTGTTGAATCTTTTCCTACCGTGAATTCATATTCTACCACTTCTTCTTCTACCAGAAATCCATCTTCAGAATCGTCTTCCTCATAGTCTTCCACAAGATCAATGATGAATGATCCAGGAAATCCTTATTGTTTACATAAATTCTAATCATCCTAGTTTAATCTTGGTTTCACACTCTCTTCATGAACAAAATTATCATACATGGAGCGGGTGCAATGATAATGTCGTTAAATGCAAAGAACAAAATTGTATTCGTTGACGGTACGATTAATTGACATTTTCCTTCTGATATTAAATTCAATAATTAGTCTCAATGCAATAGCATGGTGACATCCTAGATTCTTAGTTCAGGAAATAATGAGATAGCAAATAGTTCGTTATATTTCAATTCTACAAAAGTGGTAAGGAATGATCTTGCTAAAAGATAATAGCGAAATAATGGACATAAGTGCTTACTACACTCAGATTAAATAATGGACATAAGTGCTTACTACACTCAGATTAAATAATGATCTATCAACTTTGTAAAATGTTTCCATCTTTATCTCAAGGATTTATGATGCAATCCAAGGAGCCAATAAGAGCCCAAACATGCAAGGAACAAGACTTGGATTAAGGACAAAGAGAATGGACCAAAATATACAAGATTTTATCAATGAAGCCCAAGTTAAAGAACTATTAAATGGCAAGGCATGACCCATGGATGTGTTTGGGGTTGAGAAATGTCCAATGGAGGCCCAAGGAAGAAATAGGTTGAAGAGAAAATGAAAAAATTAAAGATGGACTGAAGCAGCCCCCGGCCCAGGCCCACAAAGCGCACCGTCATATGTACAGTGCGCGTGCCGTTAAATGAACAGTGTGTGCACCGACCAGTCAGCACTGACCCACGCGCGCCCCGCCAAATGAACAGTGCGTGCACCGACCAGTCGGCACCTACCCACGCGTGCACCGCCGATCAGATTTGACTTCCGATTGCCACCTCGGCAATCCTTTACCTAACTTTGAATTTTATGAATTCTTTTATACATTTTTGGACATATTTTATTGTTTTTATGTCCCCTCTCTTTGCCTATAAATAGAGGGCAAGTCTTCTTTGTAGAGATAGAAGATAGAACAAACAACACACAATTTAGAAGAAACACATTTAAGAGCAATTTGCATTCTCCTCTTGAGTTCTCTTTGAGGACTTGATCTTCTTCAAGTGTTTGCTTGATTAGATCGAACTTGATAGCTCTGGTTCAACCAGCAGGTGTGGTTCGGGTCAAACTCCTTTCTTTGATAGTTTCGATTCCTATCTCTTTATAGATAACGGGTCGAGCTCCTAAATCCTTTGAATCTCCAAGGCGTCCTGGTTATTATTCTACGTTGTTGTCTGGTCTCGGATCGCTAATATCCGGTGGTTCGCATCATTTGGTATCAGAGCTTGTTTGCCTTCAATTCAAAACTCTATCTTTATTATTTTTTTCTATCTATCATTATTGTTGTTGTTTTCTTATCCAAATAAATTTCCAACAAAAAAAAAAAGGTATCCTCTTGTTTTTGTGTTCTTTGAAATTTCAAGTGTCGAGATTTCATTTTGTTCAAAAAAAAAAAAAACATATCGTTCTTGTTGAATCTTCAAGTTTTGAGATTTCATTCCTTTCGAAAAAAAAAACTTTTTGTCTTATTTTGTGTTCTTCGAAATCATCAAGTATCGAGATTTCATTTCGTCTAAGTAAAAAAAAATTAGTCTTCTTGTTTGTGTGTGCTTTGAACTTGTCAAGTTTCAAAGTTTCTTTCAATTCAAAAAAAAAAAAAACTATTTGATATTCTTATCGAAATTCTTTGTCTTCAAATTTTAAAATTTCACCGAAAGAAAATTCGATTATTGTGAAGTACCTTATTTGTTTCAAGGTTTCACCTTTTGGTGATTGTTTTTTCTACACTCTTCAAACATCCAACTCATCCGAAATGTTGTATCAAAGATTGATTCTAGTAAACGCCTTCGTAGCTTGTATTTTGGTCATTCTTGAACGTTTGATTTAAAGTTTAAAAAGTTTGAAATTTTCTTGCAACATTTATTTGAATCTTGATTGAGTTCCTTTCTTTAAGGACTTAAAGAAGAGATTGAGTGGTAAAAGACAAGAGTGCAAGTATTAAGTATATGTTATAAAAGCCAAAAAAAAAAGAGAGTAAACACTTGAGTATAAAAAAAAAAGAGTTTCATTTATTTTCTTTTACGCACCATTTACTTTATCGCCTTTACTTTTCCGCACTTACTTCATCGCATCAATTATCTTTCTTCCTATTTTTACTTCTTGTTTAGTATTCGATTATATTGTTGTAATCTTTCATGTTCACTTAGTGTGATCATTTGTTTTAAAAAAAATGAGTAGAAAAGAAAAAGATATGGATCTAAAAATGTTTATGAGGTCGATGCAAGACCAATATCCGGATATTGCGCGGAGAATGGATCCAATGAAGACACCATCCTCTAATTATTCTCATGGAAGGAGAATAGATGACGAAATCAACGATGGATCATACTGACAAGGAAGATATGATGTGGTAGATCGAGAGGCACATAATCGAGGCCATATCAAGGTAAATATTCCTTATTTCTGAGGGGAAAGTGATCCCAATACTTTCTTAGATTGGAAACAAAAGGTGGATGCCATATTTGATCAACAAAACTATTCAGAAGAGAAGAAGATAAAGTTGGTCACTATGAAGTTCACGGATCATGTGAACGTTTGGTGGACACAATTATTGAAGGATCAAAGAAGATGTAGAGAACCGCCAATTAAATCTTGGGGAGACCTAAAGGATATCATGAGAGAAAGGTTTGTCTTTTCACACTATTATAGGAAACCCGAAGATGATAAAAGAAAGCCCAAAGTTGTACAATACGACTTTGAGAAGCTTTACGAGTCTTGCTTGAAGAAGAAACCAAGCACCACCGAAACATCAAGTTCTAAAGTGGTGAGTAATGAACCAAATGAAGAGAAGCAAGAAAGCAACGTCATCAAAGAGGAAAAGATGATTGAAAAGAAAGACACTGAAGAAAAGCATGAAGTTATTGAAGAAAGCCATAAAGTGGAGCAACGAATTGAAAGAGAAGAGGAAAAGTATGGAAATGAAGAACATGTCAAGTCTAGTAACGATGAATTATCACCATTGCTCAAGGAAAATAGCGATGTGGAAGTGAAGGAACCAATTGAAGGAGAAATCAAAGAGGAAGATTCGAATGAAGAAGTAGTCGAACAAACGAGAGAAAATGATCTTGGCATAGTTGAACAAACTTCGGAAGTGGAGGAAAAGTTTGATAATGGAGTAGTCGTGCAACCAAGAGAAAATGAGGGAGTAGTTGAACAACCGAGGGAAGTGGAAAAAGTCGAAGAGAGAAAAGCCAAAAGTGAGGTAATTGAAAAAGGCATAGAGGAAGAAAAGAAATTGGAGGAAGAGAAAAAGAGTGAATCTGTGATGAAGATCGAGGAAAGTGAAGAAATACCTTTGTTATACAAAGATGTTTCTATCGTTTCTAATGAACTAACCAATTCTTTTCTAGTGGAATTTATCTCTTGTGTACAGGAAAATGAAGACGGACTTCCAAAGGAGTTAGCTAAAGAATTACCTCCGATTAAAGAACGAGAACATCAAATCGATTTCATGTTGGAAGCAACGATTCCTCGCGAAATCGAGTGTCGAGCAAATTGGATGGAGTTCATTGAATCTATTCCACACACCATCCATGATAACAAAGGTAAGGACAATGTGGTCACCAATCCATTGTCAACAAGGTATGTTTTGACTTTTCAAATTGAATTATTAAGGTATGAAAACACTAGATTTTTACTTAATAATGCCTTAAATTTCGGAAAAGATATATGTACAAATTTTTATATAAAATTTTTGAGTTTTTGTGAAAAGTTTTATTGTGTCAATTTTTATCATAAAAGATTACTAGTCAAGGGAAATACATGTTTTTTCCTACACGTTATCTTTATAAATTGATATTTGGCCACTTTGAACTACATAGAACATGCAAGAATTATAAGAATAATTTGTCAAATGGATATTGGAAAGTTATGATTAAAAGTAAGCATGGGCTATATGAGTGGTTAATTTTGCTTTATGGTTTATCCAATTATTTAAAAACTCTTATGAGATTGATAAGACATGTGTTTACATTCTTTGTTAGAAAATTTGTTATTATATGTTATGATAATACTTTGGAGCTTAACAAATTAGTAAAAATTCATGTTGAGCATTTGAATTTTGTTCTCTTTATTTTAAGAGAAAATCAATTCTATGTTGTTTTAAGTGTTAGCTACGTGATAAGTTTACATATAATAAGATTGTTTATTCCAACATATCTTACACACCAATTGAAATTGTTTATGAAGTTTATAGTTCATTTCCATTATCTTTACATGCGAATGAATTTGATAATTTAGTTGGAAAGAAAAAGGTTGGAATTCATAAGCAATTGCATGCAAAGAAACGAGAAGATCCAAAGAGGCATGACTACTATTTGCAACCAGCTAAGAGAAGCTTGAGGAGAATTGTATTTGACCCTGGAGATTGGGTTTGGAGTCATCTACGAATGGAAAGCGAGCATGGTAAGGAAAATGATGTTTTTAATATTACTTAATCGTCCTTCTATGATGCAGAAGATTCGAGGACGAATCTTTTCGAAGGCGGAGACAATGATGCAATCCAAGGAGCCAATAAGAGCCCAAACATGCAAGGAACAAGACTTGGACTAAGGACAAAGAGAATAGACCAAAATATACAAGATTTAATCAATAAAGCCCAAGTTAAAGAACCATTAAATGGCAAGGCATGGCCCATGGATATGTTTGGGGTTGAGAAATGTCCAATGGAGGCCCAAGGAAGAAATGGGTTGAATAGAGAAGGGATAAAATTGAAGATGGACCGAAGTAGCCCGCGGCTCAGGCCCACAAAGCGCGCCGTCATATGTACAGTGCGTGCGCCGTTAAATGAACAGTGTGCTCACCGACCAGTTGACACCGACCCACGCGTGTGCCGCCAAATGAACAGTGTGGGCACCGACCCATGAGCGCATCGCCGACCAAATTTGACTTCCGATTGGCACCTCGGCAATCCTTCACCAAACTTTGAATTTTATGAATTCTTTTGTACATTTTTGGACATATTTTATTGTTTTTATGTCCCCTCTCTTTGCGTATAAATAGAGGGCAAGTCTTCTTTGCAGAGATACAAGATAAAACAAATAACACACAACTTGAAATTTGAGAGTGATTCTCTTCTTGAGTTCTCTTTGAGGACTTGATCTTCTTCAAGTGTTTGCTTGAAAAGATTGAACTTGATAGCTTTGGTTCAACCAACAGGTGTGGTTCGGGTCAAGCTCCTTTCTTTGATAGTTTCAGTTCCTACCTCTTTATAGGTAACGGGTCGAACTCCTAATCCTTTAAATCATGAAGGCATCCTGGTTATTATTCCGCATTGTTGTCGGGTCTCAGATCGCTAATATCCGTGGGTCGCATCAATTTATGGATATAAGTGCTTACTACACTCGGATTAATTTTTTTTGGGATAAACTGCAAGAATTCAAGTCAATTCCCAACTGTACATGTGGAGGTATGAAACATCTAATTACTTATCAACTACAGGAATATGTGATGCAATTTTTAATGGGATTGAATGATTTATATTCTCAAATAAGAGCACAACTATTGATGATGGAGCCACTACCTATAGTTGGAAAAATGTTTACTTTAGTGATTCAAGAAGAAAGACAGAGTGGAGGGTGGAGCTCATGTTTCTCATGATCAAGTAGCTCCTATAATCTTTAATTCTTATGCACATCTAGTACCATTCAACAACAATAAGAAATATCATTCATACTATACTAACTGCAAAATGTTGGATCATACTATAGAGAAATGCTATAAATTGCATGGTTATCCACCTGGTTATAAAATCAGATCTACACAAGGAGGTAAAGTTGTAGTGAATTTGTAACGCCCTGTTTTCCTTAACTTCTTTTTTTTTAAAAAAACATGTTATAAAATGAGTTTGACACATGTTATCGAAATTATAATATAGCAGAAGATTTTTCTTTCAACATAAATATAAATGGACCATTCTTTCTTTCTTCATAATTATTAAAACATGTCTTTCCAATTTTCATCATAAAATACAAAAGTGTACAAACTTGAGCCATAACCCACCAGTCAAGTTGCCAAACAACACAAATGCTCAACACAGCTATGCTCCACAACTCCAGCCTCCCTATCGTTGTTAATCACATCTTGGCTAAGGTCCTCACCTACATCATAAAATTTATCTATGAAACTAATGTTCAGTAAGCGATAAAACAGATTATTAACAATGAGATGCCCATGATAAGTAATTTCATAAAAACATGCATTGTTCGTTCAGTTTTCCTTTTCAGTTACAGAATAGTCTATTGGAGGTCAACAGTTCAAGGGAATAGATACATCATCTAGTCCTCCTTATGCGGACCATCACTCAACCCCACCCCACAACATGTCTATTTACGGTTATTCCGTCCATTTTACATTTATCAATCATAAACATATGTATAAAATTATTCTTGCATACTTTCTTGAAAATCATGATGTATGAAATATGCATGTGAACATAATAATGCATAACCTTTTTAACATATTCATGCATCGCATTTCATTATCTATTATAGTATGTCAACAATAATCAACCACATTTTAATCATTCCAAAGATCAATACTAACATCATATATCTCCTAATATATCTATCATGTAATAGCATATAAGTTATCAAATTATATCATAATAATATCCTTATATATCATAATGAATCAAATAATATCATAATTATCAATACATTCCTAACATCTTGTGATGTAGGCCAAAAGGGTCAAAGACATGTAATATCTCTTACCCTAAGTCATTAACACAATAGCCTACAACTTACTCAATTATCTCCTTGACTTAAAACACCTAAAACATAATAAACTCAGAGTTAGTATTTATTTATGTATTTGTTCCTTCAAATGTGCATAACCCTTAACACATTTAACCAACCCTTAGTTCTAAATCCAAACTTAAGCAACTTGGTATATAATAACATAACCTTTAAGCTTAAATCACTTTTCATGCATGTTTAAATAAAACATCTCAAAAACTAAATCCTTTATGCATCAATTCCAATTTTATCTTCACAGTTTTCATCTAACTTTAAACATTCATAACTTATGTTATACTTAACCAAATTAATCAATTCCAAAACCCATATCTTCCTTGAGATGTCAAAAATAGCATACTAAAATGGTTTTGCATTACAACCTCATCAAGAGAACCAATAAGTTCCAAATAGTATACCTAGTCAGTTTTGACCAATTTCATCTTTTTCATTCTTTTCAGCTTACAAACTTACTCAAACTCATAATGTTCTTTAAAATCATAAAGAAAACCCTTATTACCTTCAAAGAGTTGAGATATAGACAATTTCCTTGAGAGCTTCATGGTCCTCAATGGTTTCCTCACACTTTTGAAGTTTTGAAATTCTTTTCTTAATAAAAGTTTTCCTCTTGCCTCTTTACTTCCTCTAGACACATATCAGACATCAATATGCTGAGTCATCACTTTATTTCCCATTAAAAATGACATGAAATCTTATTTCAAGTGACTTTTCATATTTCTGATCTACCACTCATTAACTCAGATCGACCGCTCTCTTATATTTCAAAGGAATTTTACATTGAATATTTTATCGCAGACGTTCCTCCTTCCGCTATGGACAGGAAATCCATTTTACACTATCTCGGTCAACCGCAACCTTTTTCCTGGTCGACCATACATCTACATGTGGCTTAAGTATTATGATTTGTCTTTGATCTAGTTGACCGCATATCCAGCTCTGGTTGACTGCAAAACTACCCAAGACCAACATATTCCTCACTACCTTTGGACTGGTCGACCACATTCTTAGCACTAGTCGACCATGATTCAACCCGAGGGTAATTTCAATGAATCCTTAAGTAGCAAACTTCAAATCCTACTTTATTATCAATTAATTCATAACAATACTCAACCTTCACGATTACAACTCAACCAAATAAACATGCAATCATTGAACATTCTCATGGTACAATTTTCTAATTAATATGATAAAATTTTGGGTGTTACAAAATCAAACTAGTAATGAAACTACCAATAATAATACCTCAGCAGATTCAACATCGACTGATGGATTAACAACAATTCAATGTCAACATCTTATTGCTCTCTTAATTTCTCAACTCCAGCAGAGTTCTTCTTCATTCAGTAATGACTCAGAATGTTGTCCTTCAACTTCAAATTTTATTGGTACCTTTTTATTTCTTGCTCAAATTTCAGTCAATCTATTCCTAGTAATTACTCATCTGCTAAATGGGTCATAGATATAGGACCAACTCATCTTATTTGCTCTATCATAGATAATTTCACGCACTCATATTTTGTTTCATATTAGTTTGTTACCCTTCTCAATAATTCTATGATTCCTATCAAAAGAATAGGATAGTTCAGCTTACCCCTAAAATTTGTCTTACAAATGTTGTATATATTCCAGCCTTTTGATTCAATCTACTTACTTTTAGTGCATTAAGTTCCTCTTTACATTGTTCAAATCTTTTTCAATCAAAAAATTGTTATATCCAGGACCTTACCTTGGGCCAAATGATTGGGATGGGTGAAAGACAAGGCAACCTATATGTTCTACACAAAAATATTCCAAAACGTCTTTAGCCTCTCAAAGATCATTCTTCATTTGATGTTCCAACACATTCTTCTTCTGATATCTTTAGATGGAACATGTCTAGTCATTCCAATTCTACCTTTTCTTTGTGGCATTATAGACTTGGTCATCTGTCTGATGCAATAATCCAATCTATTAAAGACAACATGAAATTTTTTTTTGCTAGAAGTAATGTAAATATTCCATGTTTAATCTGTCCTATGGCAAAACAAAGAAAATTACCATTCATTTCATATAATACATTGTCAAAATCAGCCTTTACACTAATCAATTGTGATGTATGGGGTCCATTTTCTATGATGACTCATGATCGCTTCAAGTCTTTTCTTACTATTGTTGATGACTGCTCAAGAGCCACATGGGTATATATTTTGAAAAAAAATCTAAAGTTTCTTCTATAATTCCAAAATTTATACTCATAATTGAAACTCAATTTCATATCACAATCAAAGAAATTCGGTCCGGCAATACTTTAGAATTTTCACTCATTGATTTTTACAGTAGTCAAGGAATTATTCATTATAGATTTTGTGTCGAAACACCTCAACAAAATTAAGTAGTAGAAAGGAAACATCAACATATTTTGAATGTTGCTAGAGTTTTTCTTTTTCAATCCAATCTTCCTTTAAAATTCTAAAGGGAATGTAGATTAACTGCAGTATACTTGATTAAGAGGTTACCCTAACCAAATTTGTCAAATAAATCTCCTTTCAAAAAATTGTAACATGAACTTCCATCATATGATCATTTAAAAGCTTTTGCGTGCCTTTGTTTTGTATCCACATTGTCGAATGGTCAAGATAAGTTTACACCTAGAGCTCGTGCTTCAATGTTTTTTTGGGATGTCCTATAGGTTATAATGGATATAAGACTCTTGACATTGAAACCAACAAAATTGTCATTTCTAGAAATGTTGTTTTTCATGAGAAAGTTTTTCCTTTTGCCATTGATTCCAAAACTTCAAACTATGTTTCATCCATTTTTTCTACATCTTCATATTCCTTGCATGATAATCATTCCTTATCATCATTAAATGATGAAAACTTATCTTCTGGAAATCCAACTTGTTCTTCCAGGCTTATTACGTAATACCCTAACTTTTTATATCGGAATTTAATGAGGGTAATTGGAAAGTAATTGGGGATATTGTGATTTATTGGATAATTATCGGGGCATTACCAAGAACGTATTCGTAGGATTATAAACTAAGGACTTTATTGAATAAATTGGAATTAAAATAGATGTTAATTCAATGAATTAAATTATTGTGTTGGGGTAAATTATTTAGAGGGAATAATTTAAAAAAGGGAAGAACTAAGAAAAGAGGAGTGAGATTAATTGGATTTATTTTAAATTAAAAGAAGAATTAGTGAAAGATTAAATTAGAAGGGGATTTGAAATTCAGTGGATTAAATTAAAAGAAGGAGTTAAGAAAGGATGATGAGTGAACCAGTTCACTCTGTGAACCTGTTAGATTTGGAGGAAATAGAATGGCCTTCGGCCATTCTGTCGAGAGGGAATCAGAAAGAGAGAGCAGGGAGAGAGAGACAGAGAGAGAGAGCAGGGAGAGAAAGGAGATCACGAGCAAGGGAGAGGTGAGCGTGACGGTGAGCTCGGGTGGTGGAACGTGACGCTGTTCGTCGTCCAATGGTGGGTGAGCAGCTGGCGTCGGGCAATTTCTGATTGCGGCTCGTGGGTCTGAACGGCGAATCATCGGGTCATGGGGCGGAGGAGCAGGGACGGTGAGGTCGCTTCCGGCGTGATGCATGGTGATGGTAAGGATGGCGATTGGTAGGGCACAGATTGGCGGTGGTGTGCGCTGATTTTCGGCGTTGGATTGGATCGGGTTGGGCTGCGATTGGGTGCTCCGACCTGGCTGCGTCTGGAACCCAGTCTGTCCGGTTTGTGCGAATTTTTGTCTGCTATGCAGAATACCCCATCATTCTTTCCAGTCTTGAATCGTACACCACGTGAGGGGGCAGCCTCTGAAAAGCTGGACTGAATTTGTGGGCATGCTGTCGGTGGCTGGAGAATTATTAGCATTTTGAAGAATAAAAGTGTAACACCTCGACTTTTTTTTTAAAGTTGGACAATTATCGGGGGTATTACCAAAGACGTAATCGCCATTTATCATCAAGCGACATTTGAAATAAATCGAGAATTGACATTGGGTTGAAAATAATTTAATTAAATCATTCATTTAATTAAATTATTAAAGAGGAAATTATTGGATGATAATTAGTATTAATTAAAGGGAGTATTATATTGAATAATTAAATGGAATTATAATTTAAAAGGGAGACATATGGATTTAACCAGTCTGGTTCAGCTCGATTCGGAACAAATTATGTGGTTTGGTTTTAGTTAAATTAAGAAAAATAAAATAGGATTTATTGTTTTGGTTGGCATTACAATATTAGAGAGTGATTAATTGGAGATTAATTAGAATTAAATGAAGATTAATTAGATATTAAGTGGAATATTTGATTTAAGGAAATTAGTGAAGCAGAACCGGTTTAGCGAACCGGTTCACGCGGGTTCTGTTGTGTGGTCGCCGGTCTGGTCTGGACATCAAAGGAAGAAGTAGAAATTAGGTTATGGTGTTGGTTTTCTGAAGTGAGAAATCGGGATAAGAGAAAGAGAGATAGAGAGAGAGAGCCGAATGAGGCGAGAGATCGGCAGGGAGAGGGAGACGCGATCTGGTGAAATGGAGATGAGAACATGAGGGGGGCTCGAGAGCGCGGCTGTCGATGTCGGGGGCTAGGGCTCTCGCCTAACCACGGTGCAGGTTTGGCGCGGAGGAATGCCGAGTTGCGGGACGAAGACCGAACTCCCACGGGCTGCGATTTTGTAGCACCAAACCGAGGGGCTGGTGAACGTGGGATGAATTACCAAAGTGGCAGGGTGGAGAGTTGTGAACTAAAAGGGAGAGGATGAAGCTGGACCTCTCTGTTCCCAGGTTTTGTGGGCTGCAATCTCGGGTGCCCTGTTGGTGGGATTTCCATTCTTTGCTTATTTTGGGTTATAGTAGTTTGTTATGGGATTTTGGAGTACTGAAGCATAACGATCTCTGTTGAGTGTGTATTGGAAGTACAATTGATGGGTTTTATACTCTGTGTATTGTTGTGAGTGTTATGCTCAGTTTATTATTGGATTTCAAACATGTTAGATAGGAACTCTGAATATTGATATACATGGAAATGCTACGCAGTTTGGATTGTGTTATGTGAACTTCATGTGATGAATGGATTGTAGAGAATGATAGAAATATGGGTGTGATACATTGTTGTGGTCTGTTTTGATATGCTTTGTTAGTTGATAATCTGAAGCATATTATTGGACGTATGAAAATGATAAATTGTTGTTCTGAACCAATTTGTTTGGTGATACAATTTAATATATGTCGGAAGGGCTCTATTGTTGGATTAAGGGTCGATGAACTCTCTGTAATGGATAATATGTGATTTTAACAACAGATTATTCAATAATTGTGAAGGTATTGAAAAGAGAAGAATGACAACAATTAAGTGAGAGGACGCGATAAAGTCTTGAGGTAAGGAATTGGGTGTGTCGTGGCCATGTGCAAGCCCTACACCACAAGTAGTGTGTGTGAGTGTGTTAATTTAGATGTCCATTTCCTGAATTCATTGATGTGTTAATCTCTGTAAAGATCTCCTCTGCTTAGTGTTTGAAATCTTGAATTTTTCCTACAAATCTACTTACTGTAATTGCATTATTTTATTAAAGATAAATGACGTGAAGAGTTTGAGAATGATGGATTATAAGTATGGTAGTAGTGAATGATGAATCAATGAGTATGAATGAATTATGAGTTTCCATTCAAATGATTTAGTTTCATACAATACATTATTTTACTTTGCTGTAACTGTCTCTAGCTTCATTGTAGTTCCTTTAATTCATACTCTTACTTCATATTAATGTTTTATATGATAGACTTAGATTATATGTGTTGATAACTCTTGGTTCTGGTTAGGAGATATAGACATCTCATTTTCTTAGCGTCAAATGATCTTGCACGTTCTTGTTATATCAATTGTCGAATATGTCTTTAACTGTCATTTAGAGTTCCCTAAATGGTTTACTTAGCATGTTAGAGATAGCTAAATTTTGAATATACTTTCAGCATGTTTAGTCAATAACTGTTATATAATTCACTCGTAACTCGTCTTTCTATACTCTGAAAAATAGAACATGTTGCCTATATATTTGCTGTTGTATAAACTCGTTGTATATGTCATGTAATTAAATCGTCAAGTTGGACTTTCATCTTGTTATTTCTCAATTGTTGAGCATGCCTGTTAAGTAGTTAAGTATCCAGCATGTTTCAATTCGCTATTAAACACATGTTTCGTCTAATCAATATTTCACATGCCTAATTGTTGTTGAAAGCATGATTAATGAGTTAGATAATTTATATTTTTGAATACTAGGATTTAATTTTCTATAGTTCATCTCCTTGATGTGAGTTATACAAATCAAGCATGTTCTTGTTAATTTAAATTGTCACTATCTCCCTCGCATGTTTAATTGTAGTTGTTCATTATAAATGCTGCTATTGTAGTTCGTTGTTTTAATTTCCTTTCATTTAATTCTATTAGCTGTTCATTACCGTTGCTTTTATTTCATCGTATCAGTATGTCTCACGCATCATATTAATAGAAACAAGTAGGGAGTGCCCTCGGTGTGGTACTCACATGCATGAGTGAGGAAAATGAAATGAACGAATGCAATGAACGAATGATGATGATGATAATGATGGGAAGTTGGGGGGCAGATGGGTAGTTCGAATCTAGCCCATATAGGGTTAGAACAATGAACTAAAGAGAGACATGATTATATTGCATATTCCCTTTCCTTACTAAGCCTTTTGGGCTTACAGTTTACTTGTGGTGTAGGTACACGTGTATGACGAGAAGAACAATGAACAAAATACAAAGTAGTCGATGAAAGATTTACACGGGCTGAGCTTGTGGCTGGTCGGCTAAAGACGAGTAAAGTAATTTGTAAAATATAACGATTTACTTAGCATGTTTTAATTAGTATATTTTCACTTCTGCTATATTTTAATAAATGATTTTCATAACGAATGTAATGAATGGATTTTGACGCTCGGTTTTAGCACTTTGATTATGAAGGATTTTAATTGTCTTACAAAATCTTTAAATTTCGTGTATTTTAAAAGGTTATGAAAAATTGGATTGTCACAAAAAGATAGGGAGTTGATGAGGAGGGGGGGGATATTGTGTTCTGTCGTTTCTCTCCTAGAAGCCGATTGGGGAGAGCATATACTCTCTGCTATCAAATTGTGGCAGAGAATATTCTCTCTATGTCCTGCGAAGCTAATGGTCCGGTGGCGATGGAGTGATTTCAGGGTTGATCAATGCAGCTCTCGGGAGTGATTCAGGTAACGAAATCCTGCTCTAACTGTTATTAGTCTGCTATTACGTTGAGATGGATGTTCTGGATGGATTTTTGGAGGTTGAATGTGTGATTTATGCCTTGATGGTGTTGGATTACCTTAGTTAGTTGAGTTATTTAGTTATGGATTCTAAATGAGGTATTTGATGGAATAATTTGTTGGGATTGTATGCTCTGAATGGATTTCGAATGGTGAAGTTATGAATGATGCCTTAATTAGTGTTGTTTCGTTATCTGTGGGATGATTTATTGGGAAGCAATAATCTGTTGGTTAATAAAATGATATTGGTGGCTTGTGGAGATATGTAGGGAATTGTTATTCAAGCTAATTGGATTAGAGCATCTTGGCACGACATTGATAAGAGATTTAATATCATACTCGTTTCAGATACGTCATTTGGATTGATATATTCTGGATATTTGGAATTAGGTCATCGAATGTTCGCTTGGTAGATAAATGTAGTTTTGTGACTTGATTTAGATATTGTTATTGAGATTAATTTATTGGGCAATGTTATATTCCGTTTAGGTGTTGGAGAAGTACTTAGAATTTGTACAAGTTAGAATATGATTCATTGATAAGTTATAATGTTTTAATTGTGAAGGTATCGAAAAGACAAAGAAGGATAACGATTAGGTGCTAAACACGATAAAGAATTGAGGTAAGAATTTGGGTGTGTCTTAGCCATTTGGAGGCCCTACCCACAAGTAGTATGCGTGAGTGGTGTAGATTTCCTTTGTTTGTTAGTTTCCTACAATTATATATATACTGCTGTTAATTTCCTGCAAATACTTCCTCTACTGCAAATGTGATTTCTGCAACTGATAGTGATGATTGTGATGAATGCTGAATGCGTGAATGATAAATGGTTATGTGAAGTCCGGAAATGAGCTAAGAGTTCTATTCTGTTCCTGGATGTTTACTTGCTGTTTAGTTATTAACTATAAGCTGTTATTTCCTTCATTATTGTTCTGCTGTCATTTGTTCGTTTTACTTCCTTAATCTAGCATGCTTAATAAATGATAATTATAACAACAGCCCTTACTCTGAACTTGTATCAATACTTGTGATATATTATTATAAGTTGATCATGTTTAATTGTTAATTAACTAGAATCCTAAGCATGATAATCAATTGAGCATATTAACTAATTTAGCTAATTTAGGCATGTAAACAATTTGATTAAGCTAAGCATGTGAACTAATGTCTAATTAACCAAGTAACGATAATTAATTTGAGTATCCTTAAGTGTAATCATTTTTTGAGCATGTTAAATTAATTAGAGTAATTAACTAGACTTGAGCATGTTAATTATCCTTGACCTTTAAGCATACTAGTTGTAACATAACTAATATTAGCATGTTAATCTGAGTATATTTAATGAGCATGATTAATTAATTAGCATGTTTAATTACTTAACGAAAATAATTTTAGCATGTTAACTAACTAAGTTATGCCACGTTTAATTAACTACATAACTATAACCAACCCGAGTAACCAAGTAATCTATTAATCAGGGTAGTGTTGAATTTCCTTTGTTAATATTCTGTATATTATCCTTTTTACTGTAATTTCAATTACTATAACTTCCACAATTGATGCTTTACTTTATTAGAAAATTAATGGAGATGTTTTACTTCATTAGAAAAGAATGGAGAAGATGAAAGAGGAATGAACTTTATTGACTATGTGAAGAAATGTCTTTATCTTTCCTTTGTTATTGTCTTCTTGGTGTTGCTATAATATTGCTTATAATTACTTGTACTTAGCATGTTATCATCTACTAAACAGCATGATTAGTAACTAGGATAAAAGCATGTAATCATCTGGAACATGTAATTAACTAGGATAATAAATCAGACTATTAATTGTAGTATGTTTAACTAATTAGCATAAAAGCATGCTTAATCAATTAAAATAAGAATTACGAAATTATGAGCACGTTTCTTGTTTTCAGTTATTTATTGTCTAAAGTATGCCTCCATTCAAATTATTAATTGTGAACATATAAGTTTAATCTTACTAAGTGTCTGAGCATGTTTAGTTGTGTTTAGTTTAACGAGCATGTTTAGTTAATTGTAATTCATCGCATGTTTGCTTTATCGTCTCTTATTGTTCATTCGTCGTTTTTAATTCGATATCATAATTGTTCCATGTTATGCAATTTCAATTATATTTGTTGTGCGCTTTCAATTATTGTTATTCATTCTATGCACATTTCAATTTTAGTTGCTTTCATTTCAATGTGATGCTCATTACTTTTCTTATATGCGCAATTTAATTACGGTTAATGTTGTGATATACTACGTCATGCATCATATTAGGATGAGAATGTATCGTCATGCATCATGCTAATAGAAAACCAATTGGGGGTGCCACCTTAGGGTGGTACTCACATGCATGATGAAAGGAAAATGAATGAACGGAATGAACGATGATGAATGATGGGGAGTTGGGGGGCGGATGGGTAGTTCGGATCTAGCCTGACACTGGACTACGCCCCTTTATTTTGTTAGGAAAGGGACCAGTTGCACATAGGAGGTTAGAAGCCGACCAAGACTATACCATCACACATGGGTTCCTCCAATTTCTCACTCGACGTACGAGTAAAGAATGAATGAAAGAATGAACATAATGAAAGGATTGGTTTGGGTGGCCACTATTCCAAAAAAAAAAAGAACTAAAGAGAGTCATAAGCATAATTGCATTAAACCCTTTTCCTTATTAAGCATTTGGGCTTATAGTTTACTTGTGGTGTAGGTACAAACGACGAACAGATAATAAAGCAAGGATGAAGAATTTGCACGGGTGAGATTTTGGGCTGGCCAGGCTAAAGAAGAGTAAAAGAGAAAAACAGTTGTAATTAATTTGTATTTAGTTATTTAGTTCCTTTCATGAAGTTTCTTTTACTAAATTATATACGCTTCCTCTATGTTTTAAATAAACGAGTTTTATTTACACTTTTGCCATGATTTGCTAAACCCGCTATGTTTTCATAAAAGATTTTACAACGCTTCCGCAATGATTTTATAACGGTTTTCGTAGCGTGTAGAACGAAAAGAGTTTTAACGGTCCGGTTTGACACTCTGATATTGTTTTAAAAAGAGTTTTATAAAAGTTTTAAATTTTACGCGTTTTTAAGAAATTACGAAAAACCGGGTTGTTACAGATTAAACCTCCTTCTTACTTGAATGATTATCATTGTTACTTAGTCAATATTGAAAATTCTTCTTATCATTCTAGTTCCAAATCAAAGTATCCTATATTTAATTTTCTATCATATCATCGCTTGTCACCTTTCTTCTGAACCTATACTCTTGCCATCATATCTTATATGGAACATAAAATTTTAAACATGCTGAGAAAATTTTTAAATGGCAAGATACAATCCAAGCTGAGTTGAAAGCTCTTGAGAGTAATTCTACTTGGTCTATAACCAATCTTCTAGTTGGAAAACATTTGTTTGGTTACAAGTGGATCTATAAAATCAAATACAATGAAGATGGTTCTATTGAGTGCTACAAGTGTAACGCCCCTTTTTATAAACCTTAATTTTCTTGGCAAATTCTTGTAATATATCTTTTTTTGAAATTTGCAAGACATAATTAAAACTTGACTTAAATACCATTTGAGATAAAACCATACTTTGTAAAGTCCTTGCAACGGAAAACATTTCATTTAAACTAAAATGTAACTTTTGTCAAAACCCAAATCCAAAAGTCCCTTACAATATATAAGTAAAATCCTCTACTTGACATAAAGAACCCAAATTCATAATAGTTTTTGACATAAGTCATCACAAAAGTTGGCTGACACTCTCAACCGTAAACCATGAAAAAGTCCAACAATTGCCAAGTCTTCTTCATGGGTAAGCTTCCTCAACCTATACATCATTCGAGGCAAACCCTATTGTTTCTTCCTCACTTACAATGCCATGGTCATCTATAAATCTAAGACTTAGCAAGTAATGCATGTGACTATAAACATGACATGTCGTGACATTAATTTTTCTTTCTATTCTTTCTCTCTATTATTTCTCTTTTCTTTCTTTTTTTATCTTTCTTTCTTCGGGTATGAGTAGGCACGAATATGGACACACACCACAACCCTACTCTCTATGGGAGGTCTCCTCTCTAGGGGAGGTCTCCTCTTTGTGGGAGACAAACATCCTCTCTATGGGAGTCCTCCATTAACTGCTATGCAATTTAATGCACAGTGACCTAGCAACCCCTTGTGTCAGTCAGCTGTAACCTCATCGTAGCAAGCTAACGAGCTAATGCATTATTGGTCCTCTCTTTTGGGACATCCTGTCCTCCTTACCTATTTATGTACATTTTATCCTATTTTATCTTTCTTAAATGCAGACTCGTGCATGAACACTCCATTATAATGCAACATAAATATGTCCCCATCGTCAGCAGTATAGATCTTCAATATGCCATCACAATGCAGAATAAACATGTCCTCAACGTATGCAATAATTAAGACATCAACAATAACAAATCCTCAACCTACGCAATATTTAAAAACAACATCAAATCCTCAAGGACAGAACATCACCCATCAACTATAAACTAAACCTCAACCTCATGAAAATTAGCGAACAAAATAGAACATCAGTCAATATTTAACCATGAACCGAACCCAACTTCATGCTACTATAAATCCTATAACAAAACATCATATATCATAGCTAATAGGACAAAACCAACAAAGGAGTTACTTCACCGTTCATCAAACATAAAATATTCTCAACACACTAACAACATATACTCGGACATTGAACATAAAATAGCATACCATCGGCAGACAGTAAACAAAAACTACAAATTCTCAAGCCATCAGAAAATATTGAGCATAAAATAAATACAACCAATAGAGTACAAATCCTCGAGAGTTATCATCAAGAACACTAAAACGGAACCCAAAACAGTAGCGACAAATCGAACTCCCTAATGCCTTGCATTGTAGGCCGTGAGGCCCCCCCAAAAACAAGCACTACTTACCTTTAAATGTCGTTGAAGGAGATCTCTCAATCAGCTCGCCTCTCTTTCTCATCCAAAATGCCCAGTTCTCTTCAAATATTCATAGACGAAGTTACCATAGCCGCCCGCAGTGAAAACCAATCTTCTTCCTAAAATTTTTGTCTTTTATATCCTTTGTTAGGGCGTCGTGAATTTGCATTTTGCAGAAGCATTGGCTTCCGAGGACAGGTACGTTTCTGTGATTTTCCCCATGGTTTAGCGAGCGCTTAAGCCAAATGACAACGTTTAGCTCGTCCTGTAATACCCCAAAATTTATCGGGCTCAACTATTGAAAATATAATGGAATAAATTAAATTAGACGTGTAATTATTATCGACAATAATTAAAAATAAACCGAGCGTACAAATTAGGTCGATTAATGTATGATAAGTATAGTATATCATAAATGAATAAAAGATAAATACAATAAATAGTTAAATTTAGATTAAAAATATAAAAAGAAAATTGAATAAATATTATAAATAAGAAAATTACTATTGTATCTAACTATTACCAAGTGGATGCATCTCAAGCATCCATTCACTATTGTACCTAACTATTACCAAGTGGATGCATCTTAACCATCCATTTACTATTGTACAACCATTCATTTACTATTGTACAACCATCCATTTACTATTGCACCTAACTATTACCAAGTGGATGCATCTCAACCATCTATTTACTATTGCACCTAACTATTACCAATGGATGCATCTCAACCATCCATCAATTTCCATTCATGCCTATAAATAGGTTCCAAATCTTCATCCAATCCACACCAATTTGAAGAGAAGAGTTAGAGAAAAAATGAGGGAGTGTTGAAAAGGAGAAAGGGTGAAGAAATAGTGAAATTTTGTGGGAATTTCGGAGTAATATAGTTCAGGGGTAGATTTGTCACTTTGGTCATAAGTGGAGTTTTCGAAAGAAGGAAATTACGCGGTCGGTCTAGAAACTTCGGTAACAATTCCCAACCCTCCTTAAGTTAGTTATTTGTTAGTTATATTATTGCCATATTATTTTAGAAATATTGAATTAAATATATTACCGTTATTATCGCCAAAATTATATTGAAATGTTTAGTTCAATATATTACTGTTATTATCGCCAAAATTATATTGAAATGTTTAGTTCACTATATTACCATTATTATCGCCAAAAAGTATAGTGAAATGTTAAATTCAATATACCGTTATTATCACCAAAAGTGTATTGAAATGTTAAATTCAATATATTAGCGTTATTATCACCAAAATAAATTAGGAATGATCAATTAAAATATAATAGTGTTATTATCACCATGTTGCTTAGAAATAAAAATATACTGTTATTATCACAAATAATATTAGTGATATAATTGTACTGTGCAAATAAGTTCTGTCTAAGGAAATTGGTATTTAAGAGGATCCGTTGTGACCCACCAATGTGTCCTGGGAATTTATTTGGAACGAATATTCTGTCTAAGGAGACTGGTTCTAAGTGATCTGTCAAGAACCGCCAATCTTTCCTGGGAATATTCTGATCGGTACTATCCACGATTTATGAAATAAACAAATTAATATATAATGGATTCTAATTAATAAATGTTATTGTGAAGGTATTAACGAGGAAAAAGGTAACGATCTAAACACGCTAAGGAATCCAGGTAAGTTGATACTTACTGTGCTTTGGTCTTCGGACCCTACACCACAAGAATTAGGAGTTGTATGCTGATTGTTATTGCTTTTATAGAATATTTAGGTGGTTTACAGTTTTGCCATAAATTGAGCATGTTTCGTATATTGTGTTATTATTTGATGGATGTTTACTAGATTTAGGTTCTTTTAATGATATGTTTTATAGATGAACATGTTTAAGATTATAATAGGACTGTATGAACATCATGCATCATGGTTTTTTTAAATGATATGAAAATGGATTTTTATGAATGGATTTGAAAAGAGAATGAAAATGAATAATGGTAAAAGTTAACGTAAATAAAGAGTGAGCCCGAGGTTCTCTCCGGGGCACTCGATAAAGTAAAGGATGAGCCCGAGGTTCTTTCCGGGGCATTCTGGTATTAATGTCTAGAATGAGTCCGAGGTTCTTTCCCGAGCATTCTGAGACTAAGGCCTAGAGTAAGCCCGAGGTTCTTTCCGGGGTACTTTGGGACCAATGCTATAAAGTTCAGGGTAAGCCCGAGGGTCTTGCCGGGGTATTCTGGATAGAAAAGAAAAGTGAAATATGGAAAAAGAAAAGAAATGGGAAAGAAATGAAAATAGAAAACGAAAAATGATTTTAAAATGCATTGCATGTTTATTTTATTTTCTATCACTTACTGAGCAATAGGCTCATTAGTTAAGTCTTGTTGGTGTAGGTGATACAAGTGTTGATGTACCAGCAGAGGAGGAGATATTTCAGGAGGATCCCTTGGGTTATCAGTCGGGTTCGACCTGATTGGTTATGGCTCACAATATAATGAGTAATTTAAATAAATGTTTTGTAATCTTAAACTTTTATTGGAAGACATGAAATATGTTTTAATATCTATTTCCGCTTGAATAACTCTGATTTATATTGTTAAAAAAAAAATATTAAGAGAAATAAAACGGGTCGTCACACGTCCGCCCATTTTTCATTAGTCGAACTATGTTGTTCGACTCTCGCGATCGCGTTTTTCCCCCACATGGAATGAATCCAAGCTGCGGGAGCATCTTTCCCCCGTCATCCAATGGTCCGCGTTTGCCATGCTCTTCCATCCGACGGCTAGGCTTCCTCCCGCCATGGAATCTTTCCGTGCCGTGAGATTATCTTTCACGTCATCCAACTGTTAGCGTCTCATCTCGCTTCTCCATTCAATAGCTAGTGTTTTCCTTCACCCAATCCAAACATTTCCACAATTGCTACCCTTTCCATGGTCACCATCCAATGACCCAAGATCCATTCGCCCTTCCATCCTACGGTGTCCATCTCCCTTCTCTTTCCAAACTCTGTCATGACCCTTTATTTTTTCTTTTCCCACAGTAACAACCACTAAATGAATTTTTCTCCTCCCTTTCCCAACCAATTCCTGCACTGACTCTAGTAGCCCACACACACACACACACACACACACACACACACACACACACACACACACACACACACNCACACACACACACACACACACACACACACACACACACACACACACACCTTCCCCTATAAATGCTTGCCATTTTGTCACAAAATCTCTTTTTTTTTTTTCACACACACACACACACCTTCCCCTATAAATGCTTGCCATTTTGTCACAAAATCTCTTTTTTTTTTTTTTCACACACACACCTTCCCCTATAAATGCTTGCCATTTTGTCACAAAATCTCTTTTTTTTCAAAATTCACTAATTACTTCATCAATCCACAACATTATTCTAGCAATGTTCCTATCTAACAAAATTCATTTTCAACAATAATGTTACATGCTATAATTCCAACTATCACTTTAATTTACTAGACTTGAGCTTTCACAAAAAAAAAAAATCCATCATTCATTAACATAATGCATCACACTATTAACAACAATGCAAGTAAATGCTCCATACGTAAAATTTAGCATACACACATATAACAAATTTCTGGTCAGTACAACAAAGCTCGGCTAGTTGCCAAAGGATTCACACAAACAGAAGGTGTTGATTATTTTGATATTTTCTCTCCTGTTGCAAATCTAATTACTGTCAAACTATTATTAGCTTTAGCATCTATTAATAGATAACATTTAACACAATTACATGTTAACAATATCTTCCTACATGATGATTTACATGAAGAAGTTTGTATGTCTTTACCTCCTGGATATTAACTCACCAAAACATAGGGATGATCATTCAAATTTGGTGTGCAAATTACATAAATCATTATATTGTTTAAAACAAGCTTCACTGCAATGGTTCTCCAAGTTTTCTACTGAATTGATTACAAATGGTTTTAACCAATCTGCCTCTAATAGTTCGCTATTCATCAGATTTCAATGGAGTTCCTTCATTGCCATTCTTGTTTATGTTGATGACATAATAATGATAGACAATTCTACAAATGAGATGACACAACTCAAAGATTTTATGAACAGCAAATTCAATTTAAAAGATCTAAGCAATCTTCATTATTTATTAAGTCTTGAAATTGCACGAAGTAGTAAAGGCATCTCTCTTAATTAGAGACACACTACAATTGTTGGAAGATACTAGATACCATGGTTCCAAACCAACTTCTACACCTATGGATGTTAATTGTAAGCTATCACTTAGCAGTGGTACACTTTTAGAAGATCCTTCTATCTTTAGAAAGCTTATTGGTATACTTTTGTCACGACTTGATCTCCACTTCCCTTGGGAACTGTGCCATAAATTGGATTCTCCCCACGAAGAACGATCACACAACACACAACTCACAACTCAGAGTGGAAACTCACCAATCACACACATAAGCGCTCGCGCAATTGAGCCACATCAAAATAAAATCCAGCCTAAAAAAAGTTATACATTATTATTTATTAACAAAATTGTATCAAAATTTATTTTTTTTTACAAACATAGGCCAAATTAAAACTAAATACATCTAAATAAAAACTCAAACCATACTACTGGGCCTATGTTGTACAAACTTTGATATCCAATAGATCTTTACCTTTTTTACCTTGAGCTACTACCATCTATTCCTGAAAAACATCATAAAATAGAACTGTGAATTAGGCAACACTAACTTTTTCATGTGATATTTAATTATTCTAAACCTAAGTGATTTATCACAAATATATAATCAAACAATGCATAAATATATAAAGTAAGGGTTAGAGAGATGACCACCTATGTGTTCACATAGTTCGGCAACCTCAGCCTACATCCACTCTCCAAGATTCCCACTTGGAGATCCTTAATCGCCTAACCTTCTCAATTGGTGATGATTGACTTCACAAGTGTCAACCAAACCTTTTACAGACTATTCTCAGGGCATCACTCTCTGGATTGATCTTCAAAGGTGTCAATCTAGCCTTTGACTGTTGCGGGGCGCCATTCTTTGGATTGAGCATTTTACGAATGCGGAAATGTAAATACAACTTTAGAACCTAACTCTCAAATGAACAATCTTAAGTTTAGGAGTTAGAGAGTTAGGCCTATGCACTCATTTGAATATAGAGAAGTTGTGTAAGAATTTGCCAGAGCTTCACTACACTTCTGTCGTTGTTAGTTTGAGCTTTGGAGTGCCTTCTGTAAATAGACACAGCTTGAGCGGTCGACCATTTCCTTTTTGGTCGACCGCATCTGATCGTTGGGATGTTACTGTTATGCTTTTGGTCGTCCATTTTTTGCTCCAAGTCATCAAATTAGTCGACTATTTTCATATTGATTGACTGCTGCTTCATACTATAGAAACTGGCTTGAATCTGTCTTATGTTGCGGTCAATCATTTCTTCACTGCTCGATTGCTTTGTTGACCGCAAAACTACTGAGCGTTTTGCCTTTAGAATCGGTCGGTGACTTCCATTTGATTGACCGCTTCCTTTGTTCTTCACAAAATTGGTCGACCACCAAAGTGCTTTCGTCAACCTCTTCTACGTGTTTTGCCCTTTTTCATCCTTCTAAGTCCTAATGATCAACATATAAACTACAAGGACTTAGATAACCAAGTTAGAACACATTAATACCCTTATAGGGGTATTTCCAATTAAAATCAATTATAAACATAAAGATTAACCAATTAAACATAAACAGTCAATAAACAACTTATAATCCCAATTAAAACATTCATCATCAAAACAAATTAGCATAATGACATTTACACTAACAACCTCCCCATTTTTGATGATGACAACATATTATAAGTTGTTTATTCTTAACTCTAAGTATGTGAATAAAGTATTGCATAATTTAATCTTTCCCCCTTAGATTATGCAATATTTCTAACTTTTAAATTCATACATACATGCTACTCACAACTTATATAAATCTCCCCTCCTTTGTTATAATAAAAAAGAAATCAATTGGGAGGTTTTCCATAAATTTATAAAAAGATTTCTCCACCTTTGTCAAAATTTAAAACATAAAAGTCATTTGAGGGATATCAATCAATCAAACAATACAATATATTTTCATCTCCCCCTTTTTAATTAACATCAAGAAAATATGGAGAGAAAACAACATAGACATCATCAAATCAAATCAACATATCAACCTAAACAAATATTATTTCCCCCTTTGACAATTATAATACATATAAAAATTGGGGATTCAACAATCAAAGCACATCAATTTTTCTCTCCGCCTATATCAATGTACAAAATCAAATCATTGGGGATAACAAAAACATCAAAACAAAATAATTTAAACAAATTGATTTAACTCTTCCCCTTCGACATTAAGCATATACAATAGTTTGGGATTGCATCAACCTTAAACAATTCTATTTTCTCCCCCTATGTCAATGCAAGTTTAAATAAGTGGGGATTCAATAGACATAAAAAAAATTCCAACAATATTTCAATGTATGCAATTTATTATAACACTTGTTGGATCAATAAAAATTACAACCAATCAAAAGAATAAGATTTTGGCCTATACATATAAAAAAAATATCTATATAAATCAAGAGTATTATTCATCAAACAATTATGCACACTCTTGATTCACAAATGAAAAGCACTTAAGTGTTTTTCTTAGGCACCCAAATTTTTTTGCGTCCTTTAGTTATATATTTGGTTTCTTTAGGAACCCATATAAATTTAGAACTTAAATTTGATTTCAAATTAACATTCAAGTTCATTGGACAAACAAAATATTTATGCCCTACACAATTACAAACATTACAAGTAGTAGAACAAGCAAAGAAATTATTATAATTCTTCTTTTTAACAAAGGGTTGATAGCCAATTCTGGCTTTATCAAATGGAACCCTTTGTTTACCTAGAAGCATGCTCAAATTATTACTACCATTAGTGAATTTAAAAACAATAGAATTTAAATTATCATTTTGCATGGAGGGATGGCTGTGAAGCCTGGAGGGATGGCCGAGAGTAGAGTTGACTAACGGGCGGGCTGGCTCGTCAGCCCCCCCGCTCAGCCCGTTACTGTGCTCGACCCGCTACAGTAACTGAGCGGGCTCGTCTCGGGCCCGGTAGGCGGGCCGAGCTGAGCCAGAAATAGCAGGCTAGCGAGCCCGGGCTCGCGAGCCTAGCGGGCTGACCTGGTGAGCCCGCCTGCCAGTTGCCTGGCCGGCCCGCGAGCCCCTCCAGCTCCAGTGGAGCCAGGTAGGCAGGCACCTCCCGAAGGCCCTCCAGCTCTAGTGGAGCCAGGCACCTACCGCGTGAAGGCGAGAACTCCCGAATGCCAGGCACCTCGACAACGGGAGAATACCAAACGGTGAGCACGCTGGTTTGGGTTTGGCTCCAGTTGCGAGTCTTGACACGGTAGTGCTTCTGATAGTGGCGGTTCTAACTTCTAAGGGTTGATCTAGCGGTCATGGCGGCGGCGCGAAACTCCATCCATTTTCTATGAAATAAATCTGTTACCTGGGTTCGATCCTCGTTAGAAACTTTCAGAGAAGAAGACGATCAAGGAAAACAAAAATGAGCTCCGATCTGAAATTTTTGGAGCTAGAGATGCGTGGGACTAGGAGCCAGGAGGGGACTCCTTCAGGAAGACGACTTGGACTTGAAGAATGAAGACTCAATTAAATTATTCAATTATAATTTATTCAATTAAATTATTACTTATAATATTTTTACATTATAATAATAAAAATTTATTATAGTTTTAAATTATATAATATTAAAAATAATTTATAATATATTTATATAAGATATTATTATTTATGTATATTTGGCTCGTTAGGCTCGGCTCGTTAAGGCTCGTTAGGCTCGGTTGGCTCGTTAGGCTCTGCTCGTTAAGCTCAGCTCGTTAAGCTCGACAGGCTCGACAAGCCAGACTTTTCCAGGCTCGGCTCGGCCACCTCGGCTCGTTAGCCACCTCTAGCCGAGAGCTTCTAGTGAATTTTCTTCTTGAATATTTTGGTTATTTGGTTTCTATTTCTTGGCTGGGTTTTTTAATTTTTATTGGTTTTGTGATGGAGAGAATGGCGAGAAAAAGTGGAGGGCTCTCTAGAGGTTGAGCCGATTGAGGAGGGAGACAGTGGCATGCGAGGACACTGGAAGCAGCTCTCGGGTGCCCTATGGTGATTGGCTTCCTTCACCCTATTATGGAGTTTATGGATTGGTGTTATGCAGTTGAGATAAATGATAAAAACGTGCTATTCATGTTGTGATTTATTCTCTCGGTGGTATTGCCCTGTATGCCCTTCTTGTTTTTTGTGGGATGATTTTGTTGGGAATAAAATATGTTGGGCTTGGTTGATATACATGGATTATCCTTTGTCTAATTAGGTTTGGTGAATGCTCCACGGTTGGTTGTTGTTTTGGATCATGTGTTGGAGGATTGTTCTTTGGTTAAATTCTGCAAGATTAAATACAGACTATTAGACAATGATTGAATATATTACCCTCTGCTGTCTGCTTTTGGTTGTGTGAGAAACGTTGTTGGATTGTTGTCTGGTGCTGATAGGGAATGGTTAAACTCTGCTAGTGGTAGTGTTTAAAATCCTTGTTATTGTGCTGCACGTAGAAATTGTGAAATATTATGCCTGAATGCATTGTTATGTGCAAGAAGAATATGTTAGTTTAAACTAGAGTTGGATTCTGTGTTACTCTTCTATTTGGAAAAGTTATATTCTGTTTCTAATATAAGTAAGGAAAAAAAGAGTAACATGACTCTCTAATATGTTGTTGGTTATTATCGTATGATAAGTTATTTCTAAACACTGTCAAACTGAAATAAGATGTTAAGTTGGATTATATTAAAGAATTCGTTGTTGACCTCTATTGGTTTTGTTGTTGGTGAGCTGTTACGACTTGGATGGAGGTGGAGCTCTTTGGTGTTGGACTGCTGGTCGAGGGTGGAGAGCTGTGGCCGAGACCTTCCCTGCTTGCTGGTGTTAAAAAGGGAAGAAGGATAACTATTAGGTGCCAACCGTGATAAAGATTTGAGGTAAAGAATTTGGGTGTGTCTTGGCCATTTGGAGGCCCTACACCGCAAGTAGAGTGCGTGAGTAGTGTTGTTTTCCTTGGGTGATATACTGTTGTTATTTTCTTGGTTGATATTGTGTAGATTTTTGTATAGTTGCTTCCTGCACTTTCCTTTACTGCAAATTCCCTTACTTCAGTTTAGGTTATAATTGTTAGCTAGGAAGTTGATGATGATTTCTGTGTTAGAATATTTGAAATGATGAACGTAGTTGAAATGATGAACGTAAGCCCTATGTTATGATAATGAGGAATTAGCTATGAGTTAATTTCATTGAAGATGATTCTCTTCTATTATATTTATTTTACTTGTATTTATTTTATTTGTTGTTGTTTCACTTACTGTATATTTACTTAATACTGAATATGTAATTAACTTTGATAACATTATGTCTACTCTGAGCATGCTTTATTAATTAATTAGTTGTTAAATAATTAATCTAAGCATGTGAACTAATGTCTAATTAGCTAATTAACAATAATTAATTAGAGCATGTTTAAGTAAGTGTAATTACTTCTTGAATAGGTAAATCGACTAATTATAATTAGAATAATTAGCACATTTAATTAACTAACTAGCATGTTAATTAACTAATATTTGGCATGTCTAGAATCCAAATTGTAAGTATTACTTGAGCATGTTAATTGACTTAACTAGATTAGACTTGAGCATGTATAATTAATTAACTAGTCATTAAATAACTAATATGAGCATGTCTAACTAGTTGTTAACTAATAGGTGTTAATCACTTCCTTGAGCATGTTAATTAATTAGGACGATACTCAATTAGATAGTTAAGCATGTTTTAACTAATTAGAATGATATTAACATATTAATAAATTAGGCATGTTAACTATTAGCATGATAATTAAGTAACTGCACGATAACTAAAATATGTTGGGTAACCAAATTAGGATAACTAACTCGAATAATAATCATAGCATGTAATTAGCATATTTATCTAATTAGCATGTTGAAATGAATTAGCAGCATGTTAATTAACTAGACAAGCATGTTAAGTAACGAGACTTGAATATGACTAGTCAAACATGTTTAATTAACTAGCTATGCATGTTTAATCCATTAGACTATTAAAAGCATGTTCAATTTAATTATAGTAAAAGCATGTTTAATCACTTAGGATAATAACTGAGATTCTTTTTTGAGCATGTAATGAACTAGGATTAATAGTAATTTGTTATTCTTCCTTGTTAATATTCTATGCATTTCTCTTTTCCGCAATTCCTTTTATTTTAATTCCCATAATTGATGCTTTACTTATTTGAAAATAATAGAGATGTTTTACTTTGTTAGAAAAGAATGGAAATGATGAAAGAAGAATGAATAAAACGTAAACGAATTAAGGGTTTCATTGACTATGTGAACAATTGTTTTTACATTACTTTTGTTATTGTCTTCTTGGTGTTCCTTATAACCTAGTTTATAATTACTTGTCCTTAGCATGTTATTTTCTATTAAACCCGAGCATGATTAGGTAACTAGGATAAAAGTATGTAATCAACTCTTGAGCATATTAACTGAATTATGCTTTACTTTCAAATGTATGTCGCTTGCCAATTCTGTTATATTTCCTTTATTATTGTGATCTCCATATCCAAGCATGCATCTTGTTATTAACTAATTCTACAATTGTCTCCTTCATATGCTTTACTTTATTTGGTGCTCCATTGTTATTACTTGTTTTTATATACGCCTTCGATTTTGGTTGTCACCTTCCATTATATGCTTTACTTTCTTTTATATGTGCTTTCAATTACAATTACTTTTATTTCAATGTGCAATTCAATTACTACTAATGTTACGTTATATTGCATCATGCATCATGTTAGGATGAGAATGTATCATCATGCATCATGCTAATAGAAATCCATAGGGAGTGCCACCTTGGTGGTGGTATTGTGAGGAAAAATGAAGAAAATGATGAAAACGATGAAAAAGAAGAAAAAGGAGTTGGGGGATGGTATGGTAAGTATGGATCAGCTAGGTAGACAGGATTCAAAAGAGAACGTTATCTTTCCCTAGTTGGGACTGCGAGACTGTCTACTCTAGGTGGTTGAAGCCGATAAAGATCTACCCTACTGCCACGGATTCCTCCAATCTCCAGCTCAATGTACGAGTAATGAACGAATGAACGAAAGTAAAGTAAAGAATGAACGAATGACGTAATGAAAGGATTGGTTTGAGTGGCCCCATTCCAAAAAGGACTAAAGAGAGACATAAGCATAATTGCATTAAACCCTTTTCCTTACTAGGCCATTAGGCTCACATATTACTTGTGGTGTAGGTTCAAACGACGAACAGATAATAGTAGGTACACATACGAGGAACGATGAACAAATAATAAAACAGGGATGAAGGATTTGCACGAGTGAGATTGGGGTTGGCCAGGCTAGAGCAAGAAGATAAAACAGTTGTAATAAATTGTATTTAATTGTTAGAATTCATTTCTCAAATGCAATATTTAATTGTTTAGTCCTTTCATTTAATGATTTACGCTTCCGCAACGTTTTAAACAAATGATTTTATAATACTTCCATACTTTATTAATGGAATTTTTATAACGAGTTTAATGCAATGTTAGTAACAGTTCGGTTTAGCGTCGCACTCTGATTTGTTTTAAAAGAGATTTCAACGATTTTACAAAAGTTCAAATTTTCATGCATTTTAAAGGATTTACGAAAAACCGGGTCGTTACAATTATTTTCTAAATCACTAGAAAAATTGTTGACCTCAATTTCCTTGGCCACTAAGCAAATGTTGGTAATTTCCTCTTCTTCGGAGGATGAGCTTTCTTTACTTTCATCAATTTACTTTGTGCCTACATGTGATAGCTCAAGAGATTTTCATATATCATAAGCATTCACACATGTTTGTATTTTATCAAATTCATTCCTACTCAAGGCACAATATAAAATATTCATAGCCTTTGCATTTCAGCTCAATTTTTGCTTATCACAATCTAAAGGTAAATTTAGAATATTGATTCCATTTTCAATAATTTTTCATAAATCATAATCTAAAGATTGAACAAAAATTCTCATCATAGACTTTTAATATGTAAAATCTTTTCCATCAAAATAAGGAGATCTAGAAATGGATGGACTTTCAATGCGCATATTGAAATCCATAATCAATTTATCTACTAAAAGATTCAAACAAATTTATCAAATAACTTAACAAGAAATTTAAATCAATATAAACAATATTACACCAAAAATTAATCAACTCCGCTCTGATACCACTTATTGGACCATGTGCACGCCTATAGAGGAGGAGGGGGGTGAATTAGGCGACACTAACTTTTTTGTGCGATATTTAATTCTTCTAACCCTAAGTGATTTATCACAAATATATAATCAAACAATACATAAATATAAAGAGTAAGGGTTAGAGAAATGATACCGATGTGTTCATGCGGTTCGGCAACCCCGACCTATGTTCGCACTCCATGCTTCCCACTTGGAGATCCTTAATCGTCCAACCTTCCTAGTTGGTGATGATTGACTTTACGGGTGTCAACCAAACCTTTTACACACTATTCTCAGGGCGTCATTGTAATATCCAGAATTTTCATTATGCTAAGCATACAATTTAAGTAATAATTCGATAAAGTGAATTATGATACATAATGTTATATTAATATTAAGTTTAGGAGGACGATAAAGGATATATTGGAATTGACTTGGATAAATTAAGATACTGGTAAAGTGAAACATGTTTGCATAAAGTGAATCATGATACTCGGATTACTTAGCTTAAGGGAAGGATTAATGTTATTGGAGAATTGTCCTATGATATTGAAATTAGAATTGGATTAGTGAATTATAGTTAGTGAAATTGGAGGTGATAGATAAAAGCTTTTGTTTAAGGTATTGATAAGAGAAAATATATTTGGATATATTTGAATATAGTAAGATTAAAAGATTGAGAATAATAAGGTTGTTAATATTTATGGATATACTGGGTAGAATAATGTGAAGGAGGAATTTTGGATAATATCCCTTTAAGTATAGGAGTATAATTTCAAGATAGCTTGGATAATTTAAGTGTTGGTTAAGGGAAAACATATTTGGAAAATAGTGAATTACAGCACCCAAGTTGTTGAGGATAATAAGGCTGTTAACATTTAAGAGTGTATTGAATTTAGTATTGGTTTTGGAAGGAGGGTTTGTTTATGTGATACAATGTGATACAAGAATAAATTGAAGACTTAGTGGATGATAGTTAGAGTTAAGGGAAGTAATATTAGAAGTAGTTAGTAATATGATTATGTATATATAGATTAATGAGGATATATATATATATTGATTTAGAATGGTGGATGATCAAAGGAATGTGGCGGTTGATCGACCATGGATTAACGGTTGACCGGTAAATTAGAAGAAAGAGTTAGCGCCTGATCGAATGAATTTGGTGGTCGATCGTGGTCAAGGAATCAATCGATTGGCGATCCAAAAAGTCACCATAAATGGAAATGTCGTCTCCTGGAAGCTTTTGAAATTGACGTTGGACGCATCTGGATGATGAAGAGTTGCGTCCCTTGGCTTGTCCCTTGGCTCTTCACCTTTAGATGGTCACTAAAGGGATGCATATGACGGTCTATAAATAGGAGATGACAAATTGAAACAGGGAAGTTTTGGAAAAGCTATGGGGAAGTTCTAGCAGTTTAGAAACAAGAAGTGAGGTCGAGAGATTTTTGGTGAATTTTGATAGAGAAATTGGTTGTTGCTGCTGTGACTTTCATAGGAATTTAGAGAGAGATAGTGTAGTGGGTGAGAAAGAAATCGTGAGAGAGAAGCAATGAAAGGAAACCATGAGGAGAGAAGGTTTTTGGAGTGAGAAACTTTGAGGAAATTACTGTGATTTGAGGGAGTCTGTGAAGGGTTTTGTTTTCAAATAGTGACCGAGGGTGGGAGAACTGCTAGCTCAGGTTTGAAGTCTCTGGAGTTCTGAAAACCGTGAGGAACTGTGAGTTATATTGGACGATTGAAGAACCGATTGAGTGTCAGGGAATTTGTGAAGGTGAAGGGGAAAGAGTTCTCGTTGGTTTCATGTTCTCTGTTGATTCAAGTATTGAAGAGAAGAGACTTTAAGTGTTAATGCTTTAAAGCTACGGACTTCAGGTCAGTGGTATTGCATATGTTTTGTCCGAAAGGGCCTACATCACGGGAATTAGGGTTTGTTTGATGCTTGCGTTTACTTGATGTACTGTTGATTGTTTGGTGTGAATTATATGTTTATTAGACCTAAGTTCAGTTCCTTAGTTAAGAATAGATCATGTTTTAAGGAAACGATAGATAGACATACTAGATAGAATTGTATGTTTGCATCAACGTTAAGACTTTGAAATCCTAAAGTATACGAAAATTGAATAAACGTAATTGAACCTAAAGTACACGAAAATGAATAAACGTAATAGGTGTTTAGAGATTGGGTTCTTGAGTTGGTCGCTTAGGTGTGTGCCACGGGATGGCCACCTTGTGCATAAACCACTCTACTTTGTCAAGTTGACATCTCTAACACTTGTATAGGTAACTGGAACTAAATAAAAATACAATAGTATCATAATTAAACAAAATAAACGTAAATAGCTTTTTTGGTGGTATGGTTGGTTACGTCTGGCACAGAAACCAAAGAAAAGTAAATAGTTGTTTGTGTGGTCTGGTTGGTAGGGGTGTTCGCGGTCCGGTTCTCAAGTGGAACCGCACCGAATCGGTCCCATGGGAACCCAGTACCGAACCGGAAATTCGATACCGGTTCCGGTTCGGTACCGGTTTGGTACCGAATATAATTTTTTTTTTTATAAATATTATAATAAAATTTTATAAAAATAAAAAATATAAAAAAAATCCTAAATAATTACACTATACACTCTAGGGAAAATTGGAAAAATTGAAATACAAGAAGAAGGGTATTAGGATCCCTTATATCACTGACGAAGAGATCGTCTGCTCCACCGAGCTTCTCTTTGCTCTCTGCAATTCTCACTAGACCTCTAACTATAAACTGATCTGACCTCTCTTTCACTTTCTTGTAAACTATTTGACCTACAATAAAACAAATATATCAAACCATTGTGTGAAAAGAAATGAAAGCTGGCTAAGCTCAAAATGACAAAACAATGAGATCGATAACTTGGGAATCTGATCATATAACATTACAATTCCACAAAATTGGCCAAATTATTGCCAAAAGCTAAGAACCCACAAAAATTCAGTCATCAAAGAGTTACATAGGCAACAAATTCCACAAATCATGATGGATTTGCTCCATTCAGTCATATGTGAAATGTTAAGAATTAAGCTCTAATTTTATCCACTTGTAGTGAAGAAAATGTGAATTCAAAATGATTCACTGATACGATTCATATCTCAAATTCAAACAATGAACATCGTTTCAAACAGATTCAAATAATGAACATTGTTTAAAAAACCCACTTCAGAATCAACAATGAACAGATTCAAACAGATTTATAACCTCATACAGATTCATAATCTCAATTCTCAAACAGATTCATAATCTAGTATCTACGGACCATCAACAGCCAAGGCTATCAGTCTATCACAAGGCAATAATAATCTATAGAACATCAAGGGCAATAATAATAATTTGTTGATGTTCTATAGCCCAAAAATCGTGCAACCTTTGATCAATTCGCAGAAGTCAGAACCAACAGTGAGAGAGCTAGAAAAATCGATAGACTCTGTCGGATAGAGTACACCACTAAGAAGTAACAAATCCATACCATCAACAAATGAAATGAAAGGACTATAAGAGGAACAGAACACAGAAATATGAACAGAAAACTCAAATGTCCAACATTAGGATTAGGAATACGAACTGAGCTGCCGACTTGGCGAGCTCTTAGTCGACGGATGGAAGTTGGAAGACCAAAGACGAACGTCGAAAGTTGGAAGTCGGAAGGAAGACTCGGGAGTCAGCGGGAGGGCCGAAGGAGAGAGCTCAGGCTCAGCTGCTTGGGAGTCGAGAGTGTAGAGAGAGTGCTGAGAGTGAGTGAGAGAGAAGCAGAACTCGGTGCCCTAATTAGCCTCTCTCGCTCGACACTCGGTTCTCTCGGTCGGTACCGATTCTCCGGTTCTGCTAAGGTGGAACCGAGAATCAGACCGATAATTTCGGTTCTGGTCACTCAAAACCGCATTCAGTTCGGTACCCACCAAAAATGCACCGAACCGGTACCGAAATGGCCGGTTCTGGTTCGGTTCTTCAGTACCAGTTCGGTTCTGTACACCCCTACTGGTTGGTTACGCCCGGCACAGAAACAGAAGAAATCATAGTAAAAGGCAAAAGCAACTAATATCTAAATGAAAACGAAATGGAAAACAAAAAACTTCGTACAGACTTTATAAGTTGCATGTGTGTTTCATGTTTTATGTTTATACCGCTTACTAAGCTTTAGGCTCATAGTTAGGTCTTGTGATGTCGGTAAGGAGCTAATGATTAGATAAATCTTGTTGAGGACGCAACTTATAGGGTGTTACTGGGTTGAGCTGTTTATGTTGTTGGTGATGTTGACCTTGGGGGTTATGGCTCACGGAAATGGAATAAGCGTAATAAAATGTTTTAAGAGTTTTCAAGTGTTTAATGAGTTTAAACTATTTTAAGTAAATGTTTTAGCGATGCTTGTTTAAATAGTTTTTAAATTGTTAGTTTGTGTATTTAAATGTAAAATACTTCTTCATTTCGTTTACTCTGAGTTTTATATGGTAAATACTTCCACTATTTGTTACTCTGGTTTTCCCTCACAAGTGTTTTTAAAAGAAAGAAAATGTTTATACGGTAAAAGTTATGGGATGTTACAGTCCCCATCTGGATTGATCTTCAAAGGTTTCAATCTAGCCTTTGACTGTTGCAGGTCGTCATCCTTTGGATTGAGTGTTTTACAAATGCGGAAATGTAAATACAACTTTAGAACCTAACTCTCAAATAAACAATCTCAAGTTTAGGAGTTGGGGAGTTAGGCCTATGCACTCATTTGAATATGGAGAAGTTGTGTAAGAATTTTGCCAGAGCTTCGCTACACTTCTTCCGTTATTAGTTTAAGCTTCAGAGTGCCTAGCTTGACTGGTTGACCATTTCCTATTTTGGTTGACCGTATCCGACCATTAGGATGTTACCTTTATGTTTTTGGTCGTCCATTTTTCTCTCTAGGTCGTGAAATCGGATGTCCACTTTCTTATCAATCGACCGCTTCTTCATACTGCAGAAACTGGCTCAAATCTTTCTTATGTTGCGGTCGACCATTTCTTCACTGCTCGACTGCTTCATCGACCGCAAAATTGATGAGCCTTCTACCTTTAGAATCGGTCAACCACTTTCCATTTGATCGATTGGTTCCTTTGTTATTCGCAAACTTGGTCGACCACCAAAGTGCTTTCGTCGACCTCTTCTACGTGTTTTGCCATGTTTCATCCTTATAAGTCTCAATAATCGACATATAAACTACATGGACTTAGATAACCAAGTTAGAACACGTTAATACTCGTATTAGGGGTATTTTCAATTAAGATCAATAATAAATATAAGGATAAACCAATTAAAGATAAACATTCAATAAATAACTTACAATCTCAATTAAAACATTCATCATCAAAACACATGAACCCAAGGACACTTAGGCTAACTCATTTCTCATTCTCATGTGCAATTACTCTCATGCACAACTTATTCCCATACATATTTAATTATTAAATACTCTCAACACAAACCTCACGTGCTATTCCAAATAAGCACCATCAAACTCTATAGAATACTCATTCTATAAATCTTTCTACTCTCCAACGTGATTTCTCTTATTATAGATCACGTTTTATTTTGGTCCTTCTATCACCATCATCATTTAGACATTTCCAATTAATGTATAATTCCCAAATCATCTCTCGTTTTCTTCTATGTTTTATTTAATATCAATACTAGACACCTAAAATATGTGTCTAATCTAGAGCTATCTAGACATTTACAAAGTATGTCTATCTTAACCTATGTCTCAACAACTTAAACCTCTATATGAAGAACTTCCTTAATTCTAGACATTTATAATTAATGTCTATTTCATACTATCTAGACATTTCTATTTAATGTCTATCACCAACTATCTAGACATTTCTATTTAATGTCTATCACAATGATTCTTCTATATGAATGCATTCGTCAACATACATATAAGTCAATGCTTATACACATGATTCTATGATCATTTCTTAGATACCATGACAATCTATCCAACTACGTCAACCTATGACCTACAATTATGTAATAAATATGAAATGCATATCACAACTCTTCCTACATAATGATGCAGTGATACTGTAAATAAGTGCAAATACTTCATTTATTATTAAATGGTTATATTATTTAACAAGTATCATTTTATTAACATGTACGTGAATGTCAATATATCTGTGAATGTCAACATATCCATGAATGTCAACATTTATGTTACTATCAACATGAATGATCATATACTATCATGTAAAGTCACACATGACTATGAAACCCCACCGTATTGGTCATTGTCTCCAATAGGTGTGTCCATGAATATCAAAACCTCCGGAGGGTTAGAGACTTTCAACCCAAAGGGGACCCACATTCACTCCCTTTCTATTTCTCACTTTACATACATCACACAATATATAGTCTGACAAGGTATATTGTGTTCCTCTGTGACCAATAATACCATCCGAATAATATTTTCACATATATAAATATTTTCATGATGCATGATTTGACGTCCTCACTATGCATATATTGAATGCATGTAAACATACTAATAATGCTTGTAAAATGAACCGTACAAATCTTGTTATTAAACATATAATAATGATGCATGAAATGATGTCATACATCGATCTAAATATGTTTTATTTATGTCTCAATACTCTCCCAAAATGGTTTATACAATGAGTAAACAAATGGTTAAAACTTAAGGAAAATATTCCAAAAATACAAGGTCTGGTCGACTGCCCCCTCAACCGTGGTCGTCTGCTCACATGCATTTTCAACACAAAACATGACAAAACACCTATTTCGATCGACCAGTACCGTCGATTGCAAAATTCACAGTTTCAACTCTACGTTGCGATCATGCATTTTTGGTCGTCCACTCCCTATAATTTTCATGTCTAACTGACTGCACTATAACCCCCGATTGAGTGCAATTGGTCCAGATTGCCAAAAACTCTGAATTTCTTCATCTCCATCATACCAAATTCATTCAAAACCATTCCAATTCATACCCACCCATCCTAGGATCATGAAATAGGTAACTTAATATATTTAAACTCATTCAACATTATATTTCAACAATGTTTTTCCTTTTTTATATAATGTGTAAAAACATACCTTCAAATGATCAATTATCAATTTACATGCTAGTTCCATCCCTTAATCATCCAAAATATCCACAATTGATATATCAAGAACAATAAATATTCATCTTATCAACGATGAATATAGCATATAACCTTTAACTTCCTTTTCCAAAAATCACTTCAATGTTATCCTCTTTGGCCCTTTCAATAACTTAAACAAAATCCATCTAATTCCATGAACAACAAACTTTAACCAATTTAACTAGGGCAAATCTATTTTAACCATAGATTCCAATTCCATAAACATCACCATTTCTTCACCTAAACTATGCAATCTTTAACATCACTGATGAAGATATACTTCTGGCTTTTATTATCAAGATTTGATCTCTCTTGATCGGGGACATGCACATACCGATGCTTCCAAAAACTCTTAAATGGTAAGCAATTGGTTTTCTTCCACGCCATGCTTCTTGAGATGTTTTGTCCTACAAGCTTCTCGTTGGGCACCTATTTGATAGGAATACCACACAATTAACTGCTTCTGCCCAGAACTTTTTTGACATCTTCTTTGTTTTCAGCATACTTCTCGCCATATTAAGAATGTTTTGATTCTTCCTTTCCACTACGCCATTTTGTTAAGGAGATCTTGGAACAGTTAGAAATTTTCAGATGTCATTTGCTTCACAAAACTCAATAAACTTGTTAGATGTAAACTTACCTCCTCTATCTGATCTCAAAGCTTTAATGGAATACCCGCTTTGTCTTTCTATATATGCTTTAAATTTTCTAAAAGTGTAAAAAACTTGAGATTTCTCCTTAAAAAAATAAGCTCAAGTTTTTCTACTAAAGTCGTCAATGAAGAGGAGAACATACCAATTTTTACTAAACGAAATAGGCTTAATCATTCTGCATATATCATTATCAATAAGTTGAAGTAGTTTACATGCTCTTGATGTCGTCTCCATCAAAAAACTCTTTCAAAATTGTTTGCCAACAAAACTCCCTTCGCATAACTGGTCTAGTTGGTTTATAGACGGCAAGCTCTTTAACATTCTTTTTTGTCCCAATAGCTTCAAGCCACCAAAATTTAGATGACCAAGTCTCAAGGGTCAAAGCCATGAAGTGTCTTTCATACAAGACTTCAGACATTTAGCAATGTCTGCTTGAATATCCAACATAAACATTCTATTTTTTGTCATAAGTACCTTTGCGATCACATTTCTTCTATCATCTTGAGTAAGAGACTACAATTATTCATGTGAACCTCATCATAGTTTTTCTCTAAGAGTTGTTTCAAGCTCAAAATGTTACTCTCCATACTCAGAACATAGTGAACATTGCTAATAAGTTGATGACCTCCATTTTTCATAAGAATTACAATTGTACCTTTGCCTTGAATTTGAACTTTGGAGTTATCTCCAATTGTGACTAATCCAATCACCAAGTTTTCTATTTCCATAAATATGCTCTTATCACCACACATGTGATTGTTTGCTCGTTGTTAAAATACCACTTGTTGTTCTTGCTTTCTTCTCCCTTGTAAGCGAGAAACAAAGTTTCTTCTGCGTCTTTATTTTGAGCATAATTTGCCTTTTCTTTGACAATTTGAGGAGAACTCCAACAATCGCAAGCATAGTGTCCATGCTTTTGGCAATTGTAATATTGAACACTTGATCAATCATTTTATGTTAAGTGGCTTCCTCTACTACGCTCTCTTATGAAATTGTTTTTCTCTTCATTATCGATATTTTGATGTCCTCAACCTTTTCCTCTACCTTGTCCACGTCCTCATCTGCGTTCTCTTCTTGGTTGGCTTCTTCCACGTTCATTTTCTTTTTCCTTCACTGAGAGCTTGGTGGCTAAAACTCGCTCTATCGACTCCTTCTTCTTGTTGATTCTCTTTTCATTAGCATGTAAAGAACCCATTAGTTGGTCAACCGTTATAGTAGCTAAATTTTTGGACTCCTCGATAGCTACAACAACATAATCAAACTTTGAATGCAACGAGCCAAGAATCTTTTCATTGCGAACATCTTCCATTTTTTCTTCATATCTCTTCATTTGGTTGGCGATGGTCAAAACCCTCAAAAAGAAATTTGTTATGGACTTGGATTCTTGCATTCGCAATGCTTCAAATTCTCCTCATAGGATTTGAAGAAGTGTCTTCTTTACCTTATCAACTTCTTGATAAAAATTTGTAGAATCTCTCATATTTGCTTGACAATAGTCGCATTTGATACTCTCTCGAACAAGACTTCCTCCAAACATTGATGAATAAGGGTAAGAGCTTGTTGATCTCTCTTAGACATTCTTTGGAGAGTCTCCCTTTAGTTATGAGCCAATGTATGATCATCACAAGGCTTGTCGTAACTTCTATGGACAATCTCTTATACATCTTACGAGCAAAGCAAAACTTTCATATGAATGCACCAAATCTCATAATTGTCTTTGGTAAGTTGAGGGAAATGAAACAGAAATGTAGAATTCGATATTTCTACAAGATCAAAAACTAAGCTCTGATAGCAATTTGTTGAAATGAGGAAGAAGGATTTTGGAGAAGGAAAAATAAGGAGAGGAGATAATTAGATAAACTTTTTCCTCAAATTGCTTTTGACTATTTGTTTGATTGTAAAGTGCTTAAACTCACATCCAATTTATAGAATTATTTGGTATATGTATAAAACAATACATGAATCACATATATATTTAATGTAATACATATACTATTACATAATGAATTATCTAATTACATGTATCAATGCACCAACACACATGAATCTAATTCCGTAGGTGACTCTTCATAAATACATGAACTTTTACTAAAACCATATAAAAAAAACATACATGAACAAAGAGACTTTATCTTAAAATACATTAACTATTAATTAAGTTAATATTTTCGTCGCTTCTTTTGTCTTTAAAATTATATTTATGAGTTGTCAAGGATTTTGATGTCTGTGAAGGAGACTCGCACTAAAAGTGGGCTACAAATATGCAGGTGTTATCATCTTATTCAATGACAGATACTTGCAGTAACAATGGAAGCCATAAATGCGAGTTGTTTAGCTCCTGAATCTCCATAGCTCAATCTGCCAGTTGTGTTCTATATCGTCGAACCTTCATCTGCTGGGCGGTGATTGAGAATTATAACGGAATCATTCTATATTTTCTCGTCGTACGAAAAGTTACTTGAAAGTAGAGTAAAAGTTAAACGGGTGTAAATATTCTTTTCAAAGGTTCAAACTTTGGCAAGATTGCTTTGCATTTTGAATGGTTATGATTGGAATCGGAAATGAAAAAGTTGACCTACAAAGCAACTCCATAGACAGAAAAGCATCAAATACCCACTGTCAAAATCTTCTTACAAGAGCTTTATTTCCGATGCCGATTTGGATCACACCCACTTGGATTCTTTTCCACCCTTCAAACAAAAAACAATACATGCAAAGGCGAGGGAGGAGCATCAAGCGTTTCGTTTTTAGCTTTGGCTGATAGTAAGATGCTAAAAGTTGGTGCTCTCGCTCTCCAATTACGCAATATTCCCGGCTTGAAGATATACATGTGTTCGGCACGTGGGCTGGACAAGGGGCCCACGCCCTTATTTTAAAGAAAGAAATGTTTCTTTTTTAAAAATGGTAGACAACCCTAAACAGCGGGAAGAGAGAAAAACAGCAGGAAAAAAATAAGGAGAGAGTAGGTTTGGATTTTTACAGGCTAGTTTCGAAAAAATTTCGTTTGCCGGTGTTTCAACCGTTGGATCGACGTGCAATTTCGACAACGTGTTCGTGACATCCTGAGCAACATTCTGAACAGTGGAGATCTTGTTTTGTGCTCTATAAGTCCATCTCGCAGGTTATACACGAACAAGGAAATTAGATTCTCTTGTCCCTTTTTTGCTCCTCTCTCGATTCCATCTTGATAGGTGATGATTGTATTGTATTGAGACTTAGTTGTACCCATTATTATCGTTGACAGTGGAAGTTTTAAGCGGCATAATCGGTCCCGTGGTTTTTACTCGATTTGGGATTTTTCACGCTAAAAATTGATGTGCATTAATTTAGTTGTTTTGTATTGATTGTCGCTCGACTATTATTACGTTTGCACTTAATTTTTTGTTTATAATTTAAATTAGGTACTAAATATTAAAAAAATTATATTTCACATATTTAATTTAGGTGGTTTTTCTCTAGCGTGAACATGATGGACATCTTGAGGTTGATGTGTTTATTTTGAGTATAATGAGTTGAGTGAGTTTGAACGAATAATTTTGACTCGGGAATCTCATCGTTTGATGTTCCCAAAGAACAAATCCAAGAAGGATTTCCGAAGTTATCGCTTCTTCTAAAATGTGGACATCTACTTCAACTTTTCCCGATGGGAATAGGGCAGCCTGAAATCGCCGTTCATTTTAGTATTGATTGAAGAATGGTGATGATGACAGAATATTCGGGAAGGTAGAATGTCAAAACTTAGTTTTTCACTCTCTCGAGACCAAGCTAAAGTGCTTTGAAGGAAAATAAAAACTAAAGAAAGTACAAGATTTTTAAAGAAAAAAAACACAGCCAGGCTTCCTCAAAATGCTTACGCTTTTTTACAAAGCTCTAAAACGGTGAATTAATGTCAGAGTTGAAGGTTAATACTATTGAAATAATGAACGAGACTCGAAAAAGAGAGAAAAAATACTGGACATTAAATTTACGTGAAAAATTCAAGACGGGAAAAAAACCACGGACAGAGGAGAAATCACTAATAAAAATTGGTACAATGAGCTTTACGGCTCAAGCATATATTTATAAGAATAAAGGAAAACTCTAGTCATACTGGAATTGAAAACCCTAATCCTGCAGGAATTAGGAAACCTCCAATGTGGGCCAAACTGGCTTGGCCCTATTAGAATCCAGGTCACACTGAACCCTAACAATCTTCACCTTGACACGAATTCCACTCTATAAATATAACTCTAGAAAATCTCTCATTCCACAAATGCCCCTGAGGGCGAAATCAGCAGCTAATACCAACCAAGCTCAAACAATGTTTGAACTTGGGTGTGGGCAAAGACTTTGTCATCATATCAACAGGATTATCATGAGTACTGATTTTACTGACTGAAAAATCACCACGAGCAACCACTTCACGAACAAAATGATAACGAATATCGATGTGTTTCGTCCTCTCATGAAACATCTGATCTTTAGTGAGAAAGATAGCAGTCTGTCTGTCGCAAAACATTGTGGCAATCTGCAAATCTCCACTGAGCTTACCAAACAAACCTTTTAACCATATAGCTTCTTTACAAGCCTCTGTAATTGTAACGACCCAAATTCTTAACAGTTCTTACGTTTATTAAAAATAGGTTTCCATTTTGAACTTTCTTTAAAACTCCCTTAAAAGGATCAGAGTGCAAAATCTGATCGTTACCAATACTCATTTTTATCATTTATTAAGTAGTGAAGAAATACTATTGAAGGAATACTATTTACGACTTGCGACAAGCAATAAAAATTCGTTCTTAAAAAAGTTGCAGAAATGTAGTTAAATGAGAAATCCAATTTACGAAAAGCAAGAAGCTACGACTAACATTTTAGCGGAAAAACAAACTTAAACATGATTTAAGAACCAAGGTTTTGAGTTTCTGAATAGGCTTACATGATATTCCGAATAATATTCAAGTGAGGGTAATAAGGAAAAATTAATGTTCGTATAGAGAAAACAATTTGACGTTATCCCTTACAAAATTCTTTTTTCCTTTACTTCATTGAAGCCGCACTACTACTCTGCTGGCGTCTCATCCGAACCTACCGCAGGCTCCACCGGAATGGCTCCTCTAGGACTCCTGGCATAATTACTTCATTACCTACACTACAAGTAAGGACGTGAGCTTTCGCCCAGTAAGGAAATGCAGGAAATCAATTATGCATTTCTCTCTTTAATTTTTCTTGGAATGAGGGGCCACCCAAACCAATTCTTTTCATTACTTTCATTCTTCGTTCGTTTTTTACTCGTACCTCGAGCTGGAGATTTGAGGGTTCTCAGGGGATGGAATAGTTGACCGGACTTCACCATTTACTTGCAACTAGGTCCCCGTTCTCATCGAGGTTGAGGGCTTCGCCTAACTGTGGACTAGTTCTGCTACCCATCCACCCTCTAACTTCCTTTTCCGTCCCCTTTTCGGCGTATCCCGCCTTCAAGGGTCCTCCCCTTCCGGCGTATCCCGCCTTCAGGGTTTCTTCCCTCCTGACATATCCCACCGGGAGGGTTTCTTCGGTGATGGGCGTATCTCACCCATCCCGAACATTCTTGTTCTTAATGTCTTTCCTCACTAATGCATGTGGGTACCACCCCAAGGGAGTACCCCCTACTTGGTTTCCATTATCATGGACACATCCAAGCATTTCCAATTTAACTAGCACATATACAAAAGTGGATGAAAATACTTGAGAGGATTTCACAGTAATAACAGAATGAGTAATAAAGCATGCTCACATGAAACAATTAACGAAAACAAATAACATACACTAATGAGAGAGAAGAAATATATTTTTACTCGAATTATAGCAGTGAAGATTATAATGACTAAGCACACTTAAGTCGAATGTAACAGCGGAAATCGTAACTAACTTAGCATGCTTCTATCAAATATAATAGCGGAAATCATAAATGACTAAGCATGCTTCTATTGAATATAATAGCGGAAATCATAAATGACTAAGCATGCTTCTATTGAATATAATAGTAGAAATCATAAATGACTAAGCATGCTTCTATTGAATATAATAGTGGAAATCATAAATGACTAACCATGCTTCTATCGAATATTATAGCGGAAATCATAAATGACTAAGCATGCTTCTATCGAATATAATAGCGAAAATCATAAATGACTAAGCATGCTTCTATCGAATATAATAGCGGAAATCATAAATGACTAAACATGCTTCTATCGAATATAATAGCGGAAATCATAAATGACTAAGCATACTTCTATCGAATATAATAGTGGAAATCATAAATGACTAAGCATGCTTCTATCGAATATAATAGTGGAAATCCTAAATGACTAAGCATGCTTCTATCGAATATAATAGCAGAAATCGTAAATGACTAAGCATGCTTTTGAAGGAAATATAACAGCAGAAATTACGAACAACTAATCATGCTTTTAATTGATCATAACAGCAGAAATGCGAATAGCTAGACATGTTTTTAAACGAAATATATAAGCAGTGAAAAATGTCGAAATGGACAACGAGGAACATGCCTTTCACCACCAAAATGAAACAGCAGTAACATCCCACTACATAAAACCGCAGTTCAAGCTCTCGAATATTAATAACAGCAATAAATAAATCTCAAGGTGAATCATCGAATTAGATCTACGAATTTATGCTTCTTAACAATGATAACAGAATAGTGGTACAAGTAGCGGAAGTGACACAACGAAGACATGCTTTTTAACTGACCATAATGATAGCATAAGGAGCAGCTCAACATGTTTTTAGTTGACTAACATAGCAGTAGAACACAAACTAGAATAACTACAGATTAAAGCAGCAAAAGAATTGTAACGCCCCGTTGATTTAAAACTATTTTTCTCGTTTTAGAAATATGTCATAAAATTTTTCGCTTAATTTAATTAACATTTCAAATTCATTTTTAAAAAGAAAGAAAATCAGAGTAAACATTGCGGAATAAAAATGGGAATTTAATCGTAGATTCCAAATGTTCGTAACAAAAGTCCCAAACTTCCTACTACAATGTTTAAAATAGTCAAACACTAATAGTAGAAATTACCAAAAAACCCCTCAATCAAAATACTAACTCCCAAAAAACGTGATTTGCACCCAGCAGGTCAAATCGGTTGATAACACGAGGGATTATCCTGGAACGCTTCTTCCTCAACCGATACATATTCTTCATTGAAATCATCACCTACATTACGGGGAAAACAATGAGCCTAACGCCCAGAAAGAATCAGAATTAATGCAATGCGAATGATGCGTGTACATACAATGCATTACAGAAGAGAACCGTTTCTCTTCTGGAGGTTAAGGTGGAATACTCCCTAGAGACATGTGGTCTAACCAGTCACTCCAACGAGGAGATATATCCATCGGGGGTGTTACCACAAGCAGGTACCATCACTTTTGTTGAAAATGTTGGGGGTTTCAGAACGGGTTAATTGTGAATCCTAGAATACACGTAGCTAACTTCTAAACCTATCACTCCCTACGTGGGAGGAATCTACCGTATGGAAAGTCACCAATTCACCCGAACCCCCACACGCCTATTTATATATTTTAGGATGACACACAACATGTAAGCAAGTTCATAAACCCTAGGATGATGCATGAGTACCAGAAAAATAAATCACAACATGAACATACAAGAAATCACAAATTCAGCATAGTTATCATTGTCACTACTAATAGCAAAACAATTGAAAACCAAAAGACTTTCATGCTTACCTAAAACAATGACAATTTAATTTAGTGTTATCTTATTGGCAATAAGCAAGGATTAACTTTCATTCCCCTCCTAACACCCCAACATAATTTACCAATCCTACCCTCATAGACTTTTGATGAGCAATTTAAGCGTTCACTTCCAATAAGAGTCACAAACTACAATTCTAGTTAAATCATCCTAACCAGATTTTCAACAGTCCAAGACAACCATAGCCACTATCCACATCTGTCAATAACGAACATGGATGCATAATCAATGTCAAGCAATTTATTCTTCTCTTATTCAGTCAACAATCCATGCGTTATACTTAGATAATTAATTCAATAACAGCTTAGCTATATTCTTCTCTTATTCAGTCAACAATCCATGCTTTATACTTAGATAATTAATTCAACAACGGCTCAACAAAATCCAAAAATCAACCAAGGCATTCAAAGCAATACACGATCATTTAAGACCCGTAATGTAGGGCCATCTCTGGCCAATTCAAATTCCAATCCTCACCTTAATTTCCAGCAGTAAAACCAGCAGTAATCCAAGCAAAATGGCAACAACGGTGTAACACTCTGACATTTTAAAGTTGGATAATTATTTAATTATCAGGGTATTACAAAGCATGTATCCATTATATATACCAAAAAATTCATTGAACGATAACTAATATTAATTAAGTGACAATTATTATTTAAATTGGGTTAATTGGGTTTGTTTTACCTTAAGGGATTAATTAGGAATTTAAAGTGATGAAAGGGGATATTTTTTTTAAGTTAATGAATGGATTTGATGAAATTAAATTAATTAAATTTAATTGTAAGTGTAAAAATAATAATAATTGTAAATAAATAAATAATAAAATAAAATAATTAGTAAAGGGAAAAATTGTTGTTTGCTGAAGAAACGAAAATAAGAAGAAGAGAGAGAGAGAGAGAGATCGATCGGCGATCGGGAAATCAGGACCGAGCTCGCTGGACGACGACGAACAACGAACGCGGGGTGACAACATCTGGGCAGGTGACCTCCAGGCATGCTCGGCAACAGCGGTGACTTCGGTTCGCAGGGAGGTAGGGCTTGATTTGTTGCTGCTCGCGGGATGGGATCGGAACTCCATTTCGGCCGGCGACGTTTTTGGACTTTGGTGCTTCCGCGGACTGTCTTTTCCGGCGACTGATCGACGGTCAGCAAGGAATATCGATGGTGAGCTGCGATCGACGATTCGTGGCTGGAACAGCTTGGCAAGGGCTTCGGCTGGACTGGGCTTCGGTTCAATTGGGCTGCTTCGCTGGTCCAGTCCAGCTCGAGGGTGGTTCAACCCATTTGTCTCAGTGAGTCGAATTTGGCAGTTTGGAAAGGAAGCTGACGCAGAGACGTGGTGAGCTGATCCGATATATCAGCTTCCATCGCGGTTATCATGGGATAGGTTAGTTTTGCATTTCAAATTGCCTTTTTGTGTTTAAATTCGGCAAGTAATTGAGATTTCTGGGGGAGCGAGAGAGGACAGAGAAAGGGAGGTGTTCTAGAGAAGATTTTCTCTCGGGTGTGGAGTTGTCGTGGACTGCTGGAGATGATGGAGCTGCTGTCCGTTATCGGGAGCTGCTGCCATGTGATGGAGTGGCTGTCCCTGCATATGTTTTCATCAACGGTATCTGCAAGAGAAAATAGCTTGAAAGATTTATACGCGCGATATTGTGAATGACCGGATTATGTAATGAATTTAGTTTTCATTTTTTAAATTGTAATTAAAAAGTTTAATTTATTTCTTTTAAATTTATTACGTTTTTGCAAATGTTTTTAACTTCGAAATGTTTTTAAGTGTTTTTAACGGTCCAGATTGCACTCTGATATATTTTTCTTTAAATTTAACGTATTTTTTTAAATGTATGAAAATCTGGATCGTTACAAACGGTATTCCCAATCTTCCAATAACCCCCTAAGCAAATATAGCACTAAAGGTTAAATCATACATTCATAACAAACTTTGACCAAAACTGTGGGAGGTCTACAATTCAAACAACAACTCCAATCTTATCTCATGGTAGAATTCCAACAGCAGTAAATCACCAACTTTTCAATGTAACTCACACCGCTCACTAATTTATTTCACACTTAACAGAACATCCTTTCAGACACTTCACTTAACCTTCATCTCCCAGCTGCTAGAGTAAACAAAGACACTAAGTTTACCATGTATAGACGGAGGGAGAGAAGGAAGACATCACTGTAATAGAAGATGCCCTGCTGAACAAACTGATCATCACACAGTCCAAAGAAGGGAGGTTCTTTGGTGAAGATCCACGTGGAAAGCCCTCCAATCCTATGGTAGAGGCCTAGACATCTGCAGGGAGGTCTAGAAAGAGAGAGAGATTGTTGATTTATGCAAGAAATCGGAAGAGAGAGACGATTTTAAAATAGGTTTCTCAGAATTCCCCGATGTTGCGGACGAGTCGAGTCGTCTACAGTACTCCTCCGCAACGTCCGAAAGTTGATTTGGGACGAGAAATTACGTCCTCAGCCTTTGTCCGTACCGTCCGCAAGTGCCTTGCGGACGCGACATGACATACGCATGTATCGTCCGCCTCGTCCGAAAGTGTCCAAGATTTAGGACAGATTCATTCGGACGCCATTCTTCCTCGTCCGCAGTCATCCGCTATCGTCCGAATTGTCCCAGAGTTGTACAGATTCAATCGGACGCTGCCCTGTGTCGTCTGCAGTGCTCGTCTGCGTCCGCAACTCAACACTTATGCATTTTTCCTAAGTTTTTCACATTTAGGTCATCTTCCAACATTAACCCTCTACTTTCCATGCACCACTTACATTCACCGTTGCATAATTTGACGTAATATTCGTATATTAAGATTATCCAGAATTATCACATTATCAAAAAGGGAAATACATTTTTGGGGTATTACAAGAATCGTGAACAAACAGGGAGTAAACCCATGCCTTGAATAGGAGCAAATTATAGTATAATACATCCCTTTTGGTTCATGCCCATGCCTTGAATAGGAGCAAATTATAGGAGCAAATTATAGTATAATAGGAGCAAATTATAGTAAACCCATGCCTTGAATAGGGCCATTATTCCTACGTTTGGTTCATGTTCATTCTTAACGGGTTCATTGATTATACATCCCTTTATCTTTACTTTTCTTCATTTTCAACAAAGCAAACGAATCCTCCATGAAAAGAAAACAAACATTGAAGTGAACTAACAATAAATATACAGGAAATAACTACCTAAACAGGACATCCAACAGAGCATTATCAAAGGTTTTACAGAGATTCGAGAGCAACCAAGGAATCACATAAATCAAACACAAGGAAATCATACACACACACATTTACTTGGGTGTAGGGCTTCCTCAAGCTAAGACAACCCATTCCTTACCCTTTTCGTTGATGTGTCAAACTCCCAGCAACAACTCTCCCTCTCGTCTAGTTCCTCACGCAAAAGACCCTCCAGCAACACTCCAACTAGAGAGAACCAAAATACCCAGGAAAAGTGCAGCTAGGAAGTAAATAGGCGGGAGGGAGGTTCCTTGGAGACCATTCGTACCTCCAGCAGGGCTTAGTAGTGAGCAAATCACTATTTGTCGCCTGAGACGTGTGATTTCGTGTCGTGTAACCGCGTTCCCATTGGTTTTGCGTCGCTTTTGTTCTGTTTTAATTTTATCCTATTTCTTATCTGCGATGATTCGGACGCTTGCGGACGCAATCTTCGCGTCCGCATTCGTCCACACGACCAGCTTTTCCTAGTAAAAGCTAAGTTCGGACGAAAACTGGCGTTCTTACTCCTTTGTCCTTATCGTCCGCAAGAATCTTGTGGACGCGATATGGCGTCTACATATGTCATCTGCATCGTCCGAATTGTCCCTATAATGGACAGATTCGATGCGGACACCTCCTCACCTCGTCTGCGTGCATCCAGACTCACCCGAATGTGTCCAGACTTGGACAGATTTGTTGCGGACGATACCTCTCCTCGTCCGTGTGCATTTGGACTAGTCCGAATGTGTCTAGACTTGGACATATTGGATGCAGACGCATCCTGTACTCATCCGTAGCATCCGCATGTGTCGTCCTTATGATCACAGTGCAGTGAGTTTGGGACGCCAGATTGCGTCCCCAGTCATTCCCAATGCTTGGGTGACGTTCTAAGGGTTCTGCGAACGACATGTCTCATCAACATGGACCAAAAATCCATCTCCTTCATAGTTCTGTCTAAGTCCTTGCCCGAATTTAATTCCCCACAAACTTATGCGTCACTCTTTAACTCGTATAGAGATGATGTAAATACATATATCACGCAATTCTTTATCTCCAAGTTCGATTACATCGTTTTAACGCACAAATTAGGATTGGGTTGTTACAGTAATAGCCATATATTCTGCCTCTGTAGTAGACAATGCAACGGTATCCTGTAAGGTAGCTCTCCAACTGATAGCGCAACCCCCAACAGTAAAGACATATCCAGTAAGAGATCTCCTCTTATCAATATCCTCCGCATAATCAGAATCAACATATCCAATAACAGGATCTCGAGTTCTTCCAAATTGAAGACAAACATCACTAGTTCCCCGCAGATACCTAAGAATCCACTAACAGCTCTCTAGTGTTCATTTTCCAGATTTTCCATGTACCTACTATCCGCATTGACTGTATAAGATAAATCTAGACGTGTGCAAACCATAGCATACATGAGAGATCCCACTGCACTAGAATACGGAACTCGTGACATATAATTAATTTCATTATCTGAATGCAGACATAAGTCGGATGAAAGCCTAAAATGAGCTGATAAAGGAGTACCAACAGATTTAGACTTATTCATGTTAAACTTGCAGAGAACTTTCTGAATGTACCCTCTTTGACTTAGGTACAATTTCCCAGATTTTCTATCTCTCTGTATCTCCATACCAAGTATCTTTTTCGCTGCTTCTAGATCTTTCATCTCAAACTCTTTACTCAGTGTGCTTTAACCCTTCTGATTTCTTCAATATCTTTAGTTGTGATTAACATATCATCGACGTATAAGAGCAGTTAAATCACTGACCCATTCTGACTGTTCTTTACGTAGACACCAACTGTCATAATTGCTCCTTCTGAAATCTTGAGCAAGCATGAATGAATCAAATCTCTTATACCACTGTCTCAGCGACTGCTTTAGACCATAAAGGGACTTCTTCAAAGAACAAACATAGTCTTCTTTTCCAGAGACTATAAAACTTTCAGGTTGCTGCATATAGATGTCCTCCTTAGGCTCTCCATATAAAAAGGCAATTTTCACACCCAACTACTCAAGCTCAAAGTTGTGTATAGCCACAACACCCAGCAAAGCTCGAATCGAACTGTGCTTAACCACTAGAGAAAACACATCAGTGAAGTCTACACTTGGAATCTGATTGTACCCCTTAGCAACCAAACGTGCTTTGTACCTGTCTTCTTCAACACCTGGTGTACCTTCCTTTTTCTTGAACACCCATTTACAATGAACCACTTTCTTTTCTTTTGGCAATTTAACTAAGTCTCATGTGTCATTCTTCTGAAGAGACTCCATTTCCTCCTGTATGGCGATCATCTATTTCCCTGAATTTTCTGAACTCACTGCCTCTGAATAAGAAGACGGTTCTTCACTAAAATCTATGCTTTCAGCTACACTTAAAGCATAAGCAACTAAATTTGCTTCACCATATTTCTGTGGAGGTTCAATCTCTCTTCTTGGTCTATTCTTAGAGATGGAATATTCTGGCGAAGCTGATACTGGTGATTGTGCGAAACAATATCACCCTAATTATCTGAACTGGTCTGACCCGAAGACTCTGATGTCGACCCAAATTCAACTTCAACCTCAACCTCGCTACTAGATAGATGATTAGTCTTATCTATCAAGCCTTTAGAAGATAAATTACCAAGCATAACAGCTTCATCAAATACCACATTTCTGCTCAATATGACTTTCTTTTATTCAGGACACCATAACTTATATCCCTTGACACCAGGCTGGTATCCAAGGAATATACATTTCAATGATATGGGCTCTAACTTGCCATTATCAACATGAGCATACGCGGGACAACCAAATACTCTCAAACTTCAATAATCAATAGGATCACCAGACCAAACTTCTTCAGCAACTTTCTTATCAAGAGCATTTGATGAAGAACGAAGAACGATTCACAATATAACAAGCTGCAGCAGCAGCTTCAGCCCAAAATGACTTAGGTAAACCAGAATCTGAAATCATAGACCAAACCTTTTCCATTAAAGTTCTATTCATTCGCTCTGCCACTCCATTTTGTTGTGGAGTACCCGGGACTGTTAGATGCCTCATAATACCTTTTGACCTGCAGAAAGAGTTGAAGTCTCCCGAACAAAACTCTAACCCATTATTGGTGCGTAGATATTTTACCTGCTTTCTTGTCTGCTTTTCAATTAAAGTCTTCCACTCCTTGAACGTAGCGAATACATTGTTTTTCTTCTTTAGAAAGAACACCCAAACCTTTCTGGAAAAGTCATCAATCACAGTCAGCATATAATGTGCCCCTCCCTTGGAAGGGACCGGTGCTGGACCCCAAAGATCTGAGTGGATATAATCTAGTAGTTATTTTGTACTATGAGTGGCTGTAGTGAATGTAACTCTCTTTTGTTTCCCAAAAACACAATGCTCGCAAAACTGTAATTTACTTGTGCTCTGACCATTCAAAAGTCATCTTCTGCTAAGCTCATTTATCCCATTTTCACTCATATGCCCCAGACGCATATGTCATAATCTGGTAAGATCTTCATTTGACAATGAAGTACTAACTGCAGTATCCCCAACAACTGTGGATCCCTGCAAAACATATATATTTCCAGATTTTCTTTGCCCTTTCATCATAGTAAGAGAACCACGGCTGATCTTTAAAACTCTACCTTCACCGGTGTACCTGTACCCTTTCAGATAGGGGTGTGCAAAATCAAAACGGTACCGAGAACCGAACTGGGAACCAGTGGTATCGGTACCGGTTCAGTACTGTTTTGACTGGTACCGAACCGATTTCGGTATTGATTGAGCAAAACCAAAATTATCGGTCCGGTTCTCGGTATTTGGTACCGCAGAACCGGTACCGACCGAGAGAACTGATATATGCTACTGGATTAATTAGGGTTAGGGCACCCTACGTCTCTCAATGTCTCAGCCTTAACATTTTGCTTTTCTCTCACATTTTCACACACTCTCAGTCTCTCAGTCTATCATCCCTTTGCTGTCCCCTCAGGCCCTCTCCTCCGGCACTCTCAGTCTCTCACATTTTTCGTCGACAGAGAGCTCTCCCCTCCGGCCCTCCCAACTGAACGACGTTCGTCTCCCCTCCAGCTCTCCCGACTGTGAACGGTGATCAAACGACGTTCGTCTTCCGAGTTCCTTCCGATTTTCGTCGATTGAGAGAGCTTGCGAGACGCCAGTTCGATCAGTATTCCTAATACTGGACATTTGACTTTTCTATTGATGGTGCACTCTGTCCTCTTCGAATCGATACTTGCTAACTCTCTGTTGGTGCCGATTTATTGATTTCTGTTATGCTCTCTCTTGGATTTGTTAGTAGTGTGTTCTAAACTCTGTCGATTTGATGCTTGTTAGTGATTTCTATTCTGTTTTGCTCTCTCCAACTCTTGCAGGAAGCCCTATCGTCCCCAGGCTGCCATAAATTTATCCGTTCAATTTTTATTTAAGAGAAAATGACAAATCATTGATTTATATGGGATAAATATGATCATATTGTGAGTATTTTTTTTTTCTACATTATAAACTCTTTCAGGGCCCTAGATGGAGCTATTCCTCAAGGATGTCCAGAGCCAAGAAGAAAGCCTCAATCTGCTCAAAACTCAAAAGATTGCTCTTGTGCTAGACAAGGCACCAAACATTTGCAACCAGATTTATTTGAATTGGTTCCAAAACTATATTCCGTTCTTAAAAGAAATGATGGGAATCATGTATTAAGAAAAATATTTATATTGTTTATTCTATTTTATTTTAAACAAGTACTAAACTGGTACCAAATCGATATCGGTACCGACTGAACCGGTCCGGTACTGAGTCTCCATGGGACCGATCCAGACTGGTACCGGTGCTGGGATTTCCAAACCGGTACCGACTGGTTCGGTACTGTTCCACTATGGAACCTGACCGAACCGGTCCCATGAACACCCCTACTTTCAGATCAAGAGTACTCAACGAGATCAAATTTCTCTTCAAATCGGGAACATGTCGCACGTCACTAAGTGTTTTCACAACTCCATCATACATTTTGATTCTGATCGAACCAATCCATGCTATCTTGCATGATGAATTATTTCTCATCAATACTGCACCTTTTAACACAGGCTCATATGTCGAAAACCAATCTTTATTGAGACACACATGAAACGTACAGGTTGAATCCAAAATCCACTCCTCGAATGCTTTGAATTTCCGTCAGACACTACTAGAAGATCTCCTCCTGATTCACAATTGTTTTCTTCAGCGACAACTGCTTCACCAAAATTCACTGGTTGTTTTCCCTTCTGATCAGCTTCCTCTTTTCTTTTATTCTGCAATTTATAACACTCAGATTTAATATGCCCCTTTTTCTGACAGAAAAAACAAACATTGTTTCTGTTCCTGGACTTTGATATGCTTTTTGAACCCTTTCTATTATTGTTCCCTTTATCGGACCTCTCTGATGTTCTACCCTGGGTAATCAATCTCTCTCCTTGAGTTCCAAATCCAACTACAAGTTGCATCATCCTTTCTTTTGAAAGCAAAGCATCATAAACCTCTTTCAGAGTCAATGTGTCCCGACTGTACAGAATAGTATCCCAGAAAATATTGTACGATGCAGGCAAAGAACATAGCAAAATAAAACCCAAATCCTGCTTCCATATGATGAAAATATAACTGCTTCAAACTCAATTTACTCGTCAAGGTTTTATGTATACACAATTCTTCCAACTTTGTCCATATTTCAGCAGCAGATTTCGCCTTCAACACATCCTCCAAAATTGCATTTGATAAATAAAGACGAATCACAGATAACGTTTTTCTGTCCCTCATAAATTTTTCCTCATCGGTCAAAGACACTGGCATTTTATCGACCTCCAATAACGTATTGTTCAATTCTATCTGAGCAAAAACATCCCACATCTTTATCTGCCATATCAAAAATCTCGTATTCCAATCTAACATTAAAATTTCATATTTCATCAAAATTATTTACAAAAATCAGAATTTTCTCTAGAAATTGAAATTTTGTCCGCCAGCGAATTTCAAGATTTCCCCTGCAATTTTCAAAAATATTCACAAATAATTTTCCAATGAGAGTCTTATCTCCTTTCTTGCAAGACTCAAAACTCAATATCCCAAAAATCCAAACTTTATCAAACCGGCGATGAATTGACGTTGGCGACGGACGACTGGAAATCTCGACGGATGGCTTCTTCTTCGCTGGACAGTCTCCGGCGGTCTCTCCCTCTGTCTTCGGCCGACGGTGAAGCGAACCGGTTTCTGTCTTCGGCAATCGACGGCGCGGGAGACGGCTGAACGACGGCGCAACACGGTTTCCGTCGCTTCTGTTCTTCGCTTCGACAGACAGTCGCTCCTCTGTTCTCCGTCTTCGAATCGGATCGTTGCTGGAGAGTATGAAGCGGCAGGCAGCAGTTCTTCGCTGGAGTTGCTGCGGGCTTCGTTGCTGGAGAAGACAGCCTTCTTTGCTTCTGGAGAAGCTGAACAAGCAGGGCAGGGACACGGGCAGCTGCCGGCTTCATCGGGCAGCAAAAAAAAAAATTTAATTTCTTTTTTCAAAACTAAAATCACTAACTATATCCACATCAAAAAAAAAGTCTCTGAGATATCGATAAGTTCAAAATTGATATAGAGAACTTCAACCTTAACTTTGATACTAATTATTAAAATAACGAACAAGATTTAGAACTAATTATTAAAATAATAAACGAGATTTAAAAAAAAGAAAGAGAAAATATTAGACATTAAAAGAAATTAATACAATAAGCTTTGCGGCTCAAGCATTATTTATAGGAATAAAGAAAACCCTAATTATACTTAAATTAAAAATCTTAATAATGCAGGAATTAAAAAACTTTCAATATAAACCTAATCCAATTAGAATCTGGATCTTACTGCAACTAACAAATACAGTGTTCAGATGTTATTCTAAATGGCTAATGGGAAAAAGGAGAGAACGAGTGAAACGACCAAAATCAATGCAAGATGAAAAGCTGTCGAAGGGTTACGCCGGCTGGAATGGCCGGTAGCCAAATTGGCTAGCCAAGCAATGCCAGTTGTAGATGTCGGCTGTACTGCACCTGGCTCTGACCCTGTCACATCGCTGGTTGCGTCTCCGGCCCCCATCGCCGATGGATCTTTTGCAGACTTCAGACTGTGAAACGGCGTTTTGATAAAGCAGTATATATTGAAAATGAACGAGGTCTTTTAGATCGGTAGTGAAGAATTTACCTTGGAAAAGAAGGACAAAATGTGATCGTATAATCTGCTCCGGTGCAGGTAAACGTGCTGGTGGCGTCGTCGTAAGCGTAGCTATATGATTTTGGGCAGGCGGATTTGAACATCTGCGAATACATTGAAGGTTTACAAATAGCAGGTGTATTGTACGCGCCGCTGCAACAGTACTCCGGCTTCCCAAATGCATCGCACGCACTTCTACATGCGCCGCCACCTTCTGCTCTCAATTCCTTCGGACATCGCCGGTTCAGGTCTGATATGCAACCCGTCGTTTCACACGGACCCGACCGGCCGGTTCCTTCGACTATCATAGGCAGGTTATAGCCGTCGACGAGGCTAACGTCGTAGAAATCCTGCGAGCGGGAGCCGAGTGTAAACTCAGCCAGTGTCGCCGGAGGAGTAGCGCTGGTACCTTTACACTCAACCTCGCCGGAGCCACAGTCTCCGGTAGCGCAGGCGCCGCGACCAGAGGCGTCGAAATTGCAGCTGGTTCGACCCCAGAACCTGCCGGACCAGCCATTCGGAGCTTGGAAAGAGCGAGAGCTACCCTTTTGAAGCTCAAAGCCTGTACTATCTAGTTTAGGACTACCCAGAATTCCCGGCCATACTGTAAAATCGCACCTGTTTACGAATGTGAAGGTAGCTCCTGAAGCTCCTGAAAAGGAAAAACCAAAGAAGCTAAGAGAAAGTATAATCAAAGAAGACCATTACCTAGTCAATTCGATAATTTTGATTTACCATGTCCGGTGAGGAAAACGGCGAGAATAAACAAAATTTGATTACAGTGATGATAGGTGAAGAAAAAGGCCATCAGAATTCTCTCTCTCTGATCAGAAAAAAAATGGTGATTTTAGGCAGAATGGGGAACTCCAAAGTCCAAACTGCCCTGCCTGACTTGAGTTTGGTTTTCAAATTACGACGAAGAATGTAGAATGACAGAAGAATAGAAATGATGAGAGCTTTTTGGCGTTAAAAATGGCAGAGTAGAAAAGAGTGGATGGAAGGAAGAACAGAGAGTGGCGCTCTGAGAGAATCATCATCACCTTCTCTTCCATCATTACTTATAAGCAATCTGATCAGTCCTACAACACATTAGCAAATCACAGTTGAGCTTCGTCTTCAATCAATTTCTTCAATGACGTGTCAGATTATTATTGTTAGGGTAAATAATACTGTAGACCCTATAGTTTGCAATCAACGAAAAATCAAACCCTGGAGATTATTTTTTAACAACTAAAACCCTGAACTATGAAAAAATGTCGCCGGCGACCTCCCAGTCACGATTTCCGTCCAGAGCCGTCGAGGTTAACGCCCCGTTTGTACCCTGTCTAGCGGCGTCGAACGGAGTCGAAGGGCGATAGCAGAGCCGACGGTCGAATCGTCCAGAGCCGACCGAAGTACGACATTCGCTGGCCGTTGGATCGACGAGGATCGTCCCTCGTCTGGATCGACGGCCAGGATTGAATCTGGCGTCCCTGCTAGATGCGATGACGAACAAAGATCCTTGGCCGTTGGACCGAGCGAGGGACGTGCCCTGGATCGACGGCCAGGATTTAATCCGCCTGGCGAAGATGGACGTCGATCCTTGTCCGTTGGATCCTCGCCTGGATCGAACGGTCAGTAGTGACTCCAAATTAATTGGGTCACGTGCGGGTCACATGCGATCCTAAATCGCCAGAATTCCCAATTATGACGGACGTCCGTGGGAATACAACGGACGTCCGTATTTAAATAACACGTCATCAGCATCAGGACGGCGTCCGTCGGACCATGACGGACGTCAGTCATAACCAAAACGACCGCGTTTTCGTCCTGACGGATGACAAAACGCTGCTTATACTCGCGAAGGGCGTCCAAGCTCTAGAAATCGCCCTGTACTTCAAATCGCGAGCGAATTCCCGATTTCCCCCGACGAATTCCCGAACTCCCGATTTCCCCAGACTAATTCCCGAACCCCCGAGTTTTGAATCTAAAAATGGCGCCGAGGAATAGTCAAGCGTCGAAGAAGCGTAAGGTGGTGGCTCCCACCGAGACGACGGGTCCAGTGGAGTCTGTAGAACCTGGGATGTTCAGCTCAGCCTCCGCCCATGTACGGTACGAGAAGGACATTGTACCCCGTGCAATAATCATATCCAGGAAGGTAAATTTCAATTCATTTGCTGATTTTGGATTGAAGGCAATGTTTGAACGAATTGGATTGGATAAACTGTGCACAATGGGAGGTTATTTCTGTGAGAGAGCTGTCAAACTGTTTTATGCCAATTTGGAGTTGGACAAATCAAGTGATAGAGAGTTGAGGAGTTTTCTGTTTGGAAAACAGATTAGGACAACTCTAGGACAATTAAATGAGCTCATTGGATGCTCCACGGAGGAGCCGTTGGAGGAGTATTACCATGCGACAAAGGACCCCGAATTTGTCCAAAAAGGAGAAGGTCTTGCATTGCTGAAGCAATTGGTTCGCAATCCTACAGCCGTTGAGTCTTTCTTCCGGCCTAAATCAAAAGACCTCGATGCGAAAGTAAGGGTCATCCATCACATGATCACGCACACATTTATGTCTCGTGATGGACATAGAGACCTTGTCACAGCCATGGATTTGTACGTAATGGAGAAGCTATACAATGGGAAGAGGTTCAACCTTGCATACGTCATTATGCAGCAAATGAAAGCAACTCTGAATAGTGCAAGGAAGAATCTCCCATATAATTGGCTCATTCAGCGCATTATTGACAGCAACGGGTTGGTTGTCCCTCACACAGAGCGACGAACAGACGAAAAACCACTTGACATGTATAATGAAGTTACATTGGCTCGGATGGGGTTGCAAAAAGTACGAGGGGAGTGGGTATTCAGAGGAGATGTGGCAGCTGCACCTCCTGCACATCTTGTACCTCCTGCACCTCGTCCTTCCACTTCAACTGCTCCACCGCCATCCACGTCAGCTCCACCACGGCCATCATCGTCAGCTCCACCACTGCCATCCACGTCAGCTCCACCTGCTCCTTCCATGTGCATTGCCATAATTCCGTGGACAGCAAACGCACAACCGACATATCACGTGGAGGTGGATGACGATTTTGTGCGTCCTATGGATGATGATTTTGTGCGTCCTATGAATGACGATTTTGTGCGTCCTATGGCGGATGATGCACCTCCCCCACCCCAGTCCTCATCGTCGCCCTCCGTACTCAGCAGCGAAGAGAGGTGGCAGTGGCTTGTCACCCAACTTGGCGAGATCCAAGCCAAGTTGGATAGACTGGAGAGTCAACTTGGCCAGCTTCAAGCCACTATACTACAAATGCAAGAAGTACAAACGCATATGGCAACTACTCGCACAACTGCCCAGCCATCTCATCCATCAGCATCTCATACATCTTCCAATGCCGGTCCAGACAGATGCCAATATGTCTTTCATTTTACATGTAATTTCCTTATATGCATTAGCATCGTTGATTAACAATGTGTTACAATTATGCAGGTCTCCGATCATCAGGCAACCGTCCCATCCTCCAACCCTGGCTAAAGTTCAAAAGATTTTGGCCCCAGGTCCTTCAGTGGTGGGTCCTACCGCTCGTCAGAGGATGACAGTGCAAGTGGTATGTCTTCTATTTGGTTTTATACAATGTGTAGAATTTACACTTACACTGAATTTCCATTGCAGCTTGTGAATTTGATGGAAGAGTTCATGGCACTTGCACGGGTCATTACGAAGAATAACAAGGAGACGTGTGCTCTCCTTTGCGGCTCCAAGGTAAGAAGCAACGTCATTTGAAATTTATTATCAGTTGTGATTAGAAAATTAATGTTGTGCGTCGTGTTGTTGATTTACAGGGTGACAAGATATATTCAATCACAACTCTCCTTGTGCCAAAGCAATTGGGCGCTCCTGACTATGTGAGAATGTTTAACCAACTTATATTATATTGTTACTAAAAATAACTACATAAATCGTGTTCTTAAAATGCAGTGCGTGATGACAAATGAGGAGGACATCGCCGTTGTTCAAATAAGGGAGGGTTTGTTGACGATTAGCTGGATCCATGTAAGCCACTTCTATTCATTCATGAAATCATACATGGTTTAATATTTCTTCCTCCTACAGTGCCACCCGGAGATGGATTGTTTCATGTCATCGATTGACATGCACACGCAGTATGCGTACGAACAATTGATGCCGGATTCAATTGCAATTGTCATGGCACCTGTGGACAAAAAACGGTATGTTTTTGAATGACCTACGCTTTGAATGACGTGACAAACTAATTTGCAGTTCCAATTGCAGCCAACACGGCATATTTCAAGTCTCCCGCCCTGTAAGGTGGTCGGTGATGTCCAAATGCAATGGGCAGGGCTTCCATCTCCATGATCCGTACGATCGAGATGAACTCTACGAGGAGTGCACGAGTGTGGAGATGAGCTCCGATTTGCACTTCAACATCATCGACATCTGGGACGCAGAGCCTTCCATATTTGATGAGGCACCACCTGTTCAGCCACGCCCAGAGGCCCCAGTTCAGCCACTCCCAGAGGCCCCAGTTCAGCCACTCCCAGAGGCCCCACCTGTTCAGCCACTCCCAGAGGCCCCACCTGTTCAGCCACTTGCAACGGTACCACTTGTAACGTATTCTAGATATACAAGAAATGCAGGACGTGTAAGAGGTGCAAGAGGTGCAAGAGGTGCAGCACGTGAAAGAGTTGAAAGAATAGAAAAAATGTTGAACAAGTGGCTCAATTGAAATTGAATTCAATTATTTGTTGTAGTTTGTAGTCTGCTTTGTGGTTTTCTTCATACTGCTTTGTGGTTTGTTGTAGGCTGTAATCTGCTTTGTGTTAGCGCGAGGGGCGCCCAAAACAGGGCAAGTGTTGTCTGTCTGCATGTGACGGACATTCGTCAGAAGGGGTCGGACGTCCGTCTCAAGGTGACGGACGGCCGTCTGAATGTGATGGACGTCCGTCTTAACATGACGGACCTCCGTCTTAACATGACGAACGTCCATCACATGCAGTGTATTATACACGAACAAATATTATCCAAACAACTACGTAAATGAACAAATAAACTTCAATGTATTAAAAACTTTAGTGTATTATACATGAACAAAACAAATACGTAGATGAAGCTCCATGATTAAGGATGTGGGTGTGGGGCAACGGACTCCTGCAAAACACAAAAGGAAGTTCATGTCAGACGAAACGCTCATAGTGAGAACAATGTAAGAAAGCATAACAATCTAAGCACCTATGTATCGGCAACAATGCTAAACCCCATGAAGGTGTCGTATGAGCGTTTTGCTCTTACACTGCCACTTGCGGTGCCACCTGTTGAGCCTCCGCCTTGACAAGAACGGACATTGTGGCCTACACCATGACAACGACTACATGTCATAAGGATATGTCTCCTGCTGAGTACCGTGCTGCTATGGGGCTCGTCTGCATCTCGCACTCTTCGTTTTCGAGGCCGACCCGGGAGTCTCTTTACTGGTGGTGGCAAAATTGGAGGCTGGTTCGTTGCAGGCCACATGTGGTGGCCACTGACAGGTCGGGTAAAATGGGAATACATCCTCATATATGTGTCCCGATGGTACCATGCATGCACATAATCCTCCGCTAAAGTCCGCATAAAATTGATGCAAGGGATGGCATGCACGCATGGGATTCCAGTCAGCTCCCATCTGTTACAATTACAGGTACGCATGTCCAGATCGACTGTGTACCGTTCGTTACCATCGCTTACCTCAAAACGATTACATCCTGAAGGTGTTGGACACCAATTCCGAGCCGCATGTTTCAGTTTGGCAAGCTTCTTTGTGGTCTTAAGACACAAAAGATCTGTTGATTCAGCCAGCTGCTTATGTTTCTTAACGATCCTAGTCATTATGCTAGTTCTAATCATCTCGAACATAGTGAGGATTGGTTTGTCCCGTGCTGGCAGGAGACAGGCATTGTAGCACTCACTCAAATTATTAAGGCCCATGTCGCACTTTGGGACAGGACTGAATGCATGTTTTGACCAACACCTCGGGTTATTTTTCTGCATATATGCATGCCCTGTATGGTCGAGCGCAAGTAGTTTACTCATCTCTTTCTGAAAGTTCGGTGATGTTGTAGCCCTTGCTGCCTTCCACATGATATCTTTGTATTGTATTCCTGGAAATTGTTTTTTGAAATTGGCATACAAATGTCTTAGGCAAAATCAATGCTCAGCTGCTGGTGCATATTGTTCAATAGCAGGCACCAACCCCTTCTGTCGATCGGAAATGAGTGTCCATCCTCTGCCTATGTCACTGTCTAAGTTCGTCAGCAAGCAACACAAAAACCAGGTCCAGGAGTCTCTGCATTCTGATTCAACAAGTGCCACAGCAACTGGATAAATCCCATCATTGGCATCAATGCTGACAGCTGTGAGCAATTGGCCTGGGCACGACCCTTTCAAGTGACAGCCATCAAGACAAATAATGGGTCTACCAAACTCCTTCAGACCCCTCTTGCACGCATCCAAACACATGTACATTCTTTTAAATATTGGACTTGGACGGGCCACCAAATCTGGAAAATCTACCACCAACAACAGTGTGCTACCTGGATTGGATCTTCGAATCTCTTCTGCGTAGGACCAAAGTAGCTTGTACTGTTCGTCACCATCCCCTTCGTTTAAAGTCTGTGCTAAATTCCTTGCCCTTCTAGCAAGACTCAGAGAAATATTGACATTAAAGTCCTTCCTTACAGTCTCAATTATGGAAGCAAGGTCCCACTTGGGTTAACTTTTTAATCTATCCAAATATTGGTTTGCCACCCATTTGTAGAAAGCGTGTCGGCTTTCTATTTGTCGTGCACATGTGTGCTCCTCATTATAGCTCTTAATTTGAAAGGTCAGCTCACCTTTCATTTTTGAAGCGTGAAGCCGCCAATTGCATCCATCACTGCACACAGCAGTTATCCGATGTTGTTCGCTTTTAACAAACCTGATCCCGTGCCCATTTTTCAAAGCATAATTAACCACTTCATCTCTAATATCTTTCAACGCACTATACTTCTTACCCAGACAGAGCTCCGAGGACGAACATTCAATTTGGGGATGCTTACTCTCTGCCCAATCATCATCCTCTGAGTCACATATCGAATGTAGCTCTGATTCCAGGGATCCCGAGATTGAACGCAATTCTATACCGGCTTCATGGTAGAACCACCGATTCTCATTGGTCTCTACTGCCGAAATAGGATTAGGATTAGGATCCACCTCCATTCCACAGTCAATGGATTCTTCAACCATGTATGATGAAGAAGCACACCTTGACGACTCCATGTGATGTGCAACACTCTTGTTCGTTCGCTTACGTTGAGGGAATTGGTCAGGGGAAACAAGTTCTCTCTCTCGAATATCTATGGCAATGGTCGGACTTTTTGTGCTCGACTCTGTTAGGGTTTTAGTATAAAATCCGAGAGTGACGAACGCCCGTCATTTTCATACGGACGTCTGTCATGTTAAGACGGACGTCGCCCAAAGGCTGATGACGTGTTATTTCGCGAGTATAAGCAACGTTTTGTCATCCGTCAGGACGAAAACGCGGTCGTTTTGGTTATGACGGACGTCCGTCATGGTCCGACGGACGCCGTCCAGATGCTGATGACGTGTTATTTAAAGACGGACGTCCGTTGTATTCCCACGGACGTCCGTCATAATGGGAAATTCTGGCGATTTAGGATCGCATGTGACCCGCACGTGACCCAATTAATTTGGAGTCACTACTGACCGTTCGATCTAGGCGAGGATCCAACTGACAAGGATCGACGTCCGTCTTCGCTAGGCGGATTAAATCCTGGCAGTCGATCCAAGGCACGTCCCTCGCTCGATCCAACGGCCAAGGATCTTTGTCCGTCATCGCATCTGGCAGGGACGCCAGATTCAATCCTGGCCGTCGATCCAGACAAGGGACAATCCTCATCGATCCAACGGCCAGCAAATGTCGTACTTCGGTCGGCTCTGGACGATTCGACCGTCGGCTCTGCCATCGCCCTTCGACTCCGTTCGACGCCGCTAGACAGGGTACAAACAGGCGGTTAACCTCGACGGCTCTGGACGGAAATCGTGACTGCGAGGTCGCCGGCGACATTTTCTCATAGTTCAGGGTTTTAGTTGTTAAAAAATAATCTCCAGGATTTGACTTGTCGTTGATCGCAAACTATAAGGTCTACAGTGTTATTTACCCTTATTGTTATTAACCAAAAAAAAATTAACAAAACAACCCGATCAATAATATAATTTTTACTGATAATAAACACAAAAATGAATGCATTAAATATATTTTTCATTAAATAATATTTTATTTCCATTATAAAACATTATATTTTTATTGAAAAAAATAAGTCTACATAAAACTCAAAAAATATAACTTATCGTTACAGAAAATAACTTGCAAAAAATCATCTTTTCTCTTTATAAACATACATAAGAAACACATGATTATAAAAAATAAATTCATTGATTTCTTTGTAAAAAAACACAGATATATAATGATTTTTCCATATATAATAAAATAATTTTAAAGGGTAAATAACAAATCAACCATCGTGGTTTGTGGTCAATGACAAGTCAACCACTATGGAATATTTTGTAACAAGTTAACCACTCACGTATGTTAAAATGACAAATCCAACATCACATAGACGTTTACCATTAAAAAGCTGGGTGCCAACGCGTGAACGCCAGAACGCCCCGCGGCGTTCTGAAGAATTCCGAACGCCGGAACGACCTGCTCCGGCGTTCTGACTTCAGAACGTCCAACGAGAGGCGTTCTGATTTTCTTAAGAATTCAGAATGCCCAACGCGGCGTTCTGAAGAATTCAGAACGCCGAACAACGTTATGAACAAATCAGAATGCCGCGGGGCGTTCTTAAGAAATCAAATCAGAACGCCGGCGCGGCGTTCTGAACAAATCAGAACGCTGGCGAGGCGTTATGAAGCTAAGAACGCTGGGAATCAAAGACCACTAGATCGCGGTCTCTTGTGATCAGATCGCAGTCTCTGATTCCCAGCATTCTGAGCTTCAAAACGCCCCGCCAGCGTTCTAAATTCTTCTCAGAATGCCGGCGGGGCGTTGTGATTTTCTTCAGAATGCCGTGGAGAAACCACTATTTTTAATTTTTTTGAAAAAATTTTCTTTTGTGAAAACCCTGAGCCCGAGGAAAAAGCTACATCCAGTACCGGACCAATGATTTGAGCGATATGTCCCAAGTTTTTTTTTTCAAGGTACCCTTTTGTTGAAAGTTGTTCGAGCTTTTCCTGGGAGTATGGCATGGGTTACTTCAGTTTTATTTGAATAATAAATAAAATTTTCTTTTTTATTAAAAATAAAAAAAAAGAAGCCTTCGTATTTTAATGTATGTATTTAATTTATTCGGAGCTATTAGAGCAATGGAGCCGTAGACAGTCAAGTGAAATCCAATCCACGAAATAATTTGATCTATGGACAGCATCGTTGTGGTAAAGGTCGTAATGCCACGGGGGAAAGATCATTTATACCAATACTGACAAGATTATTTTATTGGGCAATGGGTTGTCTACGCTGGTTCAAATCCAGCTCGGCCCCTCGAATTTTTCATCGGGGCATTCTGATTTCTTCAGAACGCCTCGTGGCATTATGATTTGTTCAGAACGCCGTTGGGCGTTCGGAATTCTTCAGAACGCCGCGGGGCAGGGCGTTCTTACGTTCGGACGTTGGCACCTAGCTCTTTAACGGTAAACGTCTATGTGATGTTGGATTTGTCATTTTAACATACGTGAGTGGTTAACTTGTTACAAAATATTCCATAGTGGTTGACTTGTCATTGATCGCAAACCACGATGGTTAATTTGTCATTTACCCAATTTTAAATCATTCGACATTTAAAACATTATATATTTTTGTACAAAATCTTCTAAATTGTAAAAATTTAAAATTAACTTATACAGTATTTTCTCAAATCTATTGTCCATGAGTATTAACTTTTTTTCACTTAATCCTCTGAAATCACAAGTTATTGCAGTTTTTTTTATGAGTATTAGTTCTTTTACACTACGAGTTCTCTTAAATAATATGATCGAGTTATTTTTTTCAAGTTAACGATAATATTTACACCATTTATTTTTTATAGTTGAATATTTTATTTATTAATAAAAATTATTTAATAATTAATTTGTCATTGAATTAAGGGAAAATGACAAATCAACCATCGTGGTTTGCGATCAATGACAAGTTAACCACTATAGTATATTTTCTAACAAGTTAACCACTGACGTATGGAGAAATGACAAATCCAATATCGTTGTCACGTTCGCCGTTAACAAGCTGACAGGGCACCATGGCGTTTGGTCTGCCTGGACGCCTCGGCCTCTAGGCACGTTAGGCCTGGAGCAATTCCTGTAATGAAATAGTTGGTTTGAAAAGATGTCACAATGTCCACTCGGTTCATACTAGACATAGGAACATTTTTATAAGTCCCATTTATTGCTGACATTGCTAAACAATACATTTTTCAATTTTTCTTAAGAGTTGGATGTAATACCCCAAAAATATATCTCCTTTTTGATAATGTATAAATCTGGAAAATATAATAGTGCATCGTATTATGCATCGGTAAGTGTTAATTCGTGCATGGAAAGTATATGGTTAACAATGAAAAATAATCTAAGTATGGAAAACTTAAGAAAAATGTGCACTGCAGAGTTTCAAACGACTTGCGGACGAAGCGGACGAAGAGGGATCGTGTCCGCATTGAATCTGTACAATTCTGGGAACATTTGGACGATAGCGGACGAACGCGGACGAAGAGGGCTCGCATCCGCATTGAATCTGTACAATTCTGGGAACATTCGGACGATAGCGAACGAACGCCGGCGAATAAGGCCATCGTCCGATTTGAATCTGTAATAATTTCTAGACAATTCGGACGAGTAGGGATCGCGTCCGGACCACACCTGTGGATGGTACGAACGACATCGGGATTTCGTAATTTGGTATTAGTGATATTTTGACAATTTAAGAACATTGTATTTGGGACTTTTGTTAAAACATGGGAACTACATTTTGAACTTTTATTATTATTCTGTAATATTTTCGCAATGTTTACTCTGATTTCGTTTTCTACTAAAAACGGATTTCAAATGTCGAATGATTACTTATCATTTAACGGGGTGTTACAGATTACTTATCATTTGACCGACTTGCCAATTTATAAAAATTTTGCCAGAGTCTCATTTGTTTCTTTACTCCCCCAAAACTATTCTCATACATCCTGCACAAAATCCCAAGCGGTTCCAGTATCATCCAAACACAACATTCATCCATGAAATGTAAACTACACATAAATTACAATGTAAATTTACACAAATTCAACTAAACATAAACTACAACGTCAATCCTTGAACTAAACTATGTCGCCTTCTTCCTCCTCTGTTTCGGGCGCAAATCCTTGACCACAAAAGATAAGTTTGGGTCAAGGAATACTCTATCTACTGGGGTGAACAACGGACCCTCATACTAAAAGATTGCAGGGTCGTGCTCGTGTAATTGTTCCTGAATAGTGCATTGTCGCAGCACCCTCATCCCTTCACGCTTACACAGCAAGACGCCGATCGGCCTGCAATGCAAAGGGAACAATTGCCAGTCAAATACATGGAAAGCAATATTAAGAATTTGCACAAGGGAAAATACATACCGCTCTTTGTCAGTGGGAGCTACGATGATGGAGATTGATTCCGTGCGCAATTCCTGTTGATATGCGAATACGGCTTCGTCGTTGGTCTCATAGCACTGCATATAAGTTCGGATGAGTACTAAGATAAAATCTTATATACTAACATACAAAGAAGGATTCTCACCGTATCTGGCATCCCCACTTGCTCAGGGAAGATGAGATCAGTGACGACGAATTCTTCGTCCATCAGCTTTCCCCCAAGAATTGCGCACGTCTCTAGGTTCTTCCGAGTATTTGCCCGGACATAATCTTTGAACATACGCATCAAATCATGAGCTTGCAACAAAAATGTCAAAACGCCGTCAGACTAACAAAGCATGAACATGAATGAACAAACATATATAACGAAATGAAAGACGTACCACGCGCACAGTTCTAAGGGGCGGAGGCTCGAGAGGCACGACTAGAGGAGCAGGTTGGCGGCTTCCGACATGGGTGCTGCAAATCAACAACACGTCATTACGTGAAACACAGATAAAGCAAAAAGTGGACTTTGCGTACAAAGTAAATAACTTATAAGCGGAATGTGGCATCTAGTGCTTCAGAGGATGATGACGCAGATGTTGGAAGGGCTGATCGCCTCTCACCTGTCTGTAGTGCTGCCACCACCTCACAGTGCCACTCTACTGCTTGCATATGCCACTCTTATGCTATGCAATGCCTCTCTTCTGCCGCCTCCTCCACTCTTCGTATCTGGACTTGTTGCATTTGCAGCTACTCCTCCATCGTTTGCATTCTAGTCATCGACATCTGATGGAGCTCCTCCATCCTGCTCATCCAGGCGGACGTCTCCTCAGGCATCAAAGTAAAGTGAGATAACTGAGGAGGAGGTGACTGTTCATGTGAGGGGGCGTAATGTTGAGGCTTTGAGAGGGGTGGAGGTGCTACCTGCTTCTTCGACTTGCGAAACCATTCCCCTCCAGTTTGGGTGATACCCATTCAGTCCAATGTACCATTGTTGTAGATGTCATTTACCGACTCTTCAATTCCCAGCTCTTTCTCCGAGATGGGTACCCCAAACTGCTCAACGATACTCTGGATGAGCCAGTTATACGAAGGTTCTTCGCCAAGTTGTTGAGCACCTCATGCATGTGGCTCAGGATGATAAATCTGATGTCCACCTTTTTCTCCATGAACACCTTCTCCAGCATATAGCGATCCATGTTGCTAACATGGTCTCGATGCCCATTCGAGGCAAAATTGTGTAGGTCATGATCAAGTGGATCAATCGAGCTATGACATTCAACTCCTTGCCCCGTGGCTTGTTGTACTGGGCAACCTTGGGATCCTAGTACAACAAACTAAGCATCGCTAGCCGTTCTCCTCGTTTGACGAATGGTGGCTCCCGAGACATGTGATAATATTCATCGCTTGGCTCCTCCAGTACACATCCAAGCATAATGTTTACATCATTGGGAGTGAACTTCAACTCCCATCCAAACACGTACGTCCGCACCTCTGATGGCTCGGTGGACAGTCTGAAATTTGCGTAAAACAATCTTACAACTCTCTCGCAGTAACTGCCCCTCATCTGACACAACCCGGCTAATCCAGCATTTTCAAGCATATGATCAATTCTCATTCATGCGAAAGAGTCCAAATCTACTATTTTTGAAACAATAATTTCATGGTGTTGTATATCTTCTAAATACCGTGTTTTGCAATTCGCGCACCTGAATAGTTTGGATCTTACACCCGCTGTAACGGGTTGAAACCGAACCAATGAGCATCGGCTTCTCCTTCTTCAGGCTCGGCGGTTTCTTGGTCTTCCACCACCGCCGTTAGTTGAACATCTTCCACTGCCTCGGGTTGAGCGGGTTCAACCTCCTCTACCATTGCCTGCCCACGCTTCAACATCAATTTCTTAGATCTAGATTGGGAATATATTGTGATCGCTAAGAGTAATTCCCCAACCTGCAGTATAATAACCCAAAGAACAGGTCTAAGTTAACATAACAGTATTTCCTCAAATCGTCTCTCAGATAATAAAAAATGCAATAAAACAATAATTGAAAAGAGTAAAACAACAGTTGAAATCAACAAACCACAAAAAAACAACAATAAAACAAAATCAACAAACCACAACTAGGTAGACAATCCAAATTCTGAAATTCAGATTCTAAAAGAGTAAAACAACAATTGAACAACATCCAACAATAATTTTTTAGACTTAACCCTTTTTCGTAACCATTTCTCCTTCACCAATTGTCTAGTCATCTATAACAAAACTAATAACAACTAACAAGCCACAAGGAACAAAGAAAATAACAAGGAAATGACAAGGAAAAATCGATAGAGTTCAAGGACCTATCACAGGAAACTATTAGTCTATCATAGGCAGGAAACGACAACAACAACAGACAACAGTTAAAGCATTCATTGATCGCAGAACCAAACCAACTAACAATGACTATCATCACAGATATAGAAAATTCGATAGAGTACTACTAACAAATCCATACCATCAAAACAAATTAAATGACTAAGGAACGGAAATAGACGATTAGATGGAAGACGAACAGAAATACTGTATCAAGAGATTGAGAGATCGGCGAGAACCGAGAACGGAAGAAGAACCGAGAGATCGAGAGATCGGCGAGAATCGAGAATGGAAGAAGAACCGAGAGATCGGCGAGAACCGAAGACCGGAAGAAGAACTGAGAGATCGAGAGATCAGTGGGAACCGAAGACCGAAAGAAGAACGGCGTTCGGTCATCAGACTCGTTTGGGTGTCGCCGTTCGGTCGTCGAACTCGTTTAGGTGTCGCCATTCGGGAAGGGAGACTCCGAGAGATCGGCCGTCAGGAGCAAGGGTGCTGAGTGTAATTCGCGAATGTGAAGTGAGAGAGGAGTGAATGTGAAGTGAGAGAGCATAGTCATTTTCTCTTTTTAAAAAGGGACATAGGTTAGGTTGGGTTGGGGTGGGTGGGGTAGAGGCCTGGAGGTCGCAGCGTCCAGGCTAGATGTCGCGACGTCCTGGCCAGACGCCGCGGTGCCCTGTTAGCTTGTTAACGACGAACGTGACAGCGATGCTGGATTTGTCATTTTTTCATACGTCAGTGGTTAACTTGTTAAAAAATATACCATAGTAGTTGACTTGTCATTGATCGCAAATCACGATGGTTGATTTGTCATTTTTCTTTGAATTAATAATACGAAAATTTCTCTTAATTAAACAAATTCCAGCTGTGATGATTAATAGAGGACTAAAATGATGTAATTGGCAGATCAGAGACACACTGAGTTGAATCATACGGCTAAGAATGCTCCCACTGGCAACCAGTTATTTCACACAGAAGCATCAAGACGATCCACGTGTTCACGCAGTTGTGGTTTTGACCCTTTCCAGCAAAACATATTCTTCTCCTTTAAAATTCATCCCACCTTAATAAATTTTTTTTTAAACCATAGTTTAAGAGTATTTATTTTCATTTCTCGAGTGTTTTTTTTTTTGTCAATGGGTAAATTAGACAATTAGACTCCAAACATTATCGTGTAAGTAAAACAACTGGTTCTGGTTGAGTGATAAATATATCAACGATCTTGTTATTTTTTTTATTTGAGTTTTTACCTAAAATTTTCGATATTTTATTTTTATTTTATTTTTATACGATATATTTTACTGGCGTACAAAACTATTCATGATAGTTTTCAATGCGCGTCTCGTAACATTTTTTCATAAGTTGTCGTATATTTATTCTTCCCAAACACTTACCCTATTGTGTTTTATATATTTTGAAAGCCTAAAATTATAAAACTAAGAAAGGCAAAAAGACCAACGTGGGTGATGTATGAATAGCAATACCAAAGGAAGTACAGATGAAATTAGACCATAATTTATATGGAAAGACACGTGAGCTCCACACAACTTACCTTTCCTTCTTCCCTTCTTCATCCATGCATGTTTTCCTCCACTCCCCCTCTCACTTGCTTTCTCGTTTTGCTCTTCTCCGCAACTCGTTCTGGCGGCTCACCTTTGTCTGCAGGCACATGCTACATCTGTGGCATTATTCCATCTATCATTACCCATCAAATTTGTGAAGATCTAAAAGCAGACATGAACTTGTCTCAACCCGTCAAACTTGACAATCTTACTTGTAACTTAAGAAATGGATAGTGAAAGAACAAGATAAAAATATTAAAAAACAATCCGCCAAATGGGAAGAACACCAACTTTTTCTGTTTTCTTACTTGACTTTGAAGAACCAATAGTTTTCTCAAATGTTTTGGCCAGAGGGGTTTTCCTGATATCATCTGCGTGTAATATGCGGTGTAAAGCAGCAATGGCGATAAGATTTCTGGCCTTTTTTTCATCATCTTCTCTTTTCCTCTCATTTTTTTTCACACTTTTTCAAAAGCCTCACGTCATTCCCAACCACAGTGAGATTTCTGCGGAAAGAGGATTGAGTTTCTCATTTCACTCTTATCGACTCTGCTTTTTTGTGGGAAACTAAAAGGCTTGTATTTATGGGATTAACGACAAAAAGTGGCGACCGGCGCATTAGAATATTGGCGGAGTTGAGGAGACATCATCAACTGTGGAAGAAGGCGAAGGATTTGATTGAGAAAGATTACAGAATGGGAAGATTGATGGAGAAAGCGAAAGGTTGAAGCTCCATCAATGTGAGGAGGAGATAAAAGTGGTATTTTCAAATGGCTTTTGATTTGCCTTATCAAGATATGGTTCTGTTCATTGGTCTTCTAATTGCCTTTATTATCGTCTCTTTGGAAATATATATATATAAGAGGATAAGCTTTAAATGGTGGTATCCATTTCTACTGTTTTAAGCAAAACAACGAACATGATCTGTTCGAATATAAATATTAAATATACTTTTAGTTCTGTTCATTGGTTTTTTTTAAATATATTTTCTTAATACAAATTTGAGGAGATAAAATGTAGTTTATTATTCACAAAATTAAAAAGAAATGTTAGTGTGAAAACAATACCGACATATACTCTTTGCAATTCTAATTTTACTTTAGTTTTATAATAAATTCACAATAATTGAAGACAGTGACTCAGCATTAGAAACTTATTTGTGGGTCACGTGCCTTCGTAGCTTTGCTCTCACGTGACCAGCTTAAACAATGCAACTGTGCA